>OU744802.1:29655808-30255808 GCA_916614155.1 Mesoligia furuncula | reverse complement strand
ATCAAAATCGGTTCATAAACGACGAAGTTATCCGCAAACACACATAAAAAAAAAAAAATATATATTTATATATGGTCGAATTGAGAAACCTCCTCCTTTTTTTGAAGTCGGTTAAAAATGAAAACCATTAAAAAGTTATGAGCCAACAAAGATTCGTTTCTCTTGCTATTTTTAACGTAACTTTGGGTGTAAATAAGTAATAAAGAACTGTAAAATCTTCAAATCCAAGTCCGTACCGACAAAGTTCAGCTATCGAAGAGTTCAGTAAACTTTATTTGCAATTGATTTATGGTGTGGTTTTTTCATAAAACTCGATTTTCCAAAGCACTTTTCGAATTTGTTTACGCGCCTATCAGTTTGAAACGGTGTTTCTGCGCGTGAGAACTAGTCGTTGTGCCTGTAAGCTAGCGTCTAACTGCTCATCGCTGATAGTCAGGTGAGACAGCGTGCTTTTTGGCCATGACCACCAGAGAGTTCGAGCTCGCGACTAGTTTACTCTTAACATAGCGTCGGTCTGTAGCTGTTACCGATCATCATTTGGATCTTTACGAAGGTCCCCAAACTAGGCGGCGCCTATATCTTGGGGACCAGAGTTGTGACGCATAGTGCTATTTACCACTGCAGTTTATTTAAAAAAAAACTATTTTCAAGTGTGTGATTGGCTAGGCAGAGATGGTGGAAAAGCTGGACTCTTGGATTTTTTAATGAGAAATAAATGTTAACTTACCGACAGTCGGTTCGTTCAGGACTCGGCTGTTCCGCGACGCAAGATGTTGGTGCTGTCCACTTCCGTCGCGCAATGGATGGATGCTGTTCTCGTGTCGAACTACATACACCTATGGTTCCGAATAATGTAGCTCCATTGGTCACGCGAAATCTTTACAGATTGTTATTAATAACTCGCTAACTACTTGCAAAATAATTTTCAGAACATGATTGTAGGAATTAACGAGTGATGTCGTAACGGGTGACGCGCAGCGGTCAATTAGCGGCACTTAGCGGCGCTAAATAGACGCGCCCGTGACGCAGGGGCACAGCTGAGTTCCGCCAGCTGCTGCACAGCATGCTGACGCGCGTGCCGAAGGTCGCAGGCGCCGCCGCGCTCACGACTCTCACGACGATCAGCGCGCTCACCGCGCTCATAGCACTCGCGCACGCGCAGGACCTATGCGACTCCATGCAGTTCGGTGAGTAGTCAGTCACACGTGCTCTCGAGATAAGCTAGCTGGGGAACTCCTTGTTATGCATGACTGTACCTCTTTACAAAAATGTAGCTCTACGATTTATTCTCTTCAAAAGCATAATCAGCCTATAATGTATCCTCTCTGTGAGTACGGGCAGTAATCCACCACGCGGGCCAAGTGCGAGTTTGTGAATGTACCAATGTAGAGGAGGCATGTGGCCTAGCAGTGGGAACATTAAAGGCTGATTGATTAGGCATGCCAAATAACGACATAGCCTTCCAGACCGTTACATTCATCTAAACAATGCAATTAAACTAAGAACAGGGGGCCTAAAAATGCCACTTTAGCAGAATCATAAAAGGATAACATTATTAATCATAATCGACAGTTAACTATTAAGTTAATCGTATCAAATCCCTTTGGTGAAGGATTTTCAGTTATTTATTTTTGTCTGTGCTAAAATACCAATCAATCCAATCCCAATCTCTTTGATTATACCTACGTAGTGCAGCCAAAAAAAAGAAAACACGGACTGTCTTCGCCATATTATGATTCATAATGTTATTCTTTTATGGTTCTGCCAAAGTGGCCCCCAGGTCAATAGATAAGTCTTCGAATTTTCGGTTCTATGACATGGTTTTCATACGATTTTTTTTTTCCTAATTTTCTGAGCAGTGGTGATAAAATTAATGATTTCGAGGGTTCGAACCCACTAACTACAACTCGGAGGTCGAAGCCGTTATCAGTGGACCTTCGCTGCTTTCAATCCAAAATCCTATAATTACTTACTTGCAATCCGAGGCTCAACAGACTTTTACGACGAGCAGTCGTCCTTTCTGCCGTCCTAGAGAAAAAGGGCACAACTACTTAAATTTTTTTCCAAAATTGAGTAAATAAATATGCGCCTTCTTTTTCTGTATCCAAATATGTATAACTCAATAACTCAATTTTGGAAAATTTTTTAGTTGTGCCCTTTTTCTTTATGACGGCAGCATTCCCCACATTAAATGTAAGGTATGAAAATGTAACTTTTCCATTAAGTAGTTTAAACACACTCTAAATGACTCAGTCCTAGTTTCAATGATAACTTTAGTGTCATTTATGATCACACTAAAATTATTAGTTATGTCATGTATTCATTTTTAATTTTTTTACCTATGTGGTATAGTAATTTTATTTTAGGTGCATTGTCTTCACATATTATTATATAATTAATGTATACAAAATATTGTAAAACATTTTAAAAAAGTAACGGTGGAGTTTCTTGCCCATTCTTCTCCATGCGAAAACTACCTTTTGGAATGGGCGACTAGAATCAATTCTATTTTATAGTAATGTTTGACGTTCAAAAGTGCCTTTTATGTGCCTATTTGAAATAAATGTTTTGACTTTGACTTTCAAGAGTGAGCCAAGTTTAGAAAAAAGAACGAGTGAAATTGTGTGCCGAGTTCTACAGAAGTTCATTAGATCACAGGAATATACGGCATTCTATGTTTTAATGTTTATTGCTATTACAACAAATTATCTATATTTATAAATAGTATAAAACGAGAGGTCAAAAGTGGTACAATTTTCCGAAGATTTTTAAACGGTAATATAATCTACAGACGCCACATACAATAGTGCCATATCATCGGCGAAGCTGATATAATAATATCGACTCCAGGGTGACATTGATAGAGTGGTGAAGTGGAGCCTTGACAATAAGCTGTACTTCAACGTGTCCAAATGCTCGGTAATATCGTTTAGTCGTGCACGCACCCCTGTCCGCTATGAGTACAAAGCAGAGGCGGTACCCATGCAGCGAGTAACGCAAGTGCGGGATCTAGGGGTATATCTCACTCCAGATCTTACGTTTCGCGAGCATATCATTAAGATATGCAAGAAAGCCTACAGAAACCTCGGCTTTGTACTTAGGCAGTCACAGGGATTAATATTACGACTATTAGGGTATTATACGACGCTCTAGTCAGGAGTCACTTGGAGTTTGGTGCTGTCATATGGGCTCCACATGAAGCCAAATACTCTGTCATGCTGGAGTGCGTACAGAACAAGTTCACGCGTCACTTGTACTTCAGACTGTACGGGGTTTATCCATTGTACCCGCTGATGTACCCCACCCTGTTTGTACTGGGCATGGTCGGGTACAATGAATTAAGGGTGCGACGACAGTTCACTCTTGTCGTCTATTTAATTAAATTACTCCGGGGCAAGGAGCACAATCCGGGAGTGCTTCAGTGCTTGCGGTTTTTTGTTCCAGACCACTACGTGTGGAGGCGGCGGCGCCCGCCACTGCTGGCTGTGCCAACTGCCAGAACCAACCTGCTGGCCAAAGCACCTCTCACGCGAGCAATTCGTACTATTAACGAAGTTCAGAATAGGTTGGACATTTTTTCGTGTTACTTTAGTGAACTTGCAAAAGTAAGTTTATATATGTCAGAGAAGGTATAGTGCGTCTCGTTATCATCAGGCATAGTTTAATTATTGTGGGCGAACTATGGGTAGTGCTGGTTATTGCGCAATAGAAAACATTTTATTTTTTTTATTTAGGGACAACAAACAGTAGTGTAACAATAAGTAAACCTAAGTTAAAACTTAATAATAGATGTAACAAATACACTACTCACAAATTTGCAGTTCAAATCAGATTATAATTTCACGAACAGTTTAATTACACTAGCGAATCACACACTCAACGATACGGAACGCGCGACAGTTTCTGAGCACATGTTGTCCGTAGGATGTCAAATGGTCAAGTCCGCCACTGCACCTCGCTGCTGGCTCTGCTCGACCCCCCCACGTACTCAGGCTAGACTCTGTCCAGCGCCACCAGATGGCGCCGACGTTCGGAATAGTCAAACGAATGACGTATTTCCGACACGGCCATACTGACAAGTCACACGTCCACGTGTGCTATGTTACCTGGCAACAAAACAAAATCCATTTGTAGACAATATTAAGCTCGCCTACCTGACTTCATATTAAATGATTATCTATCTCACTATATGAACTTGCATCAGAATTAATACTATAGGTTTTATAAAGGTCAAATTAAAGAAACTAAAACACAATATTAATGCACCAAGTATACGAGTACATGGGACAGTACCAGTCCTTCTCTCTGGCAAGCCCAGTACCAAACAAGTGGGTCAGTATCAGTCCTTCACACTGATAAGCCCCCGACATACATGGGACAGTACCAGTCCTTCTCTCTGGCAAGCCCAGTACCAAACAAGTGGGTCAGTATCAGTCCTTCACACTGATAAGCCCCCGACATACATGGGACAGTACCAGTCCTTCTCTCTGGCAAGCCCAGTACCAAACAAGTGGGTCAGTATCAGTCCTTCACACTGATAAGCCCCCGACATACATTTTTTTGTGGGACTGGAACGTGCTCTGAGACCGTTTAGTCGTGCCCTTACTCATTTCGTTCCGCAAAATTAATTATCGGCAGACATTACGATTACTTTTATCCTATACATAAGTCTGGTGTCGTGTGAATCCACTTATAACTGTTTTCGGTCCTCCACGGGCTCCACGAAGTGAAATACTAACAATAATAAACACCGAAAAAAACATTGTAAAAGTGCCGTATCATAGTGACTACCCCGCGAGTGCACGGAATCCTTACTGTTTTGTGAACTGATTTAACGGCCATAGTCCTGCGCACGCGCAATATTCGCTGCGCTGTCAGTACCTACTGCCAACTTTCCGACAACGAAGTAGGCGCGGGCGTTCCAGCGACGAATATAGTGCGACCGGGTGCATTGCTAGTGAACGTGACTGGTGGCGCCACCCCAACCATTGAATTATCTGAACGATCAGCTAAAGATGGCAGTGCAGCGCTCTCCTCCTAACTCCGCATCTAAATTAAATCCTCAAAATCCTCCAATTCACTATAATTCGGACTCAGCTCTCGATATTTCCAATAAAACAGATTCTGATGATAATCATTATAGCAAAACGCACGTTTGGAGATTACACAGAGCAGCCTGAATCCTCCATCGCTGAACTTAAATCTATGTTCGTTGAGTTCAAAGTTCAACAAGACCATAAGTTTGATCTGCTGAGCGGCACCTTGAACACCATTGCCACGCATAACCAAGAGATCAAAAACTCTATTGGAACCCTCACGTCCCAACATCAAGAACTCCTTGCTAAAATTGTTAGCCTAGAAAAGGAAAATTGCGAATACAAAAACCGAGTTACTACCCTAGGAAATCAGATTGACCTTCTCGAAAAGAATGGGCGCTGTACAACCATCGAAATTCGCAACTTACCTAAGCAGGAAACTGAAAACAAACACGTCTTGTCCAATATAGTTCAAAACCTCGGCTCAGCACTGGGGCTTGAGACACCAATCGAGGGGTCGGAGATAAGAGATATCTACCGCTCAAAGTCTGAAGCCGTAGTGGTAGACTTTACTACAACAATGCGGAAGGAGTCTGTAATTTCCAAGTACATCTCGTTTAATAAATCTAGACGGGAACATGAGGAACCACGTCTAAACTCGCAACACATCAAAGTTCCAGGCGATTTACGTACA
Source organism: Mesoligia furuncula (assembly GCA_916614155.1). Lineage (NCBI taxonomy): Eukaryota > Metazoa > Arthropoda > Insecta > Lepidoptera > Noctuidae > Mesoligia > Mesoligia furuncula. The sequence continues at coordinate 30,250,078 of OU744802.1, read as the reverse complement.
CTTTTTATTTCAGAGTACTTGTCAACCAAAACAAGAAGGTTATTTTATGTTGCGCGCCTAAATGTCAAGGACAAAAAACTTGCTGCAGCCTGGACATCCTACGGGAAGGTCTACATCAAGAAAGAAGAAGGGTCATCGCCAGTGCGTATCAATGATGACTCCGAGTTAAACAAACTCATGCTGTGTGACTGGTCATTATCTGTAATTCGGATTATGTCATTCTTTAAAGGAGATGTCCGCTTTTTGTATGGACGCTGGTTTTTTATTCCGAGAAAAATCTAACCAGAATCAAACTACATCCAAATAAAAGCTGCTAAAATATGGAACTTGGAACCACTGAAATAATATTTTTAGAGCCCTCCATTTAAGAGAAAAATTATAAATTATTTAATGTTAGTACATGTATATTATTTGTTGATGGCAACCCAAATGAAACCTCCCACACACTTTGAAAATGTCATAATGACAGATGGATTCCATTCATATGTCAAACAAATATGTCTGATACGTCACACTTTCGCTCATGCCTTTGTGTTTTCCAATGATAACGTATTTTTATTTGTACTTTGCTTTTTTTGATTTAACTGACTTGGCCTTTTCGCAACGGATTCTTCTTCTTTGCACATGATTAGGATACCGATAGCTTACGAACCTTCAACCCTGACGACTTTGCTTTTTCTTAACGGTTATTTGATATTGCACGCGATTAGGACTTTGGATTTAAAACCTCGTATGTAAGTACTGTTCTTTATTTATATTTAGCTCATTAAGAGTTTTATTTGCACAACCATTGCCTGTTTTACGACCTCTGATAGTCTGCAAAAATTAACTTTCATTTCTAGCTTCAGATTATGGCTCTCTGCATAAATTGCAATATAGCAGTACATGCTGTAAATCAGCACTATGAATATAACGCTTTAAGCATGAGCCCAGAGATAGTCTCAATAATTGAAGAATGGATGCTCAAGAGGTAATGTATTCTTTAACTTACATTATAAGTTTTTTTTTTTTTATAATGTGTAACCAGGCTTAATAGCTTATGTTAAAAAAGATTAAATAGCACTACTTTGCTCAAAGAAGATGCAGAAAAACGATTCGGTGTTCTTAAAATATTATTTTGTTTTAGGTAACAGATGGAGATCAACCTTTTACTAATAGAACTGAATAACAGAAACCAGCACCATATAGGTGACCAACAGCTGGGTCATCAATCAGTATGTGCATGTTGTGGCGTTTCTATCTCAAGAAGAACAGGCAGGCGCTCTCGTCCCTTACCTGTTGATCATCCTGAGCAGGTTTATATAGCTGGCATCATCAACCCCCGTCAGGTTAATATGTAAATTAAATAGTACATTGCACATAGTACATTATTGTATCTCTGATTAGTGGAACACACAATAAATTAAAACTTAATTTCAGATCCCTGCTTATGCTCGAGCATGTAATAGGAAGCGGTGCTCATGTGATGACAATAGTCTGGTATCTTGGATGGGCTCGGCATCAAAACGATATATCTCCACCTGCTCAGTTTCTCAACAATATTTTAATAAGAGAAGATATTGAAAATGAAAAAAGTTAATAAATGAATATTCAAAACCAAAAAAACGTTTTATTTCATAACAAAACTACATACATAAAATACATAGTAACACTTGCATGCAATTAGTATATTTATTGTCGAAACGCTTTTCTCTCGATTTCAAATCATTAAAAAGGAATTTCAATCAGTAGATACTATTATCATTTATTCCTGCTAAGCCATCCCTGTGGAGTATGCTGAAACATGCACTTCTTGATAACCGAGGTCTTAGTAAAATATTGCAACTTGCACATGAACATTCGAAGTATAGCCATAATCATGTAGAATGCGCTTTAGTTCTAAAAGAATTATGCTACACATTCACTGAAAACATTTCTTACTAGCTTCTGCCCGCGACTTCGTTCGAGTTACGATTACATCATTTTCGCTTAGTGTTCTTTAGACCTTTTTCTTATTACGTTACTCGGCTTTTGAGGGTCGTAGCATGATGATAATGTATTCGATTGCCCTTATCCTTCCTCAAGAATTAGGCTATCAAATTCAAAAAGAATTATTCAAATCCGACTGGTAGTTCCAGAGAGATTAGCGCGTTCAAACAACTTTTCAGCTTTAACATTAGTATAGATTATATTACAGAGGTAAATAAATAATCTTTGTAATAAATAATATTTGTTTCGTTCACATTGTTATACTCCATAATAATATATTATATTGTAGTCTGTGATAAACTCGCAAATCAAATAATAATTTATTAATGTATTCTGTGTTGTCAGTATAATGTCAGTAATGGCAGTACCATGTGTCAATACTGTCAATTTTGACAAGTTTATATATATATATTTTTTTTTAATTCGCCCAACGGGCAGGCTAAAGTCTTTTGACCATACCGCCTTGTCTTACGTGTAGGTTTATTTCTATCGTGAAGTTTTTTTTAATTATATGTCTTTCGTATATTTAATCATTTTGTTATATATTTTGTTTGTAAGTCTTTCGTAGTAGTCATATTAGTTTTAAGTAAATATCCAATTTTATTTTTCTCAGAATAAACATACAAGCTTCAAGCCTGGCTTGTAAACAAACATGTTGTCTTGTCGCTCAAAATATTTTTATAGCTATCTCCTCATAACCTTAAAAGTGCCTATTTACAGTTTTTCCATCAAATACATTTAAGGTACTTATTAAACATAAAAATAGATGAAAACCCAAAATACAACTAAATATCATTTACAGTCTCTATTATATATTTGTACAAATATAAATAAGTTGAGGCATTCATAAGCAACTCCTGAATGCTTTGCGGGACCTCATCAGGCTTAGCATAAATTTTTAGAAGCTCATCCGACAACACAAGGCGCTGAATGTTGAAAGACGAACACTCGAAGAAGATATGATGTAATGATTGAACCTTCTGTGGATGACAATACTCACAGTTAGGAGAATTAACCATTTTAAGACGATGAAGATGATAATTTAAGCGACAGTGACCAAAACGCATACGACTAATAATTGAATAAAATTTTCTATTTATGAAATTGTTATTTTTTCAAATTCAAATTCAAAGCATTTATTTCAATTAGACCTTGTACAGGCACTTTTGAATTGTCAAAATTAAATAGTCTGTCAGTTAGTCCGAAAGTTGAAGCTAGTTGCCCATTCCAAAACATAGATCTCTATGGAGAAGAACGGGCAAGAAACTCCATGGACACTCTTTTAAATCAAGATATTACAAAATCCTGGGTACATTATTCTTGTTGCTTCTATATGTGAGAACAATGTAAAAAAAAAAAAGACAGAAGAAACAATTCAAAATATAAGATTAAAAATAAGCATTGGCAGTTAAGAGATGACTAGTCTCAACCGACGGCGCCCGTTCACGAACATGACGCGTGGATCAGCACCATCCAGCTCAACCAGTTTGTAGGGAACTGAATGATCCAACACACGCGCCACCAATTATAATATTCTTGCAAAACCAAGGTATGGAGTTTATTTGAACATCTAAACTAGCAAACCAAGTACCTTTATTCTCCACCTGAGTGCACTGATACGAATGCCTCCCCCATGCTTGACACATGCGCTGTCTTAAAAGACCAACCGCATCTGTGTGTGGTATGAAAACATTCATATCAATGCCAGGATTGGGAATAAATTCTTCCAAATCAACAATTTTTTTGGCCAAATAGTCTGCCTTTTCATTTCCTATAACACCAATGTGTGACGGGACCCACACAAAACTGACAACAATATTTGATTGACACAATTCCACCCATAGCTGCTTTATTAAATAAATTATGTAGTTAGTTTTAGCATGTAACTTATTGTTCGCCAAGTTGTCCAGAACACTCATGCTGTGTCCTAAATTGCGATTTTCAATGTGTTTCAAAGCACTCAAAATAGCAGCAGCTTCAGCTGTAAAAATACTAGCATTTTTGTCAAGTTTTCGATGCCTATATTTGAGGAGGGCTCATATATAGCAAAAGACACAGCTCTATCATTTTTGGAACCATCTGTATAAACAAATTTATGATCTAACCACTCTGACAACATTGCATTTACTTCCTCTTTTGTGGACAAGTCTTTTTTTTTCTTTATAATTATATTTATATCTGGAAATTTACTAATAAAAGTTCCTTCATAGCAAGGCAAAATATGTTTTGATTGATAAATATTTATATTTTGAATAAAATTTATGAAACTTTGAAGACCTTGTAGTATAAAAATTTGTTTATGCGCTGAATGAGTAATTGTGTGTAACAAATTGACTAAAAGGCTGTTACTAGATACACTATATAGTTTCAATATAAATCTTTCTTTCAAGTAATTGAATCGAATGCTTAATGGTGGAACATTACATTCAATCTGCATTGCATTTATAGGAGTACTTCTGAATGCCCCAGTTATTACACGTAAACATTATTTTATTTTGCAGAACATCTAAACTATTTACACTTCTAGAATCTGCAGCAAAACAGTAGAAACCATATTCAAAGTGACTACGAACTAATGATTTATACAACAGTAACAAAATTTTTGGGTCTGCACCCCAATATGAGCCAGATAGGGATTTCAATATATTATAAGCTTTATTTGCTTTACTAATTATATGTTTAATGTAATTATTCCAGGTTAAATTGTGTGAAAAAAGGACCCCCAAAAATTTTACCTCTAGTGAAGTGGATAATGGAGAATTATTATAATACACATTAGACATATTATAACACTGTTTACCAAACACAACAACTTTGGACTTGGACTGATTAACATTCAAATCAAGGTATGAGAAATATTCATAAAGGTTTACCAATGCATCATTGATTATTTGGACTACTTGTGGTAAATTGTTCCCAGATGTATAAACAACCAAATCATCTGCAAACTGTAGATTCTTCACCTGAGACCCTAAAATTATGTTTAATCTACGTATATATAATATAAATATTAAAGGAGATAATATACCACCTTGAGAAACTCCCTTTGACGAAAGTCTAGGGCCATAGAGATGTTTATTAATTGTAGTAAATACCTTCCTATTACTCAAAAAAGTTTTAATCCAATTTATAATTTTTCCAGGAATTCCAATTTGGGATAATTCATGGCAAAGGATATCTATATTTACATTATTAAAAGCTCCTGCAACATCAAAGAAAACTCCAACCAGCATTTATTTGCCAATAAAGAGTTATGTATATCAAGTTGTAATTGACAAACACTTTCCCTAGCAGACCGATTCCTACGAAAACCAAACTGATTAGAAGGTAAGATATTATTTTGTTCTACATAAAATTCCAAGCGTTGCTTCAACAGTTGTTCAAATAATTTACCAACGCAAGATGTAAGTGCTATGGGACGATAAGAATCAGCACATAACTTGGTCTTATCTGGTTTTAAAATTGGTACAAGACAATCCACTTGCCAGTCTTGAGGTATAACATTATTTTCCCAAAGTAAATTTAGTATTTTTAGGAATGTTTCTAAACCTGTAGTGCTAAGTTTTTTAAATAATATGTATGGCATTCCATCAAGACCATAGGCAGTATCTCTTCGAGAGGAGATGGCAGATTTTAATTCGTTCATTGTAAAAGGATTAAGTAAAAAATTATTTTTGGAATTAATATTATCAAAAGAAGATTTTGGGTCATGTGGCACAAAGTCTGGAGTGTATTTCTTTAAAAAATCTAAAACCCATGCATCATTTTCTTGAGTATTAAAATTAAATGTTTTATTGTATTTACGCATAAATTTCCATATAACAGATAATGGTGTGCATCTATTAAAAGTTTCACAAAGAGAAAACCAACTTTTTTGTCTTTCTGTTTTTATAATAAGTTTTTTAACTGCTCGAAGCCTCTTAAATCGTATATAGGTTTCTTCTGTAGGGTTATTTTTAAAATTGATATAGGCTGTTTTGAAATTTAATACTGCCTCTGTACATTTTTGATTCCACCAAGGAAGGGATGGTTTTTTACTGTTATGTCTATGGCATGAATGTTTGGTTGTGTTTGTGTTGACATAATAATTCGAATTATTGAAATTTGGATTAGAATTCGCAGCAGCTGTGCGCAAAGTTGTACAAAAATAGAGATATGATTCAAGAAGACTTTTATAATCTATTCTAAAATCAGCTAACAATTCTTCCACACGTTTACTATACATTTGCCAATCCACAAATTTATAATTTGGGTGGATAGGCAGATGATTAGCACTAGGGCAATTCCCATATGAATCATTACATTTGTTTTTGCTAACCACTACTTTTATGATTGTAGGAATATGATAACTACTACCAAGAGGACTGTCATGTACAGACCATTCACAATTGAGTGCCAACGATGAAGAGACCAAGGATAAATCCAGTGCATTGGGACGCCATGATAAAGAGCCAACTGTTGTTGCTTGACCGTCATTAAGCAGAATCAAATTATTTTCATCAATTACTTCTAGGACCTTTCTACCTCGTGGAGAGTCCGAGACACATCCCCAAGAAGTGTGATGGGCATTAAAGTCCCCAGCAAATATGAAAGGGCTAGGAATAGACTTCACCAATGAATCAAACTCATTTTTTTTAAAAGCTGGATTAGAATTTAATGGGCTGTAGAAACTAACAATACTTAAATCTTTATTATTAACTGTTTTTTTAACACAAATGTTTTGTAAAGAGTTATCAAAATAGGTGTTGACTTTAGAATAAGTAATGCTTTTATGGATTATAATTATTGCAACTCCATTGTGTTTGTTACCACAATCATTTCTTTCAATGTTGTAATTTTTTATTTTAAAATTTTGATTAGGACTGAACCATGTTTCAGAAATTATTGCGATATGTATATTTTGTGTATAGAGGAAATTAATAAATATATGTTTATTGCTATTAAGACTTTATGCATTCCATTGCATTATATTTAAATTAGACAGATCCATTATGTAGAAGGAAATTTATTACTTAAAGTTGTTTTTAAAGCCTCTTTAATTGATAGTGTGTTAATAGGAACATCTTTATTACTAACTATTTTTGTAATTGTTTCTACTAAAGTACTTATAAATTTATCAGATTTCATTAAATTATTGATTTGTACATCTATAGTTCGAGCAGCTAAAGCTGGGAATGCATTTGCATCAAAAAGGTCAGACTAAGTGGCACTTCGTGACTTAATTTTATTTTCTTCGACTTTTTGTTTTTTTATTGGGTAAGATGAGGAGATAGCTATATGATTACCCTTACAGTTAGCGCATTTAGCCGCCGCTGGATCAACCTGACAATTCTTAAAATTATGATTTAATGTACAAATTGAACAAACCTCGGTATTGCGACAGAATTTGGCAATATGTCCATACCGTAAGCATTTAAGGCATTGTTTTACAGGTGGTATGTATCTGCTCACCTCGTGACGCCATGAATCCAAATATATGTGCTGAGGAAGAATGGTGGAGGCGAAGGTTACCGCGACAGCCTGTGTAGGAACAAAAGTTACGCCGGTACCACTTCTAACCCTGCGCATGAAGCGCCTAACTTGTATTACATTTTTTGAACTCCCAATCAATGATAAAATTTGCTTATTAGACATTTCAACAGGGACCGAAGTAAGAACTCCAGTAACCTCTGTATCTCCAGCGGGTATTGTTGCTCTTAGGGACAACTGGTCTAATAATTTTTTATTTTGTAAAAACATGTTTGCATTATTAGGTAGGTCGAATGTAATGCCAACCTTGTACTTATTTATTGAGCGCAGATGCATAATGCCAGAAACACCATGTATACCTTTAGATAGAGCCATGCGGTCCCTATCGCTAAATGCCACATTCTCTTCTGGATGACTGACGAATACTATGTGCTCGGTTTGCTTTGACTCTTCTGGATACTTACGTGTGTAGCCCTTTACCTTGTAAATTGCGTACTTATCCTTAGCATCACTTTTCAAGCTCACTGTAATTATGGACTCTGCTGAGTCATCAGAGTCCGATGACTCCAAAGCCGACTGCGACTGCGGAGAGGACAGCTCGTCCTTCCTCCGCCTCTTTTTCCCCCATTTCAGCGTGCTAATTATTTAACTACACTTATAATTAATTAACAATATAAATATTTACAAAGAAAATTTACAAATTACACATAAATTTGTTTTTTTGGAAAAAATATTTGAAAAAACGCGCCTTTCCACTTTACAATTTCCCGCCTTTTTTTCTGACAAGTTTATAATTTTTTAGGGTGCGTTCACTGTATTATCCGAGATAATTAGAAAGGTTCGTTCGTTTTAGGAGCAAATTCACACTAAAATAAAAAAATATTTTTCTCAAAATTGGAGGATTTTAAAAATCTGTGAAATAGTTAGAACCACTTATTTTTGGGATGTCTATCCAAATATATTTAACTTATCCTGGTTAGAATTATTAAATAATAAAAAACCATTTAAGGACATGTCCTTTACTTACACTTATTTGTTTCCTTATCTTAAACCAAATTGCAGTCACAAACAACATACACAACCTTCTGTTACACGCAATCTACATACATATAATACGCACGCATTTTACACAACGCACAATTTGAATCAAGATTTAGTAAATCGAGCTGTTATCATCAATAGTAACTGTCTGTTTAAACATCCGATTCCACTTATCATTTCACGTCATAACATTATAATGAAAATAGTCGCCGACATACCAGAACTGAGTGACAACCAACTTCAAAATATACTTATTACCAGATCACGTTATAAACGTGACCTGCAACTTTCAATAATAATAGTTTTCACATGATGCAAAATATTGAAGCTATTCACTCGGATCTGGATTCCTTGGCCGTGGCTCGAGTTATTAGATGTGATATAGATGATATAAAAACCCATGTAAGTCATAATAATCGCCATCTCAACATTCTCTCGCAAAATATACGTAGTATTTCATGCAATATGCCAAACTTTATTACACTTCTGCATAGGTCTAATGTAGCATGGGACGTGTTGGTTCTTTCTGAATGCTGGCTACGGTCAGCCAAGGATATACCCATCCTTGACAATTATAACTATGCATCAACCACTTTGCATAAGACACAAAATGAAGGAGTAGTTATTTTTTACAAAAAACAACTCAAAGTGTCAGTGGAAGAACCACCATTTAGTGACGCAAACTGTCTATTACTCAAATTAAATTCAGATACTTTGTATTCTTGGAATCTACCGGGCTCCCGGCCAACATAATACTAGCAATTTTAATAACGCCCTCGATGTACTCCTAACTTCATTAAGCAACTACAAAAACATAATAGTTTGCGGTGACATAAACATAGATATAGTGATGAATAGTCCAGATAAACGCTCTCACGAATACCTGAATACGAATAATGTCCTGGCTAGTCACTGCATGCTGCCAGGTCATGTACTACCAACCCATGGAAAAACGTGTCTGGTTAAGACTAGATTGAAGGTTACCTGCTTTGTGGTCGAATCATCAATTACGGATCACGAGAGTGTGGCCATTAGCCTTGACCTTGCTCACAAGTCTCATCTAAAGTACTCAAATAAAATTACTCACCGTTTTGATTATGATAACCTAGATTCAGCTCTAAGTAAGACAGATTTTCGGATTATCCTAAATTGCAGCGATGTAAATAAAGCGACTGACTTGCTAGTAAGTTGTCTGGCAAAGGCCATAAAAGATAACTCTAAATTAGTAAAAATACCTAAAAGGAAACTAGTCAGTAAGCCGTGGATTACAAAAGGGCTGTTAAAATGCATGCGCAACAGGGATAATCTGTATAAAAAATTGAAAAGGGACCCAAATAACGAAATACTTCTCACAACATACAAGCGATATAGAAACTTTTGCACTTCACTTCTGAAGAAAGCTAAAAGGAACTATGAAAAACAAGAGGTTGAGAACGCAAGTGGCGACAAAAAGAAGTTAAGGGATGTTATAAAACAGATTAGCGGCTCCAAAAGGGTAACAGATCACTCCTCCTGTCTCGTCTTAAGCGACGATCCGGACAAGGGTATCAACGAGGTCAATTCGTTCTTTGCAAACGTTGGACGCAACCTAGCCGAGCAAATAACTTCTCATTCATTCCCTCCCAGAAACATAGCTAATAATCTCGCGGAAACCGCTCCTCTTCATTCCTTGGTCATGCTCCCTACGGACGAATCTGAGATCCTGCAACTTGTTCAAGGATTAAGGGATGATTGTGCTGTCAGTTCTGACCAGATCCCGGGCCGGTTACTGAAAAGATATGCTCACCTTCTGACCCCCGCTATAACCCACATCTGCAACCTCGCCATATCTGCAGGGACATTTCCGCAAGCGTTTAAATCCGCAATTATAAAACCCATACACAAAGGTGGTGACAGGAACTGTGTCCACAACTTTAGACCCATCTCTATTCTTCTAATGCTCTCAAAAGTTTTGGAGCGCATAATGAACGAAAGGCTAATTAAATTCCTCGAGGCTAACAACCTCCTTTCATGTTCCCAGTTTGGGTTCCGGCGCGGAAAATCTACCAATTACGCGGTACATGAATTGGTTAGCTCGGTCATAACTAACTTGGATAAGAAGAGAAACTGCCTGACGGTGTTTCTGGACTTGGCAAAAGCCTTCGACACAGTTTCTGTTCCACACTTATTGCACAAAATGGAAAATATGGGAGTACGGGGTCTTCCCCTAAAATTATTTCAGGACCTATCTAACCGGAAACAGCAGGTTAAAATTGATGGTATGATGAGTAACGAAGAGCCAGTGACCTTTGGAGTGCCTCAGGGCAGTATACTCGGGCCGACCCTCTTCTTGATCTACATCAACGACCTGTGCCAGCTTCACCTTAGTAATGGTCAAATTTTTACATTCGCCGATGACACTGCTCTCTTATTTAGTGGTGACAGCTGGGAGGGGGTCTTTGCTGTGGCTCAGGAGGGGCTCAACGGGGTTGTTGGTTGGTTACAAAATAATGCGCTCGCACCCTCAATGTCACAAAAACCAAATACGTGGCATTTGCACATCGATCGAACGTCCTACCCCCAAGTTCATTGTCAATAACGGCTCACACGTGTTTGTCAACCTACCAGCCTTGCGTATGTCCTACTCTTCAAAGGACAGATAACATTAAATATCTTGGAGTTACATTAGACCAGTTCCTCAGCTTCAAACCACATATAGACCTTCTGGTAACGAGATTGCGCAAACTCATTTACATATTTAAGAGTCTAAAGCATGTAGCCGACCTTCGTACCATTAAGATGGTCTACTATGCCTTGTGTCAGTCGCTAATTGACTCCTGCATCATCTCCTGGGGAGGTGCTGCTAAAACGCACTTGATAGAGGCGGAAAGAGCTCAACGTGCCATACTTAAGGTTGCTGCGGGTCTTCCCTTCCGATTTCCCACAGTCGACTTATACAAAAAGTGGGATGTACTGTCTATTAGACAAACTTTCGTTCTGCATACAGTCCTCAAAAAGCACTCACAGCTTGTTTATGATCAGGACCTAATAAAAGATAAACGACGAAAGGGTACTGTTTGCAGTACAACATTTTTCCGTTTACGTCGGTCCCACCAGTTTTATTGTTACCTAGGGGATTATCTGTATAATGTTATTAACAAGTGCCAAAATATCTATTCACTTCACAAACCCAGTTGTAAGCAAAAGGTAACGGACTTCTTGAAAACTCTTTCCTGTGATGACACAGAGAAATTGCTCCACTCGATCAAATAATACTTGTATTAAAATAATTTCCAAAGTTAATCACTCACCACCATTCACACACACCCGCCACCTTCACATTAACCACCATTCACCAACACATTCACCACCATACACCTACACATTCACCACCATTCACCTATACATTCTCCACACACCCTTCGACTGCTTTTGTTGTTATTTAATTTATTTCGTTTCTTTTAATATTATTATTTTTGTTTTAATTTGTTTTTTTTTTTTTTTTTTTTTTTTTTAAATGGCGGACATGTAGCTATGTGTAATGGACCTTAAACTTCCTTTAAGCCTTGATTTGATAAAGGAGGAGTGGTGGAGGATTGGAATAAATAATATAATTGTGCTTGAACCTAGATAGAAAATCTGTCTGTGTATTGTAGAAATTGGACTAATATACATTTATCTAATTAAAAGAGTTGTTGAACAAACATTGGTTGATGGAGAAATTTTACACAGCGGCCGAAAATATCAGTTTCAATAAAATTCTTATCAATCTCTTTTGTAATTGGCAGTTCTGAAAAAAGAACCCTATTAACCAGCTACAAAATCTTATAAGTTGCTATCCTATTTTTCAACTACTACAACGAACTAACGAAGTGAATTTCATGTTTTTATTTTCTCATCGCGTCGCTGAGGACGCGACGCCAGTCCGATGTCACCAGGCAACGGTTGCCAGGGCTGCGCCGAAATGCATCGGCGGCGTGGCGCCCTAGGCCGCCTGCGTGACTGCGTCGGTCCCGTCACAGCTCCCTTTGTTGTCATCCGCATTGTCATCGGCAGACGTTTTTGTGTTTTTTTAGTGATTTTATTTTATTGTTATTATTTTTATTAGTTTAAATAAGTTAAATTCATAATATAGGTACATAAATGCTTAGTGGTAGTAGCGATGTGGTAGATAACAGTGCTTGTCAACCTTCTACATCGCTGAGCATCCTGGAGAGATGTCCGCTGTGTACCCAGGCACGATTTTTTAAAGGTAAGCGGGGTTTGAATGTGCACATTGGAAAAGTGCACAGACCACCAAATGTGCTCATCTCAGACCCTGTCTCAACAGCTACACCTACAACTCCAGCTACAACCACTTTTGACCCGTTTTGGAAAACCCTGTCCAAATTAAAAAACTCTATTCCTGTTTTGAAGCGAGTTCCCCGCGGCGCTAGACCTCTAGTGGCGCAACACCTAGCAGGTTGCGTTCGCTTCGCCGCCCGCGAGAACTGGCTAAGTGCTTGGGAACAACTACTCACCTTCCCTTACAGAATTCTACATGTCAAAAGAATTTGGCAACCAAAAAGACATTAACTGCACAAATTAAAGAAAACTGTAATATTTGGAATAATAAATAAATGGAAGGTGACATTAGCGGAGCAGCCAGGATTCTTTTTAGTAGTGATGTGGTGGCACTGTTCTCTAGAAACACTCGCAGCTCTGGAGAGCAAACACCCTGCCGCAGCGGATGGCCTTTCTTTTCCCGACCCTCCTGATCCTGATAACCACTCCCTCACCATTACAGGTCGAGAGTTGGTCACAGCCCTTCAGCTCCTCCCTTCAGCCCCAGCAGCTCCTTCCGGAACGGCTCCGCTGGCGGCTTCGACGGCCTGAGTCCTCAGCACATTAAGGCCCTTATTTGTTCAGGCGCCGGGGCAGCTGGTGAGTTGCTCTTGAAGGAGCTTACGGCTTTGATTAACCTTATGCTCTCTGGCAAGGTGAACGAGGCCGTCATCGACGTTCTGTACGGGGCCAATTTATGCGCCCTGCGTAAAAAGGATGGCGGCATTCGGCCCATTGCCGTGGGCACTACTTACCGCCGTATGGCAGCCAAAATTTGTTGTAAATTTTACGGTGAGGTTCTTTCGGAAAAATTTCAGCCCCTGCAGCTAGGTTACGGCTCCAAAGGGGGCTGTGAGGCTGCCATACACGCATTGTCGACCTACCTAAATTCTGGAAAAGGAGAGGTCATCCTGAAGGTTGACATAAAGAATGCCTTCAATTCTGTTAATAGGGACACCTTGCTGGCAGAAACTAGAAAAGAAATACCCCAAATTTATAGTTTCATTTGGCAATGTTACAGACACCCTTCTAAATTACTGTATCGGGACAACCTTTTGGAATCTGCTGTTGGCTGTCAACAAGGTGACCCCCTTGGGCCAGTGATTTTTAGTTTAGCCATACACCCAATTATTCGACAGCTAAATTCCAAATTTAACGTTTGGTATCTTGATGATGGAACCTTGGGAGGCGATGCAGAAACACATGACCTTCAATTTTTAAAAAATGAACTTCATTCCATTGGCCTTGATCTCAATCTTTCGAAATGTGAACTATATTTAGCGGACAGTACTGACAGACATCTGACACTTCCCAAAAACGCAATAGCTCCAGAAATCAAAATTATTGAAAAAAGCTCTCTTCGCCTCCTTGGGTCTCCAATCTTTGACAATTCCTTTCCCTTTTTTATTGACGAAAAAATCCAAAATTTCAATGACGTTTCGGAAATATTGTTCCAAATTATTTATGGCATTCGGCCATAACCTTAATCCGCTACTGCTGTTTCGGCCCTAAATTAACATGTTTCCTTCGCGCTTCCCATTTATGGAAGCACACTCACCTTAAAACAAAATGGACCAAATTATCAGGCATACATTAACTTCTATTTTAAATGTGGCCATGGACGACCGAGCTTGGGCACAAGCTACTCTTCCCATTCGTATGGGGGGCCTCGGCGTCCGCAAAATTTCTAGTATTAGTTTACCGGCTTTCATATCTTCGGTCCACGGCACTGATAAATTAATCAGGAAAATCCTAGCCTCCACACTGATTAATTCTGATGTGCCGTATTTCACCGAGTCTATGGATGCCTGGAGACTCGCTTGCCCAAATACAGATCCACCCGACAATCCATCTTTCCAGAGACAGTGGGATGAGCCGCTCTGCAGAGTAGTACAGAACAATTTACTTAACCCGTTTGCTACTACTGCGGAGCGTGCGCGCCTGCTGGCTGTGGGTAGGTGGGAGTCGGATCTGTGGCTTCATGCACTACCTTCGTCGAACATAGGCACTTTGTTCGACGACACTACTTTTCGCCTCGCTGCTTCCCTACGACTAGGCGCTCCTTGCTGTTCTCCCCATCGCTGTCACTGTGGCGAAGATGTCAACAGCCTCGGACACCACGGCCTGTCTTGCAGCCGAAGCGCGGGTCGCTTAGCGCGGCACGCGAACATTAATGATGTCATCCGACGAGCTCTTGTCACCGTCGGCGTTCCAGCTGTATTAGAACCCAATGGCTTGGCACGCGACGATGGCAAGAGACCGGACGGTATGTCTTTATTTCCATGGAAGGTGGGTAGGCCTTTAGTGTGGGACGCTACGTGTGTCGATACTCTTGCGCCATCCCATCTTCCTGGCTCGGCATACTGTGCTGGCGCTGCTGCTGCGGCTGCGGAAAACCTCAAGCGGCGAAAATATAATAACCTCATCGGAAATTATATTTTCGAGCCGTTTGGGGTGGAAACCCTCGGGCCGTGGGGTCCGAGTACTCATGGTCTTTTTAAAGAAATTTCAAAACGGCTGGTTGACACTTCCCGTGACCCAAGGGCTGGCTTTTACCTTGGCCAGAGGCTAAGCATCGCCATACAACGTGGTAATGCCGCCAGTCTCTTGGGTACAATACCTGTCGACAGCGATGCGGATGAGTTTTTCGACGCCATTTTCTAGTTTCTGTGTAGATAGTTTTAGTTAAGTTAGAATTTAATTTTGTTATTTGTTTATTTAGTAGAATCACATGTTGCCTGCCTGTTTAATTGTAATGCCACTATGTGGGTCCTGGTGACCTGTAATACAGGTTTTTTCTAAAACCTACTTCAGGCACCAGCTATCACAATGTGAATTTATATAGTTCAAAACTGTAAAGTGCTACAAAAACATTGTGAGAGAAAATAAATACCTAAACTTATTATTATTATTTCGTTTATTCATTTACATTCCTTATTTATTATATTTTTAAATATTTCAATATAAAAAATAACTATAAAAAAACATTTAAAAATATAAAAAATTGTGATCCGCCGGTGTCGGGAGCAGGGTCCAAGCTACCGGTGGTTAGGGCTCCAGAGACAGGAACCTCCTCACAATGCGAGAACTAACTAAGAACTATTATTATTATACATGGGACAGTACCAGTCCTTCTCTCTGGCAAGCCCAGTATCAAACAAGTGGGTCAGTATCAGTCCTTCACACCGATAAGCCCCCGACATACATGGGTCAGTACCAGTCCTTCTCTCTGGTAAGCCCAGTATCAAAGAAGTGGGTCAGTATCAGTCCTTCACACTGATAAGCCCAAAACAGTATGCACATTACCGGGCCTTCTCTCCGGTAAATCGTGCATAAGACATACATTATGCATTAACATTAATCGGACCGAGCTGCGGCTTTCACCAGCATCTTCTACATCTAATTCTTCACTAATCACATCTAATTCGTTAGGGACCTTGTAGCGTCCTTCTTATGCGATCATGAGCATACTTGAATCAACCAGAGCCATGAAATCAAACTTTAATCAATCGTAGCAAAAAAAAACATCACCCACACCCATGTACCATCGTAATCCACATTACAACAAAAATCTCTTTCACTAAGAGCCTTTAAACCCACACACGAGTAAGCCACTCTAACGCCACGGTGCTCCGGCCGACTAGCAATTGCATTGCTCTCACACATCCAGAGCATGGATCCATGTGCATCACCCTGTGACTACACACTTTTTACTACGGCCGATAGAGAACCCCTACTCGCGTGGTTCCCACTACTTGGGCTTGCTCATCACCGCTGTGATCACCATCTACTTCGACTGGTACATAACCTACTGGTATCATTCGTAATCTATCGTGAGCGTATTTAAAAATTGCATTGTAAACTAGACTGGGCTTTACTTCTCAATGTAACTGTTTTTGCTGTTGTTTACCAGGGAAGCACTCAGTACCCGAACCAAAACAAAATGAAAACGACTCACCAGATTCAGTAGACAATAGATCTGTAGCTGGCTTGATGGTACAGAGTTCCACTCGCTGTCACTGCCTCCTTGGCAGAAGTCGTGAAACTTCTTGCACGGAAAGCACCGTCCTTGGTCAGCGATTATTCGTACAGGAGATCCAAAGAGTGCAGCGCTGTCCGACACTGCCATCTTGCTGCACACGTCGTTGTGTGTTAACCTGTAACCACAAAAAAAACCAACAACAGTGCATGTTCCACTCGGCCGATTCTGACGACATTGTTTTCGAAACGCATTACTTAACAAAAATTTAGTAAAAACGATAGCAATCATCGACAACAAAAGATTCCTGTAAGCCTTAGTAATAATTGGTCAGAAACTTTAACAACTTAGATCACATACAACGCTCATGGCCCTGTTGCCGCAGCAGCTAGTCACACTCATGCCACCCATATCGTCATCACCTCAAGTGATACGATCAACACACTTCACATAGAGTGTACGACTCCCACGTCATTACAAGACCAACGCAACAATAGCCTCCAATAGTCTCCTTTGAGACCCTGGTCCCCGCTACACCACTAGCTGCACATCGCGCCCTGAACATACGTGAGTTGCAGTTACGACTACAGACAAGTGCGTACAGTACGACACATCTTATATGACTGTACAAGTAGCGGCACGTAAGTTGGCAAGAGTTTTTGTAGTGGGGGAAGTTTGCGCACGCACAATTTCATACATTTTTATATGCGCGAACTTCCCCCACTACGAAAATCTCTTGCCAAGTTACGTGCCGGTAACTATAGTAAAACCGATCACTTCCGATTTACACAACCAATAGAAATCGCTCACTATCGCGCCATTCAATGCTATTCGCGCTATATATTCCCGCCTCAGTTCAACTCGAGACAGCGTTGAGAATGCACGTGAGTGAATCATTCCGTACACTTCGTGACAATTTAATAGGAAAGTGAATAATATATTTTTTGTTGCTGTTTTTTTTTCATGATGACTTCGTTGAAACGTTGTAAGCCGTATAATAGAACATCGAGCAAATTTAGACGGTTTTGATTATGATGTCATTAGAAGGAAGATGTATAACTTTCATGTCACTGAAAAAAGGTTGCCTACAATAAAATCGTTGTTAACCAAATTACAGGAAGATATAAATTTCACAGGCAGTCGAGAAACTTTGCGCAGAATATTGCTTGAACTGGGTTTCAAATTCAAGAAAATGGAAAATAATAGATCTTTACTGGCCGAGAAAGATGAAGTAAGACTTCAGCGGATTAAGTATCTTCGACAGATACAAAAGTTCAGAAGTGAAGGTCGGGATATAGTTTATACTGACGAGACTTACATACACGCCACACATACAAAGGAAAGTAGTTGGACTGATAGTTCTAAGAAAGGCTTAAAAAAACCGATATCAAAAGGGGAAAGATTAATTATTGTCCACGCTGGTGGCTCAAGAGGTTTTGTACCTGGCGCTCGCTTAGTTTATAAATCTTCTCAAAGTACTGGCGATTATCACCACGAGATGAATAAAGAAAATTACGAAAAATAGTTAAAACAACATCTCATTCCGAATCTACGACCTAATACTGCTGTGGTCGTAGATAACGCTTCTTACCATAACACACAGATAGACAATGCACCGAATTCCAATTCTCTAAAAGCATCCATGCAATCTTGGCTTACATCTAAAAATATACCCTTTGCGTCAAATCTGCTGAAACCAGAATTGTATGAAATAATTAAACGCCATAAATCTGAACACATTAAATACTCAATTGACCAAATAATGGCGGAACATGGTCATTCTGTTTTACGGTTACCTTCTTATCATCCAGATTTTAACCCAATCGAGAATATTTGGGCCCAAGTGAAAGGCCACGTTAGTTCTAAAAATGTCTCGATGAATCTAACGAAAGTCAAAGAACTATTAATGGAGAAATTCGAATCTATTGACGTATTCGAATGGGAAAAAGTAGTCGATCACGCGATAAAATGCGAAAAAGAGCATATGCGACACGAGGATAGAACAGACCGATATTTGGATCAGTTCATCATAAATGTAAATGACTCATCATCAGACAGCGACGAATCGTTTAACGACTACAATGGAGCTGTTGACACTGAGGATATAAGTATGGATGTCGAAGGTGTATTCGAATAAGAATGAACAATTTTAATAATATCTGGTGTCGTTCAAAGCCATATTTTTTTTTTAATGTAACTTATTCCATTTATTGCATGCCCTTATAATTGAAGATTTTAACAATAAACATCTCTAAAAGTTTGATTTGTGATATTCATCGTTCTAGCCTTGTATCCTTCAAATCGAATCTAAAAACCGGCCAAGTGCGTGTCGGGCCACGCACAGTGTAGGGTTCCGTAGTAGCCCGTTATCACAATGTAGTACGATTCTGTTGTTCTTTATTCTGAATAGGTAAAAAAAAAAAAAACATAATTTGGTTTTCAATGCAAGTCTTTACCCATTATAAACAAGCAACTACTTCATCTTAGTCACTTTAAAGGATTAATGCTAAGGATTTTGTATTTGGTACAAAATTATCCAACACCCAAGTTCAACGACTATTACTGCTAAACTAATAAAGTTATTGTGGTGTAAATACTCTTTGCTATTTATTGTCTATCGTTACTAATAAAGTATAAATTACTCCTTGACCTTTGTCACAGCTGACATACCTACAATCTGCAATTCTTTATGCAATAAAACCATATATCTCTAATGGTTTTTCTATTTGTCTCTTGTATCAATTTATTGCATAAATAAAAACGCAGTGAAGAAAGGCAATGACTTCTATTGCGCGACTGCTCAGGCCTGAAAAGTTCGACGTGGATCCGGGGACTCCAACTGCCGAGCTAAAATATCGGCACTGGAAAGTAACATTTTTAAACTACCTTTCAGAAGAAACGGAAGAAGTCAAGATTCCGGATGGAACTAAGCTAAAAATTCTTTTCAATAATGTGTCCCCTAATGTTTACTCATTTATCAGAGAGACAAAAGAATATGAGAACGCTTTACGCCTCTTAGATAAAATTTATCTCAAATCGAAAAATGAAATTCACGCTCGATATGTACTGTCTTCAACCAAACAAAAGCCTGAAGAAACAGTGGCTGACTATAAACGCACGTTACAACAACTAGCGTTTGAGTGCTCTTTCAAATCTGTTTCTGCTGAAGAATATCGCAACGAATATGTCCGTGACGCCTTCATTGCGGGCTTAATTTCTCAAAAAATTCGTCAAAGGCTACTTGAAAATTTAGAAATAAGCCTAGAAGAAGCGTGCAATCAGGCCATGTCTCTCGAAATGGCTGAAAAGAATTCTAATGAGTTCCAAACTGCAAAGGAACTCTACCAAATCGGAAACTCAGATGAAACGGGAAATATTTCCAATCTGGCTGCGGCCACATCACGTAAACGCTGCTTCTTCTGCGGGGGAAATATTCATCAGAGAATAAAATGTCCGGCTTTTCATCAAACTTGTCAAAACTGTGGAAAGAAAGGTCATTTTGCCAAAGTATGCAGAAGCGGAAACGCTGCAGATAAGCCAGTTAATAACGCTGTAGCGCAACCAAAGGAGCCAGAAGCATCAGCAATGTTAGCAGCATCTCCAGCTACTTTACAGAAGACTATAGTTTCAATCACTGTCAATAACCATAAAGCTGATGCCTTGATTGATAGTGGAAGTTCTACAAGCTTTATTGATAAGAATTTCGCTTTATTGCTAAACTTGAAACGCCATCCATGGAGAGAAACGGTAACACTAGCCTCAAATAAACGAACTTCACTCATAGATGGATTTTACTACGCAACAATCAAGCTATGCGAGCACATTTACAAGGAGAAACCTCTTTACGCCTTGGAAGATCTTTGTGCAGATGTTATAATTGGTCATGATATTCTAAGCGACCATTCATCAGTAGAAATCAAATTCGGAGGCACGGCAGAACCCCTTAAGATATGTAACGTTATGGAAGCTACGGTGCCTCCTGTTTCACTTTTCAGTAATCTTTCAAACAATATTAAACCCATCGCGATAAAGTCAAGAAAACATTCTGAAGCTGATAATCAATTCATAAGAGACGAAATCAATAAACTCTTAAAAGACCGGGTTATTGAACCTAGTAACTCGCCATGGCGAGCTCAAGTCTTGGTCACTGGAGGCACAACACATCGCAAACGGTTAGTCATTGATTACTCATTAACAATCAACAAATTTACTGAACTGGATGCATACCCTTTGCCAAACATAGAATCGATCGTATCGAAGGTAGCACAATACAATTTCTTCAGTCAAATTGATTTAAGAAGTGCATATCATCAAGTGCCTATCTTGCCGACTGAGAAAAAGTATACAGCTTTTGAAGCTTGCGGTAAGTTGTTCCAATTTACACGTATACCATTTGGAGTCACAAACGGGGTCGCTGCATTCCAAAGAACACTTCATTATATCATTAACAAAGATAAACTGGCAGGTACTTATTCATATTTGGATGACGTCACAATTTGTGGCAAGACAGCAGCAGAACATGATCTGAATTTGTCTCGTTTCATGGAGGTTGCGGCAAAATACAATCTCACGCTTAATGAGGAAAAATGTGCATACAAGCAAGAGTCTATAAAATTGTTGGGTTACAAAATTGAAAAGAATACTATTCGACCAGATGATGACCGCCTTAGTCCTCTATTGAACTTGCCCATTCCAACTGACTCGCGAGCACTTAAAAGAACACTAGGCATGATCGCCCATTACTCGAAATGGATTCGAAATTTTTCTGAAAAGATCAGCCCCTTGACCAAAGTTTCTGAATTTCCCCTCGAAAAGGACGCCGTTGACTCTTTTCAAAAACTAAAAGCAGACATAATGTCATCAGCCTTAACCGTCATAAATCAGAACGAAATATTCACTGTTGAAACTGATGCTTCGGAACACTCTATTGCAGCTTCCCTATCTCAGAACGGCCGCCCAGTAGCTTTTTTTTCACGTTCACTCAACATTTCCGAACGCCGACATTCATCAATAGAAAAAGAAGCAAGCGCTATTGTTGAATCTGTAAGAAAATGGCGCCACTACCTCATTGGTAGACATTTTTTATTAATAACTGACCAACGATCTGTATCTTTCATGTTCAACCAATCCCATAACAGCAAAATCAAAAATGAAAAGATAGAGAGATGGCGTCTTGAGCTATCAAATTACAAATATGACATAATCTACCGCCCAGGTAAAGATAATATTGCGGCTGATGCCCTCTCCTGTGTGTGCTCAAGCATGACCGCGAACAGACTGAACGAGTTACATAATATCTTGGGACATCCCGGTATCGTGCGAATGTTTCACTGGATACGGTCTAAAAATCTGCCTTACTCTGTAGACGACATCAAGAAGATGACATCTGAGTGTCGTATATGCGCAGAAATCAAACCTAGGTTTGTTAAAAAGCAGGGAACGCTCATAAAAGCAACCACTCCATTCGAAAGACTCAACATCGACTTTAAAGGACCTCTACCTACTAACACTCAAAATCGCTACATCTTGACAATTATAGATGAATATTCAAGATTCCCATTTGCCTACCCAACTAAAGATGTGTCTGCTAGCAGCGTTATTAAATGCTTGAAGGACTTATTCTGCACTTATGGTGTTCCACAATATATCCATTCAGATCGTGGAGCAGCCTTCATGTCTAACGAATTACGGAACTATTTGGTAACAAATGGAATTGCATGTAGTCGAACCACGCCATATAATCCACAAGGAAATGGTCAAGTGGAGCGTCTAAACGGTACCTTATGGAAAACAATAAAGCTGTGCTTAAGAACCAAAAATCTTGAAACAGCCAGCTGGGAGCATGTCTTACCATACGCTCTCCATTCAATCCGTTCATTGCTGTGCACGGCCACTAATGCCACACCACATGAAAATTTTTTTAGACATACACGACGATCTGCAAATGGGGAATCGATGCCAACATGGCTTTTGGAGCCAGGACCTGTATTGATGCGTAAAAATCATAAAACGTCAAAATACGATTCCGACGTTGAAGAAGTGGACCTTGTGGAAGCTAATCCATCTTATTCTCACGTAAGATTACCGGACGGCCGAGAAACTACCATATCAAATAGACAATTAGCACCTCTTCCACTGCCATCGCTAGAGAGTGAATCCGAATCTGAAGATCATTATGAGGATGCCGAGGGTGAAACGGAGATACCTCTGGTCCAAGAATTAACAACAGCTCAGAACTCTCAGCAACACGAGACTACAGCAACTCGGTTCTCCACAAGAGAGAAGAGAGCACCAGCCCGTCTTCAGGACTACGTTCTCTGACGCGGGGGTGAATGTGGTGTAAATACTCTTTGCTATTTATTGTCTATCGTTACTAATAAAGTATAAATTACTCCTTGACCTTTGTCACAGCTGACATACCTACAATCTGCAATTCTTTATGCAATAAAACCATATATCTCTAATGGTTTTTCTATTTGTCTCTTGTATCAGTTATCTTAACCACTATACTTTTCCTTTAAAGTTCATGAAATGCACTATCATCGAGAATTTTTCCAGATTTTTCAAGCGAGTACTTTAGCTTTTAGAGGGGGGGGGGGACGCCCTACTGGAACAAAAATTTGCACTTTAAACTTTAATATTTCGTAAATGGAGCATTAAATCGAAAATTAATTTTAGCAACCCCTACGCCATTTTAGAAGACCTATTCAACGATACCCCACACGATGGGGTAGATGATGAAAAAAATATTTATCCCCACTTCACATGTAGGGGAGCTACCCTAAAAAAAAAATATTTTCCAAAATTTTATTTTACCACTTTGTCGGCGTAACTGATATAATAATAATAATAATAATAATAAAACCTTTATTTTCAGGCTACTTTGGCCCATAGATAAATACCTTACAGACTAACAATAATAATAATAATAATAATAATAATTTATTTATTTGTTAACATAGGTAAAGAAATACAGATCTTATGTTTGATAAAACAGAGCGCTATGTTATGCCAGGAGGCGTACAAATATGGTGAGCAAGTCTAGCCGAGGATTACAAATAAAAATTTACTAAATAAAATATTTGAAAATCATGCAAAATTAATGGTATGAAATTAGAAAATAAATAAATTGAACGATTACATATTATTTCATACTCCAATTATGTCAAAAACTAAATGAGGAATTATTAAATATGTCAGAAATCTATGTCAAAAATAATTAAAATGTCAAATTATCCAATGTCAACGTTAATAATTGTAATTCTAAATTAATTCGTCATTTAAGTATTCGTCAATAGTGTAATAGCATTTATCAACCAAGAACAATTTCATTTTTTTTTTAAATTGTGTAAAATTTAATTCTTTTATCGCATCTGGAATTTTATTATAGATACGTGGTGCCATACCCAGGACACTTTTTTTTACTAATGCAGTTTTACATTTGTAATTACTCAAAGCATTTTTGTACTGACTACGAATTGGAACATTTCGTACCGTTGTCATTTTTTCGAAAAGGTTGGGATTTGTTTTGACGAAGATACTAATTTCTAATATGTATATCGCCGGTAATGTGAGTATTTTTAGTGATTTAAAGTACGGTGCACAGCTGTCATCTGTTTTCAGACCACACATGGCTCTAATGCACCTTTTTTGTGCCTTGAATAGTAATCCCTTATCTGGGGAATTACCCCAAAAAATAACTCCGTATCGTAGAAGTGAGGCTACTAGACCGTGATAGGCAACAAGTAACGCGTCTATATTTACTTTTCTAGCTAATTGAAAAAGTGCATAGGCAGATTTATTTATTTTTTTACATAGCTGTTCTATATGAGCTTTCCAATTAAGTTTATTGTCAATATGGATACCTAAAAACACACTTACTTCTACTTCTTCTATTTCGGTGCCATTGTAATTGACACAAATTTTTGGAGCTTCAATTCTTTGGTGGAAATGCATTACTTTGGTTTTCTTGAGGTTTATTATTAAATTATTTAAATCAAGCCAATTAATTATGTCAGTTAGAGTATTATTAATGTCGAATTGATAAGTATTTAAGTCCTTACATTTTACTATGGCCGTACTATCGTCTGCAAACAAAATCATTTGTTGTTGTGTCACTTTTGGCAAATCATTTATGTAAATGAGAAATAAAGGTGGCCCAAGCACGCTACCTTGAGGCACTCCATATTTTATATTTCTGAAATTCGACACATACGTTCGTTCCGTTTTGGTTTTTGCGCACACTCTTGTGATTTCAGTACATTGCATTCTATTACTTAGATATGATTCTAGTAATTTTAAAATGTTCCCTCTAATGCCATAACAATGCAATTTGTCTAGAAGGATTTTGTGATCAACATAATCAAAGGCTTTAGTCATGTCTGTGTAAATAGCGCAGATGGGAGTCTTTTTATCAACGGCAGACATAACATTACTTATAAGGTCGAAAATAGCCATGTTAATTGTTTTATTTCTCCGGAAACCGTTTTGTTCTTTGCACAAAATATTATATTTGTGAAGGTATTGGTACAACGAGTTATAAATAACTTTCTCAAAGATTTTGGAAAAAATAGGAATTTTGGCTATTGGCCGGTAGTTTTTTATATGCGTCTTGTCTTCTTTTTTGTGGATCGGTTTTATTATGACTTTTTTTAAGCCTTCGGGATATATGCCCTCGATAATACCTATATTAATAATATGTGCTAGGGCAGGTGCGATAAGCTCAATAACATATTTAATTACTTTTGTAGATATACCGTCAATACCTACAGTACTAGTATTTTTAAGTGTCTTTGTAACTAAAATAATATCGGATTTTAGAATAGGCTGCATAAACATTGATTGCATTGTCAAATTATCTAATTTATTGTTTACTTTAATGTCTTTTATTGTATTATTCTCAATGTCATCTATAAAGTAGTCATTAAATGCATTTGCTATGTCATTCGGGTTTGTGTAAGTCAAATTCCCTGTTTTTATTGTCAGTATCTGTTCTTTAGGCAGGTTTGTTTTAGATCTGTTGACTATCTGCCATGTGGCTTTAGATTTATTTTGCGAGTTGTTTATAAAGTAGTTATTTTGTGCTTTCTGGGTTAATCTAACAATTTTTTTATATTGCTTAGTGTATTTTTTTAAATCAATTTTAGCTTTTTTTGTTGGGTGCAGTCTATAAGCCCACAATAACCGTCTCTGTTTTTTACTACATGTTTTTATGCCATGAGAAATCCATTTAACCTGTTTGTTAATGTTTATAGTTATTATTTTCTCTGGAAAACAGAGATTGTAAAACAATGAAAACATGTCAAAAAAGGTCTTGTAGGCAACATTAACATCATTGCTTTCGTAGACTTCTTTGAAGGATAAATTTTGTATACATGATTTAAATTTATCAAGATTCTCTTTGGAGTAACTTTTTTTTACGATTTTCCAAGATTTTAAGCGACAAGTTTTATTAACGGGTATTTTAAGTATTTGTGATGTGTGATCTGATAACATGAGGTCAATAATTTCTGTTTTCCATCCTTTTCTTAGATTATGTGCAAAGTTATCAATGCACGTTTTACTATGAGGCCTAGTAGGCTGGTTTAGAGCCAGAGTCAAGTTATAGTTAAGTAGGAAGTGTTCCAAATCCAGAGTAATCTTATTTCTCAACAGAACATTAATGTTAAGATCACCACACAACACGATTTTTTTATTCGATAATACACAAACTTTTTTTAATACAATGTCAAGTTTTTCATAAAATGTCAAGTAATTATATTTTGGTACTCTATACACACATAAAACAATAATTGAATAGGATGTCAATTCTATAGCACAAATTTCAAACACGCCTGATACAGACTGTTTTGCAATATCTGGTAGTTCCCTGTACTGATGTCCCTGTCTAACAAGAATACAAGTTCCTCCACGATTTGTGCTTCGTGAAAAAAGAGCGGCCAGGTGGAAATTTGGAATGTGCAATAAACTCTCATGTCCAGATGTTATGAAATGCTCTGTTAAACAGAGTACATCTACAGTTTTCCCTTGATTTTCCAAGTTTTCTAATTGTACAGTTAACAAGTCTGATTTATTTAACAATCCAGCAATGTTTTGATGCATTACATTAATGCGACTAAAGAAAAAACTGTCCCGTGTCGTCTGATTCAGTTAACGTATTCATTTGGTTGTCAGGTTTGTGAAAGTCAGTGTTTGATGATTGTATGTCCATAGTCATTTTGAAAATATCCTTGAAAATCGATTGTATCCCAAAGTAATTTATTGCTCCCGTGCGTTTGTTGAACATAGTGTCGTCATACTTTAGGTTCATGTTGCTATCCAAAAAATAGGCGTGTTCATGAGTGATAGTATCTAGATATAATAAATTATTGAAGGTTTCCACTCTTGAGTTATATAGGTAGTTATTTGTGAAAAATCTGTATGTCGGAGCGCAGATAATTATATTAGTGTTCGAGACTTCTTGCAACATTTGCCTAATTAGTATAATGCTGTCAAAATATTTATTTGTTATTTTAAAGTCTTCCTCACCTATCAATATAATACAGAAGTCCTGTAGAGTGAACTCTGACAATTTTTCTTTGATACCTTTTAACATAAATTCCATAGTTCCATGAGGCGTGATGTAATGGCAGAGCTCATACTTCTCAAAAGTATTTTCTGCAATATGAAGCAATTTATTTTTGTTGTCTGTGCTTAATATGCAAATTTTTTTACGCTTCGACTGGTTTTCGTCTGCATCATTTCTGCGTTGGTTTATTGGTGGTGTAGGTTTATCGCTTTTTTCCACCATTTTCGAGATTTTGCAACTTTTTTTTACTGAAGTTTTGTTATTTTCTCCAAGCTTCATTGTTTCTGTTTGCGTGTGTTTATGATTTTTATTAATATTTTTTGCCTTTTTTGTGCTAGGTGATTTTAGTTTAATTGGACTGCAAGTGACTTTCTTGTACAGCTCATTTTGTTTGCTCAGGTTTATATTAATCGTTTTGAGATTATTGTTTTCTAAACTTAATTTTTCAATTTCTAAGTGAGCGCTCTGCAGGTCAAGTGTTAAGTTAGTAATTTGATCTCTCAGTTTCTTGATTTCATCGTCATCATCGTCGGACATCTCCGGTACACTAGTGACTGTCTCATTTAACGTTGCTTGCGAAGTAGCTAGCTCACTGTCGTTCAACATTGAGTCTGATTTAGTCCTAGTACGGCGGAAAGTAATATTTTCTAGGAAATTCATGTTGGATACAGTCTACTTAATTTGGTTTTATACGTAAAAGATGGAAAAAGAATATCAAATTCCTGGATTCGAACTCGCGCACTCACGAGTCGCGGTGTACCAGTTGCGGCCCCTAGACCAAGCTTGTCTTTAAATTGTACTACGAAATAGTGATCCGAGTTCGTTATCGTTGATCCATTCACAGCGACACCTATTGGTCATTATGATATTCGTAAGTATAAGGGTCACACGCACGTTGAAGGATGTACGGTAACAATCGAAGTTCAAATCTTTGTAGACAGTACAAGATAAATTCGTTAGATGGCGCTGTTACTAATTACATAGCGCGATTACAGTGATTCTGCATAATTGAATTTGTTTTGGATGTCACAACCGTTATTTATTTTTACACTTTTTTGTTTTTTCGTACGTAATACTTGTTGGAATGGTTTATTTGGGTTTTAACAGTTCGGGAATTAGCATTTAAGGGCGACGTCCACACAAAAACTAATCTTATTGTTATGTTCACTGTTGATTTGTATTGTCATATTTTTCACTGTGTTATTTTCACTTTAATGACAATTTTGCACATTTTTATTACTGTAGTCCGTGCGCCTTAGTTTAATTGTTCATTTGAAACACTTTTTATGTAGAAATAAACACTTTTACTATTTATTAAATTTAAAAATCACAGAGCCGAAGTTAACGTGTACGTTACGTTTCACCGTTTTTTTTTATTTTTATATATATATATATAAGAATAGGTACATTGTGTGTTAGTGTATAAACTATACGTACTCCTACAAGACCTTGATGGACAGATGGCGGTAGTGACAGTAATAACATCAGCTCCGTGATTAAAAAATATTTATAAATCAATAAACCACATTTAAGTGAAAAAGACAAGTAAAACAGTGACAATATTTACCAACAATGAAGTGACAGTGTTTGCAAACGATTCTGAATAAAAACAACAAATTATAAATAAAAACAATCCTTGATAATCGTCTCGTAAATAATGATAAACTGTTTGTAAAACTGTGTCTCAAGTTGTGCTTACTAAATAAACTAGTAGTCTCAGTGAAATAGTGAAGTGTCACGAAAAGATTTTCAAGTTTTTACTACGAAAATCATAAAAAACATTTTGACAGTGCAAAGGAGATGGATAACGCCCCCATACAAGTATGGTCCAGCATGGACATAAATAAAACAATATATAACATGAAGGAATATTTATATTTAATAGTCCTGTTTATATTTTATTACTCCAGAAGTCGGTGGTAACGAGATATAAGACATTTTAGGTGAAAATTCTGGTATGATATTTTGACGTTTAAATACAGTAGACATGTACATTGTCATGATGGTCCAATGGTTTAATGCCTCGCTTCTCGTGCACGAGGTTGTGGGTTCAATTGCGGGCTAGTACCAGTGTGACTTTTTTCGATTCATATGTAGTTTCTGAGATTATCTTGGACATTACTGACATGGTGAAGAAAAAACATCGTGAGGAAACCTGGACTTCTAGTTAAAATAAGTCTGATATCCCAACCCTGTTTTGAGCAAACGTGCAATGCTTGTGTCTCTTCTGTACGAGATGAGACAATAACAGGCTGGTAATATTATTATTATTATTTACTTTTAATCATATTTAACTACGTGTGTACAATAATCTATAGGTATCACATAGACCGGTCCATGTGCTTCTCGCATACAATGAATTTCTGCGACTTCTACAAGGTCATATGTTCAGCATGTGAGGCTTAGGTACCCATAAGCAGCAGTGGACTTCTATGGCTGAATGATGATGATGACTATTATTATTATTACCAGCAAGAATGGCACACTTTATCAGACGCAGTGACCTGAAATAAACAACGTACATAAGTATAAACAAAAGATACACCCTTAAAAGACGTGCTGAAGACGTTACTGAAACTCACGCGTGTTAAAACTTACCAATCGCGGAGTAATCCACTGTCTTATAACAGATTGAATTTCATCCAAATCCAACATATGCCTCCTTATGCGAAACGTTGCTATACCACAGTCAGTGCAGCGCTGGTTCTCCATCAGAAATAGGGCAAAATCAGTTGTCGAAAGTGCGAGTAGCCAAGGTAAATCGAAATAAGAAGATGCAGGAACATCAAATATCCAGAAACAAAGCCAAAGGTCGTCGTAAAACACCACAAGAAAACATTCAATATGCGAGCCACAAGAACAGGGGGCCTAAAAAGGCCACTTTAAGCAATTCCTCAAAAAACGAGTAATTTCCTGAATTCCCAGTGGATCAGTAGCAATTCCTCTATTTTTCGTAAAATGGTGACACATAATAGCCGAATCCTATAGAATTCAATTTCAAACAGAATCATATTTGGTGTAAATATTACCGCATGAAAAAAATAAAGACCGTAATTTTATCGGTAAAGTTTCGTTTACAGTTTTTATTGATCAAATTAGTTTTTTATTTTTTATTTCTACAGTTTAAATGTTATTACGTTATAATATACTCATAACTGTTAAAAAGTCCGCAGATAAGCCCTGAAAAAGGAAGTTAGAAACAATAAACTGGCAACGCGTATTTTTAGGCCGCATTCCGAATTAAGCGTTAAGTACACTATTTGTAGGAAACCGAAAGATGTAATTGAAGTTAGAACAGTTAGATTCCGATTTAGTGCGATTGGAAGGTCCCGACCGCACTAATTTCTAAATTGTTTACGATTTAGGTGAGTTTAATCGCATCGCTACGATTTAGAGCGACTTGTTAGTCTTTAGTTTTTAAGCCCGCTCAAATGGATTACATCCCAACTCGGAACGCACCCTTCGTTTCTCCCGCCTGAACGTCAAACTGAATCAAACATCAACATAAACAATCATAATGTGTGTAGTTTAAAACTAGTATTTCGTGCGAGTAAGATCGTTTTTAATACAAAGTAAGTGTATAATTGTTTGACTTAAATCATTACTTAAATAAAATGCTGTGCAAATGTATTCAAATGTACGTAATTTTTTGTAGGAATGGAAAGACGTGCAGCTAGTGTCTGAGATACAATGGAACAATCGCTCGATTTTCTACAGTCAAAGTAGAAGCGCTGTCGGTGTTGAGCCCCTTTTCGAGATCACTGCAGCCCCGTGTTTTGTCCAGACTCGTGCGTCAGCACCAAACCCTAACCCTGCTGATGCTACAACAGTGCCTCTGCCTCGTCGAACTCGGCAAGCAAGATACCGCAGTGAGTGGATTTTTCTAACCCTACAGCTATTCATATTGCGACTAAGACATGATGACTATTGATAATGATATAATCATTATCAATAGTCTTGGTATTTTTATTACGTTTTTTAGGTCGCCCTCTGGCTGCACTAGATGAAGCTCGGAGAGTTTTACCTGAGGTGGAGATGCAACATGCTACAGCTGATATAGTAAATTAATAGTGCAGCTTGCTGGTGCAGTCGAAAGACTATTTTTTATTGGTATCCCATAGAGGTAAAGTATGAATATTTTGTACATGCAATAAAAAAATTAACTCATTCATCTATTATAATTATAAACAAATAAAAAAGGATAACATAAGTACGATATTTTAACATTTAAATAACACAAAAACTTTGCATAAAGGGAAAAAGGTATTGGGCTCTGTGTCCACTTGTGGTGTCTTCAATGTTGATTTTAAGGCATAGCCTGCGTCACCTGAAACATAATTATTTTATTATTATAATAGTACTCAAATTAAACAATGACGGGGTAGTCAGAAGCCCTAAAGTCTGACAACCAGTCTTACCAAGGGGTATTGTATTACCCAGTAACTAACTGGGTTGTGGAGGTCAGACAGGCAGTAGCTCCATGTAAAATACTGGTATTCAGCTGCATCCGGTTAGACTGGAAGCAAACCCCAACATAATACATAGTTGAGAAAAGGCTACACAGATGATGATAATTATTTGACTTACTAAAAACCACAAATTTTCCTTTTCAGCCTGGTGGAGTTGTTCCAAGTGGGTCTTAAGTAGATGGTGATTCCATAAAAAGGAGACTTAGGTTGCCCCTCCGCAGCTAACATCAACACTAATCAGAGTCGCAAACCTAAATGAATGAATGAGAAAAAGCCTAATTAATTATTATGTTTGTATTAGTCTTTTAATAATTTAAGATGAGAATTGTTAATAATATAATAAAATATTTTTCATATCAATATTATTTTATTTTAGTAAAAGGTATAATATAATATGGTATCCTCTTCTAGGGTCCTCTATATATACTACTTAATTAAATTGAAGTAAAGAATAATGATACTATAACAATATCACGCCTATATATCCCTGAAGGGTTAGGCAGAGGTGTACCTATTGTACACCTAAAATGTGAATAGAAGATTGTATGCATTTCACCGAGGGGGTACAGAGTAAGTACCTGAACCTCTATAATAATAGATGATAGTGTCTATCTGGAACTACTTAGTTAAAAGTGTTGAAAAACACACTACTTACTTTTATCACAAAACAATCCTGTTAGTTGCCTTGGGGATAGTAGGTACTTATGCCATCGCGGCGGGTACATATGTACGGTTCCAGCTCATTGATGAGGTCGCGACACACACTTTTATTTAGCCTGTCTATGCCAACAAATTCGAGATCCGGCATTTCGAACGCTATGTCCATTTTCCAAAGAGCTGCATTTTGTTGGCGATCTAGAAGGGTCGTCGTAACCCGCGCGTGCTTCAGAAAGTTTTCTAGGGGTTTTCTTTTTTTCTAAAGTGGGCTAAATCTGCCATTATAACATTATTTCTTCACAAAGCCTCCAATCCGATTTGTGAAATGTTGCTTTTGACTAACTTCTTACGATTCCATTATTTGACATTAAAGCAATTCCTATTTTGTGGACCATTTTACGAATCTCCATACAAAATTGTCAAATAGATGAATTGCGTGTTACGAATTGCACACAAACAATATTATGAATTGTCAGATTGTGACCATTTTACGACTTTTAATTTCATTCATAATGAATTCCTTTTATGATTCTCCCAAAGTGGCCTTTTTAGGCCCCCAGGAATGACGGGAATGACATAAATTCTATCAAAAGTACTCTGTGACTTAAATTGTCAAATCGTTAATAAAATACAAATGTCTTGACTTTGTCATGACAATCGACATAAAACCCTTAACACACGTACCTAGCTATAATATGTAGGTATACAAACATATATAAACTCCCTGCTTTTGCCATGCGGGAAGGCAGAAACTAAAAAAGGCCCTCTACTATTACGACCCTTACCTACTTACTCGTTTTGCTTTGTCCACGTTCATACATCTAGTCATTTAGGCGCGTCACATTAATAGAACTGATATATTGTGTTGTATTCGTAAGGTGCAGTCAAATATATAAATATATAATTATTAGGTATAGCTGTGCATGTGTCTATTATAACAGAAAGTAAGTATAATATCGTAAATGTCACAAAAATATGTTAAAATATATTTTAAATCACCTTACTATAATAATACAACAATGTGTCCTGCACTAAATATCTGTTAGACACTATCTGTTACTTACTATGTAATTATGTTATGTTGTATTGAATTTCTCAGTAGCAGCTCGGAGTCTGATTTTTGCCCGGTTGATGGCAAAAGTCTCGCCCTCTATTTCATGGGACTTGAACATAACTGTTGAAATGGGGGTGTACTATAGGTATTACCTCTGCCTAACCCTTTGAGGATTACAGGCGTGATGCTATGTGAATATTGGGCCAAACACTACATCGAATTAAGATTTATTTTGAAAACATATTTATTGCTTCGTCTGTAACTGCCTTAACAGAAGAAGACAGTGTTTCCATTACTTTGAAGAACCAAATAATCTATTGATTTTTAATGAAAGATATAAATAAAATGTGTCTTTTTTACTTTTACTTCCGTTATCACTAAACGGGCATAAAAAAAATATTTTTCTTACTCTATTATCTAAAATACAGGTAAATACACGTTGTTTCGAACGATGAACATATACTAATTACCATCTTATTTCAAATAATTGCAACATTTGAAACTCACGGATGGAAGTCAAAATAAAACTAACAAAATAATACCCTTTTAAATTGATATTTTCCCACACACATGTGCGGAGAAATGAAAGTCATGATAGAAATTCAAGTATTATAAGTTTTTTTTTAAATATAATTAAGTCTCTGTCCGTGCAGGGCCACACTTTATCTATGTCCTTTGAAACAAAGAAAAATAACCGTCTCGTCAAATTTAAATAGTTGATTATTAGAACCTACTAACCTATTTCAACGTTGAGATTATAGAACGTTTGGCGGAGAGGATTAATTCGCTGGTTTTTTGAGTACCCAACACACTTCGTGACGCGAGTTCAAATCCCAGTTCTACATTGTACTTTTTCCAAATGTTTTCAAACAATTTATAATAATGATGGATTTCTTAGAGAATATCACATTAAGACATCGGAAGACAAGTTCTCAAACCATTCCTCGTATCCGGTCATCGTCAATCAACGAAAGTAACAGTAGTTGCAACAATTTAACCCTAGATGTCACTAGTAACAGTTTACCAAACCTGTCTGAAGATGAGAATGATAAACAGCTGTCTGATCTTAAAAATGAGATAGCAAAACTTAAATTAGAATTGTCTTCAGCACACCAGGAAATTAACAATCTGTCTCTTGAGAATATGGAGTTAAAAAAATCGATTACGGACATGAAGTCAAAACATGAAATAGCAAAAAAAGCTTTCAAAATAGTAACCAGTGAGACCCCCAACAAAAAGCACAGGAAAAACAAAAATAAAACACCACAAAAAAGTAACATACAGGATAGATGTCAAAAACCATGGCATGACTCTTGTTCTTCTCCAATAACGCAAAATAATGACTTGACCAACATTGTACCGACCTATACATCTCTCCCCGAAAAGAACAAACTGTGTATCATAAGCAGCAACAAAAATAATGGACTACTACCAACAGCAGAGGATACATTCGAAAACAATCAATTATGCCACTACCTTACACCGAATTGCGGCATCGAGAAACTTTTAGACAATCTACACTCCAAACTGTCAAATTACACCCAAAAAGATTGCTGTATTATATTTATAGGAGAGGAAGATTTTCG
Source organism: Mesoligia furuncula (assembly GCA_916614155.1). NCBI lineage: Eukaryota > Metazoa > Arthropoda > Insecta > Lepidoptera > Noctuidae > Mesoligia > Mesoligia furuncula. The sequence goes on along the minus strand of OU744802.1, from coordinate 30,214,986 downwards.
TAAAACAAGCAACTACTGTAATTTGGTCTTTAATATAAGAGAGGTATTGTCAAAAATAAATAACACGAATGTTGTTTTATGCCTACCCACATATAGATGCAATGACTACTCGACGATGTACAACTGGAGAGTCGAAACTTTCAACAATTTGTTATACATGGATAATCGAAGCCATAACTATGCTTGGCTGTTCGACTCGAATCTAGAATTATCATATAATTATGACATATTCTCTTGGTACACTGGTCGTATTAATAACAAAGGAATGCTGAATATTTTCCAAAACTTGAAAACATTATTGAATGAACTTCCTTGTGAATGGACCGATATAAATGATGTATGTCCAGAGACAACGCGAACGCCGACAAATGTTGATGGAGCAACTACAACGACAAGCAACTCTGATTTTTTTCGTCTATAACAACATAAATATTATCCTGCATCAAAATATCGCTGGGCTTTTAAATAAGACTGATCTACTTACTATCCACCTTCAAGAAATGGCCAAAAAACAAAAAGACATAGATGTTGTTTGTATTACCGAACATTTCATTATGCGTGGTCATGAAAAATTATTAAACCTTCCGAATTATAACCTAGCTGCTTGTTATGCAAGACAATCAAAAAAGCGTGGAGGAGCTTGCATTCTAGTCAAGGGAAATCTAGAATATAAAGAATTAACAGACATCTCACGACAATCAAGAACAAACGAATTCGAATGTTGCGGAATAGAACTAGTAAAACAAAAATTAATTATTATCTGTATTTATAGACCACCAAAACTAAATAACCTAACTGTATTTTATGAAAACTTGGACATAGTCTTGAAAAGGATATGTACAAAACAAAATAAAAAAATGATTGTATGTGGGGACTTCAACATAGATATCTTAAAAAGAAACAACGTTACCAAAGACTTTGAATACTTTCTTTTAGGGTACAGTCTTAATTTAGAACTACGACAACCGACTAGATTATCCAGTAACAGCTGCCTTGATAATTTTGCTTGTAGTTCTCAACTTAAATGTAAGTGTGAAATAATAGACTTTGCTTTGTCCGATCACACTGCTCAGATACTGGAAGTAAAAGTAAATGGAACTTGTAGAATTAATTCCTGGCGTATTAAGAAACGTGATCTCTCTACTGAAAATTTAGTTAGGTTCAAAAATTATCTCCAGTCTCTCTCGTTCTCGGAAATGTACCTAACAGAGAACGCAAACGAAGCTTACGATTACTTTCTGGAACAATTTCGAATGCTTTATGATCTTTGTTTTCCATACAAGTTAGTAACCATCAAATCAAACCCAACAATTAAATGGGTTTCACGTGGTGTACGCGTATGCAGTAAAAGACAGCGGCACTTGTTGTGGAAATACAGACATGAGTCTTCAGTCGAAAATAAAAATATTTTCAAAAACTACTCCTCAAAATTCAGGAAAATAATTAAATTAACCCAAAGAGCACAAAACAATTACTTTATAAATACTTCCAGTAACAAATCAAAAGCGTCTTGGCGTATTATAAATAACAAAACACGCATGACTGAGCCAACGGGTAAAATCAAAATTCAAGACACCGTCATTAGTAACCCATTAGAAATTGCCAATGCATTTAACAATTTCTTCATTGATCAAATACGATCTAATACTCCACCAACACATGTACCTACTGGTTTAATTAGTAACATGCATTCTATTTTCATGCCTCCAGTGCTACCCCAAGACGTAATAAGGGTAATAAATACACTAAAAAATACTAACAGCGTAGGGTATGATGGCATAGATACAAAAGTCATAAAATTCGTGTGTAATAATATTGCCGAACATTTATGCCAGATTATAAATTTATGTATTAGCTCTGGAACATTCCCGAACGGTCTAAAAACAGTTATTGTAAAACCACTTTTCAAAAAAAACGATAAAGAGAGTTTAGGTAATTACAGACCGATTGCCCTAATTCCCATATTTTCAAAAGTCATCGAAAAAATAATATATGAATCTATCAATAAGTTTTTATGTAAATATAATATTTTATGTGAGGAACAGAAAGGTTTCAGAAAAAACAAAGGTATAAATACTGCTATCTACGACTTGCTAAGTGTTATAATGAGGAATGTTGATAAAAAAATACCAATCTGCGCAATCCTTACAGATATGACAAAGGCTTTTGATTGTGTCCATCACGAAACCCTGTTAAATAAGCTTTACATGTACGGAATAAGAGGAAACGTACTAGATCTTGTTAAGTCATATCTAAGAGACCGCAAACAATACACGGAAATTTCTAAAATATGCACCAACACTAGGCGTGAGAAAAAATATAAATCCGAAGCAAGAATAGTAAGACATGGCGTACCTCAGGGTGGAGTTCTTAGCTCACTCTTATTTTTGCTATACATAAATGACCTACCTAATCACATTAAACACCCCATGGTCTTATTCGCTGACGACAGTACGGCACTAATTAAATGTACAGACATTAATGAATACGAACATGACATCAATTCTACACTTAATGACATTGTGAATTGGCTTGACGAAAATAATTTAGTAATCAACTTGCAAAAAACTAACGTAATGCACTTTTATCAACGCACATCGGTACCGAATATAGTAATAGAATATGATAACTGTAGAATAGACCAAGTAAAAGTTGCGAAATTTTTATGTATTCATATACATAAAAATCAGTAAAAGAAGTATAAAAGTCAGTTGAATTGGAAATCTCAAGCTGAAGAAGTATGTAAAAAACTGAGCGTATCGGCGTATGTCCTTCATAATCTTGCAAAAAAGGTCAACATCGCCACAACGGTAGTTGCATACCACGGTCTAGTAGCGTCCATTTTAAGGTATGGAATAATCTTTTGGGGAAACTGTACTCTACGAGAACAGGTGTTCAAAGCCCAAAAACGTTGCATAAGGGCAATACTTGGCATGAAAACGACGGATAGCTGCGTTCCTGTGTTTAAGTCCCTAAAACTGTTAACGTTCCCGAGTATGTATATTTTAGAAATCGCACTCTTCGTTAAATGTAACATGAACCTTTTCACTTCAGTGTTGCCAGAAGCTAGGAAGAGACCTATAAGAACACAGTATAAACACTTACTAAATGTTGAGAGATGTAATACTGCTTTGTTCAAAAAAAGTGTGATTAGCATGGGCCCAATAATTTTTAACAAAATACCCAATATAATTAAAAATGACACAATAAAATTTTTTAAAAAGAGACTGACATTACTATTGATTGACAAATGCTATTATTCAGTAAATGAATTTTTAAATCACATGGACTTATGTATTGAATAATTTAACTCGAATTTATTTTTTAATTATGTATTGTGGATGTGCTATGTTTTAATTTAATTTTATTTCCATTATTTAATTTTTATTTTTAATTTAGTGAACAATTTAATTAATGTTTGCATGCCTTAAACAAGGTAGATTGTACAAGGCTCACCCATCCTATTGTAACATCTTATTTTATGTACCTACAATCTATACAAATAAAATTTACTTACTTACTTACAAAATTTCAGCTTTCTAGTGCTAACGGTCACAGAGATTAAGCGAGGACGGACAGACAGACAGACGGACGGACAGACAGACATGGCGAAACTATAAGGGTTCCTAGTTGACTACGGAACCCTAAAAAAAGAAAGACTTTATTTAAGTGATCATTTATTTTGCAAGCCAGTACATGTATAATATGCATCAATTTCACGAATGTGTTTTGTTATATGACTTCACAAGTTATGGAGTTTGCATAAAGATCATTTTCTCCTAAAGCAATAATAAAGATTAGTGATTTTGAAGGCGCACTCAGTTCGGATGTGATCGGTTTTGCGAATTTTGCCGATGCTACATCTAAGTTGTGTCGTACTGTACAGTGCGACCTAGCCATGGTATATACTCTAACTACTCGATGGAGGAACTCTCATCACTGTCTTCTAAGTTAAACTCGTTAGGAACACTACTTAGAGGCATCTTTCATATGCGATCGTGAGCTTACTTGTAAATACGGTTAGAATTTAAAGCTTTTAACGTATGGGGATCACCATGCAAAACATCAACTACCTTAAGCGGACCTCTGAACTTTCAATCTAACTTAGTTTATAATCCGATTTCGCTCTTCGTGTTCTAATAACACTAAATCGCCAATGTTGTTATAGCTGCCTTTGTTCTATCATAATGTTACTTTGAAAGTAAATGTCGGGTAGAAAAATAAAATCTCAAGTTGTTTCTCGCTAATTGCAACGCTACATATGATTTGTTCTGTGCTCAATACACGCGTTTGACCAATACCAGTCAACGCCACAACATTATTAACTCGTTTGCCAGTTAATTTGGCTGCACAACTCGCTTTTACTAACGAGCATTCAGCACCAGAATCGTAAACAAAACAATACAGCTCACATTTATGTTCTAACGTGCCTGAGGGTAGTTGTACGACCCAACCGTCCACTCGCCGTTGCTGCTTGCAGCACGTACGCCACCTCCGCCATCTGCTTGGCTGCCACTGCTCGTGCACAGGGCCGCGACATCTCCTGGATTCCCTCATTTGCAGCACACGAAGGTCTTCACTGACGACTTCGAGGCTGCTTGGCTCGATTTTTAAAGTCACTCCACGTCACTGGTAGCTCCACGCTACGTCCTTGGTATGCGTTTTACGATAGCCACGTTAATGCTGCTTCTGTGTGCGCCTTACTGATGACCACAACAAGTTGGACACCTTCACTGGGCAAAGGTATTTCTGCATACAGCCTGTGCCCAAAACAACATGCACTATGATCGCGCATCCGTATCTGCTTTGTCTGGGTCGAACTTGGACAGATCCACACGAGCGTTCGCATATTTGCACTTTGTTTTTCAAATGTCAACGGTCACTTTCAGTTTTAGCGTTCTAATTTTGCGCATGAACCAACACGAATCCCACTTCTGAAGTCAGGGAAGGTATAGTGGGTCTCGTTATTATCAGGCATAGTTTAATTATTGTAGTCGAACTATGGATAGTGCTGGTTATTGCGCAATAGAAAAACAGTTTGCCGTTCAAATCAGATTATAATTTCACGAACAGTTTAATTACACTAGCCAATCACACACTGTAGGTACACACTCAACGATACGGAACGCGCGACAGTTTATGAGCACATGTTGTCCGTACGATGTCAAATGGTCAAGTCCGCCGCTGCACCTCGCTGCTGGCTCTGCTCGATCCCCCCACGGACTCAGGCTAGACTCTGTCCAGCGCCACCAGATGGCGCCGACGTTCCGAATAGTCAAACGAATGACGTATTTCCGACATATATAATATGTTACGAAAGCAACAATTAGTGTAATTTTATGTTTATTTATGTTAATTGTTTTATTTTTTTACTGTAAACATACTAAAGTTAATTTTGTACAGTTTTAGTTAAGTAATTTTCGGATAATGTATTGTGTAGTTATTTGTAATTGTTAGTAATAGTGTTATTTAAAATAGTTAATATTATAAGTAGGCTTAGCTATCGCATTAGGTTTTTAAACCTGTAATGATAGTTTAGTTTTAAATAAATAAATAAAAAATATTATTAAAACATTATTTTCTTTCGAATTCTAAATTCAAAAATATGGAAAAACCATATGTTTTTTTTTTAAATAATTGCGGGAGCTTTGCAAACGACACGACTTAAAAGGCAGCCCTCGTAGAGAAGGCTGTTTAAATTTTCAATTATTTTAGTACCAAGCCCCATACTTTTATTGAACGTCTCCTTTGGTTCTTCTGACCTACACAATGAGTTTTACGTATTCAATTTTAAGTGTTTAATACATAAATATTTGATTAGGGGGAGCGATCTAAATGATAAAACATCGAGATTTCAGTGGTATGACACAGAAACCTCGATGTTTTGACAACGAGATCGCACCCGTGCGGCCGCGTACAATCAGTTTGTTCGGCTCTGTCCATAAGCATGGATAGTGACGTAGTTGTGGTTGTGCAGGGAATGAGACGCAGTTCGCGGTCAGCCTGGTGGAGCGGCGCGTGGAGCCCCACATGTTCACTCTGGAGATCAGAGAACCCGACGTGAGTACCACTGTCTGGCTGCCTTAAGCAAAAGGCTTCAAAAAACCTAACATACTTAAAAGCAATTATTATTGTTTGGTTTTTTGAACCGTGTGCTGCGTATGATCTAAAAGAAAAGGGAGTAAATGATAGCGTGACGGTTGCCAGGGGAGAATGGAAGAAGGAAACGTGTTGCGCCGACCCCAAAGTGACACGGGAGAAGGACAGGAAGATGATGACTTAATAATATCAATTATATTAATGTTCTAATCTAGGGTACCTATCTAACAGGATGTTGACAACACAATCCAATTATACGTTAGTCCTATTCCTTGACACATACTAGTTGCTCTACAAAATAAAATAACACAAGCAGCTGCTTGCATCGACAATGTAACACAACAAACATTAACCAATGTACGTTACTAATAGTTTTGTGACAGGTTTGTTCAGCCTCGGAGGCCGTGGGGCTGAGGGTGACGGCGTGCGACCGGGAGCAGGCACGGCGCATGTAGTTGCTGGACACGGCGCGCGGCATGGTGGTGCGCAAGGGCAGCGTGGCCACGCCGGCCTACGTCTACATCACAGTGTACTGCGCGTCGGACTCGGAGGAAGCTTTGGACGCGTCTGTGGAATCTCCTGTTGTGTCGAACCGGTTCTTGGAAGAAGCCTTGCTTCAGTCGTCATCCATACCAACACCGCCGTTACCGCTACCTCCAACCGTTATATCCGTTTCCACATCAACCTCTTTATCAGCGCAACCACGGTCAATTTCAAAACCGGATTCTCTTCCACCATCGGAAGTTGAGCCCCCATCTGTATTGACCTCTGCGACAGACGAATATTTGCCACCAGAGCAGTTAGAATCACGGTTCTCTTCACTAGATCAGTCAATACCCACAATCGTATCATCAAGGTTAAACGATCTGTGGAACGGACGTGCCGCGTCATCACTAGGCCAGTTGAAAAGTCAATTATATCCAAAAAGCATATCATCTAGGTCGCAGGAAAATGAACCATCATTGTTAGATAAGGCTAAAAACCAAGCATCTATTTTAGATTCGTATTCATCACTTTTGAATTTCTTGCCAAAATGGCCACAAAATCCGTCCTCATCTTTACCGGATACGTCATCGTCATCGTTGGCAAAACGCTTAACAGATTTGCGACGCAAGCAACCATCAAAATGGCTCGCAAATCGATCACAGGCGTGGGTTTAACGTCCAACCAGGCGTCCTTCATCTCCGTGGTTGAAACTGCGATCCCTGCCTGATGGGAAAACACGAAATTCGATAACATGGTCACGGAACCGTCCATCAAGTCGAACCTCTAACTACGTTGATCCGTGGTCTCCTTATGATGACGACCTTCTGTCCCTGCACTGGTCTGACGAACCAACGGATCCAAATTCCTGGTACACTGACGGTGAACGGCACACACAATATTATGTAAACAGTGGCGGTCCGTGGCGGTCGAAGCACCCACAGGCACATCATTTTCTGGAAGGGCCGCCTTCTTCATTACCGCATGAACGCCCATCGCCGTCGGCAATAAAACACATGTCAAAGAAGCAAATTAGATATGTACCACCAATACATGAAGAAGACCCTGCTGTTGGCGGAGTGGAAAAGAGACTTACAGCGGTCGCCACGACCTTTACTGCCAAAACTGCTGCTCTTGTTGCAGGAGCAAGATCATCCGGCACTGCTACAGAGGAAGTGCGCCTCGGCACATTCGATTGAAGATAACGAGCCGTCGTGGTCGAACCAGCCGTTCAAGGAAAATTTGGATGACGGCCTTCCGTGGCAACCAGATTATCCAGCAGACTATTCTGCTGACGATGGCGATTCGCAGTCTTATTTGCCGGAGCGTTATACTGATGAAAGAGAGCCGTCACCACATTTTGCGCCAGTTCATATAGAAGAGCCGGAGCACCCGCGGTCACAGTACGCCCCCGAGTACCCTGGGGACGCGCGCCCCCCGCCGCGCGCGCCGCACTTCCCGTGGCACCCAGGCGCAGAGTCGCCTAAGGTCCTACCGCACCCACCACTCGATTCTTTTGATTATTACAGTCCCACCCCTCTGACAGAGCGGCCCTTGCCGACGTCAACAGTACGTCATTCTTTGTCGTGGGTTAAGGACGCGTTTACGAAATGACGCGCTTCAATTTTAGGTATTGAGTCTTACTACTACACGTGCACGGCTCACACACACAGCGACATGCGCGAAGCGGTGAAATTATGAGTAAACTGACACGACTTGATACTTGAGCCTAATTTTATTTTAGTTTTGCCATGTATTTTTTTTAAGTTTACGGTGATTTGTTTTCAAACAGTTTGTAGGTAATGTGAAGTATTCATATAAGTAGAATGCTATTTACTTAATTTCACTGGACAGTGATTAATCAAGTACAAGTTGCCAAAGTACCTATGTATTAACAATTTGTGGACGAGCTTATTGAAAACAAATATAAAACAGGCTTGTTTTATTCGGTTTATTTCGTATTTTATATAATAAATTTGCTATGGTATCAAATGCAAGTAGGTTCTCGAAAACTGGAAAGAAAATACGTGTATTTGGCACACACCCTACAAGGCAAACAGTACAAATGCTACAATATTCATCACGCTAATATTATAAAGGCGAAAGTTTGTGAGTGTGTGTGTATGTTTATATGTTTGTTCTTCACGCTCAAACGGCTTCACCAATTTTGATAAAATTTTGTATAGAGGTAGCTGACACATATAGGCTACTTTTTATCCGATATTCCCACGGGATCGAAACTTACGCGGGTGAAACCGCGGGGCACAGCTAGTTGCTTCATATATATTTAAAAAATTCGTAAAACAAAAACAACGCAATGGATATTGTTGAACTGTCAAATCGGAATGGATTGCCATTCCAAGTGTGTTACGCAATTAGGATAACGTACTAAGCAGAGTCGTGCATTGCATAAAGGCATATTAGCAGTGGCTACCTCGATAAATTACCATAAGCCTGTCAATTACATTTTTGGCCGTGCAAAGTGACGGATATTGAGATCGCCGATAGTGAGATAAAAATGAAAATCCAAGATGGCGGTTGTAGTTTTTTTTAATTTTTCATCATGGGTGTCGTTTTTATGGTTTTCAAGGGTGCTAAAACCGATAGTGATGTCCAAATGAAAATCCAAGATGGCGGCTTTAATTTTTTTATCATGGGTGGTCGTTTTTATGGTTTTCAAGGGCGCTAAAGCCGATAGTGAGGTCAAAATGAAAATCCAAGATGGCGGCTGTATTTTTTTTGATATTTTTCATCATGGGTGTCGTTTTCATGGTTTTCGAGGGTGTTGGAGCCAATAATTAGGTCAAAATGAAAATCTAAGATGGTGGCTGTAATTTATTTTTTATTTTTATCATGGGTGTCGTTTTTATGGTTTTCAAGGGCGCTAAAGCAGATACTGAGGTCAAAATGAAAATCCAAGATGGCGGCTGTAATTTTTTTTATATTTTTTATCATGGGTGTCGTTTTCATAGTTTTCGAGGGTGCTGGAGCCGAAAACAAAGTCAAAATGAAAATCCAAGATGGCGGCTGTAATCTTTTTTTTTTAGATACTTTTGTTTTATGTTTCCGATTAGTGACCGCATCTGCCTAGACTAGACCCGGCCTAGTGCCTGCCTACCTATTCTTAAGGTCTCAACAAAACTAACAAAAGAAGCCCAAACTTGGCACACCTAGCTCAGCTCGGCTATTAGTTCCAGTAGCAGTCTTCGGAGTACACCTGCAGGTCACTCCATCAAGTCCGGAGGAAAGGTCTCCACATAACTAAGAAAACGAGCCCATACTCGGCACACCTAGCTCAGCTCGGCTGTTAGTTCCAGTAAGAGTCTTCGAAGTACACCTGCAGGTCACTCCATCAAGTCCGGAGGTAAGGTCTCAACATAACTACGAAAACGAGCACATACTCGGCACACCTAGCTCAGCTCGGCTATTAGTTCCAGTAGCAGTCTTCGGAGTACACCTGCAGGTCACTCCATCAAGTCCGGAGGTAAGGTCTCAACATAACTAAGAAAACGAGCCCATACTCGGCACACCTAGATCAGCTCGGCTGTTAGTTCCAGTAGGAGTCTTCGAAGTACACCTACAGGTCACTCCATCAAGTCCGGAGGTAAGGTCTCAACATAACTAAGAAAACGAGCCCATACTCGGCACACCTGACTCAGCTCGAATTATTCCGTTCTGATCCCCTGAACCTCGCCTCCACCTAGATCGTCTTCTGTTTTAATCTCTGTCTTATCCACTAAAAACTTTCTCATACCGGTTTGAACCGCTTTTTCTTTTGTTTTTGATCCTGAAGGATCGTCAGCAACAAAAATATGTACAGGGTTTATTGAAATACATAAGTTCGTAATTTCTTATTATAACGGATACGTGTATGTTAGTATTGAGGAGCAACGACTCCACATTTTCGTTTTTGTCAAGTCACCGCACCCGGTTTGAACCCTTTTTAATAATTTTACAGATGGCAGATGTGAAAAATGTTACAATTTTTCATGATGTGTATCAATTTCGTGGTTTTCGAGGGTGCTGAAACCGATGGTGAGGTCAAAATGAAAATCCAAGATGGCGGATGTGAAAAGTGTTACAATATTTTCATGATGGGTGTCAATTTCGTGGTTTTCGAGGGTGCTGAAACCGATGGTGAGGTCAAAATGAGAATCCAAGATGGCGGATGTGAAAAATGTTACAATTTTTCATGATGGGTGTCAATTTCGTGGTTTTCGAGGGTGCTGAAACAGACGGTGGGGTCAAAATAAAAATCCAAGATGGCGGATGTGACAAATGTTACAATTTTTCATGATGGTTGTCAATTTCGTGGTTTTCGAGGGTGCTGATTCGAGGGTGGTGCGGTTTCAGCACCCTCGAAAACCAGGAAATTGACACCCATCATGAAAAATTGTATTATTTTTCACATCCGCCATCTTGGATTTTTATTTTGACCCAACCATCGGTTTCAGCACCCTCGAAAACCACGAAATTGACACCCATCATGAAAAATTGTAACATTTGTCACATCCGCCATCTTGGATTTTTATTTTGACCCCACCGTCGGTTTCAGCACCCTCGAAAACCACGAAATTGACCCCCATCATGAAAAATTGTAACATTTTTCACATCCGCCATCTTGGATTCTCATTTGGACCCCACCATCGGTTTCAGCACCCTCGAAAACCACGAAATTGACCCCCATCATGAAAAATTGTAACATTTTTCACATCCGCCATCTTGGATTCTCATTTGGACCCCACCATCGGTTTCAGCACCCTCGAAAACCACGAAATTGACCCCCATCATGAAAAATTGTAACATTTTTCACATCCGCCATCTTGGATTCTCATTTGGACCCCACCATCGGTTTCAGCACCCTCGAAAACCACGAAATTGACACCCATTATGAAATATTGTAAGTCTTCAGGGGATCAGACCGGAATAACTCCTCAGCTCGGCTGTTAGTTCCAGTAGCAGTCTTCGAAGTACACCTGCTGTGCAGGTCACTCCAGCAAGTCCGGAACGAAATATGAATTGAAATATATATTTACTTACTTCTAGAAAAATTATAAGACTGTGAATCAAATCTTTCCTTGTGTAATAGGTACATACAGAATGCGTGAAGTATCAAGTTTTGTGTGTCAAATATTTTGTATCCGTACAGCGATCTTCTTTTAGCACAAGCTGCTGCTTACAACCGACACAGAGTCCACTCACAACGGCGGCCGAGCGCAGACTAATATTTCATTACAAATTTTTGTGCAATAAACCGAGACAGTGACCAGTAAAATAACCCTTATTTCAATCCAATAAGATTCACGTATTACAGCTAAATATGTGAAAAAATAGACTCCGATTTTTATTTTTTTCTGAGCTTATTTTTAACATTTTGATAGTTCTTTTGGCTACCTTTTTGAGTTGAACATGTCTGCTTACATAAAATATTTTAAAATAAATAGTTTATGTTATTAAATAGAAGAAAAATGATCCCAAAGACAGCACGATATCGTCGATTTTGTGTGAAGAGGCAAAGGAAATTATTTTTTACTATATTATAAACCAACATTTTCGAATAAAAAATGGCTACCATTTGGAGATGAAAGAGTAATCTATCTGTGGTAATTATTAGTTACATTTGGTTTCGTCTCATTTTGCCGCAAAATGCACCGAAAAACGGCTTATTTTTGTCAGATTCGTAAAGGCGTCCTTAAAAGCTCAAACCCACTGACACCCATGCAGTTGCAGCATCGTAGTCCGGAGGCCGAGCCGTCGGAGCACCACCCGTCGGCGGTGCCGTGGAGCTTCCTGTCGCAGCTGTTGCTCTCGCATCCCACGTTCCGAGATTCGGCTCATGTGATCCGTATCCGGTAGTTACACACATAGGCAGTAGGCTTATGCACTGGCTATGCAAATTGGACCAATTCTAATAAGTAAAAACTAAAGTAGAATAAACATTTATTGGTAGTTTGCTTAGCCACGAACGATTTTTACTCAAAAGATTTTTTTTTTATTCATTTCTCCGAAGGAATTTATTAAATACTAGCTGACCTGTACCGCCTCAGAATCAATAAACACGAATGTATAAGAAAATTAATTACCTTCAATTTTATTTTGTGAATTTTATTGTTCCCATATTTTAATATTTATTCTGATATTCGGAGCGAAGACAAATCCAACAAAACAAAAATCATGAAAATCGGTCCAACATTTCTTGAGTTATAGATCTATATAACTCAAGAAATTATCAAATAAAACAAAGTCGATTTTGTTATATTTATATAGTTGATGGTCAATATAAGGTTACTAAAACGCAGTGTGTTTCATTTAAAAACATTAACTAAAATAATCAACATCATCATCATCTGCCTAGCCTTTTCCCAACTATGTTGGGGTCGGCTACCAGCCTAACCGGATGCAGCTGAATACCAGTATTTTACATGGAGCGACTGCCTATCTGACCTCCACAACCCAGTTACTGAGAAATACGATACCCCTTGGTAAGACTGGTTGTCAGACTCCCGATCCCGTAACGACTGTCAAAGATCCACGAATGTGTATGATGAATAATCAATGAATGCCGGGACCAACGGCTTAACGTGCTTTCCGAGGCACGGAGGGGTCACGGTATGTAAAGATGGTCACCCATCCACAGACCAACCGCGGCAAGCGTAGCTTAACCTCATCGATCGACCTGTGCGGCTGTTATTATTTAGCCACGGGCCCCTAAAAAAAAAACAACAAAATAATCAACATATATTTAGATTTTTTTATACTTTATATTCACAACATGAATAAGTCTGTTATATTACCTCTGACACCATAGAAAACGGACTACAAATCTACAGTCTAAGGTGTAAACTCCACCTTAAGGTGGAGACTTACGCGGAAACGCATGTCCGAGAATCCACCCTAAGCCTATAAATTCCGTTTATCAAACAAGGCCAAAGCTTGATTCTCGCCGGAATTGCATTTCTGTGTATCCACCTTAGGGTGGATTTTTTGGTGTGGATAAATGGAATGACCCATGCTGCAACAAGAATAAAGATCACTTTTATTCGGACAGTGATGCAAAATAACCCAACCATGCCGCAACAAGAATAAAGATCACTTCAATTCGGACAGTGCAGTGATGCAAGATCTGAGGCAAATTAACTGACAGGACGGTAGATGCCATTCAATGCCAATGCCATTAAATGCCAATTAAAAAGGTATGAACAAGCCACTGATGTCATTTTTTTTTTTATGGTATAAGCTTTAGCCCGCGGCTTCGCCCGCAAGTATGGCGGATATCGTCACACGGAGACGGTACACCGGGATAAAAGTATCCTATTTCCTAACGCGAATCATGGCCTATCCTATACTTTCATCCCAATCCGTTCAGCCCCTAAGGAGTGAGAAGGCAACTGATAATATTGTAACAACTTTGAGCCAGAGAACCGATTTTAGTGAAATAAAGACTAACCTTACTACCAGATGATATATAATCTCCTTACTAACTGGCTGATAGTATTTCATAATGTTGGAATGCTTTGTAATGTCAGTTGTCGTCTTTGATTATTGTTGTCAATCTATTATAATACCGTCGGTGCTCCATGGACCAATTCAAGTCCAATTGGACTGTGGGGAAAATGACATGTTTTCATCGTCCAATTACCAACTGGACTATGGAGAACACTGGACGTAAACCAAAACTATGTTCCATTGTAACATTATAACCCTTAGTTCACACCAGTTTCCTATTCTTTCGGTTCAAAGAAGCTTTTGTTATATTTTTGGTTCATATCAAACTGAATTCAAAAATATTATAAATAATTTCTATGGCTTGTGAAAATAGTTAATTAAAGCCAAGTTTCTATTGGTTTATCTTTCTTTACGTATTATCAATTTAATTCACTATTTTATCTAATATGTCGAAGAAAAATACAGAAGGTGAAGAAGAAGAGCTAGGAAACAAAAGCTATCTAGCCAAATACCTTCGCCCGGAAAAAGTTGACGTCAAGACAAATGCTTCCGGAGCTGGTGAAAAATGGCGACACTGGTTTCATACCTTTACTAATTTTGTGGCAGAAGAAATTCCACACAGAACAACCAATGTATTATAGCTTAAACTACTAGCGAACCACCTCACTGCTAATATCTTTACTCATATACGAGACTGCGAGTCTTACGATGATGCCGTATCTATTTTAATCAAAGCCTACATTACACCCCAAAATGAGATGTTAGCCCGTCACATCCTTGCTACACGAAAACAGAAGAGACATGAGGCAATCTCTGAGTACTGGCGTACTTTAAAACTACTGCCACAAGACTGCAACTTCCAATCGGTCTCGGCACTAGAACATACGCATACTACAACATCAAGCGATACGTTGCGCCTTTATAGCAGGTATTCTGTCACCTAAAATAAAAGAACGTTTATCAGAAAATACCTCTATACCCTTGGATGAAGTTCTCAAGCACGCCGTGACCATTGAAACAGCTGAGAAAGATGCCGCCACAATGAGCGTTAGTATCCCTACTATACTAAACGCTCTGTCGACGCCTGCTTCACAACCGCAAGTTATACCAAGTTCTAGCGCTGCAGTACCAGTTCCTCTGACAATAAATCAATCAACAAAGGGACACTGCGTCAGTTTGTCACGGAACTCAACCATTAGCAACGCCATATCCACTCCTATAAACCCTACTGTATCACAACCAGAGTCCATCAGCACTGTATGTCTACTATAAAACATGCAACAGTAGCCATCACAGTAAATGATATCCTCGTAGACGCTCTCATAGATACAGGAAGTTATGTGAGTTTCATCGAGAAAAATATAGCTCATATGATGAAATTGAAACAAAGGCCATATAAACAGACTATTAATCTGACATCGCTTAGCCACACATCATACGTCGATGGAATATGATTTGCTACTCTTATTATTAGCAAACATAAATATGTAAACCGTCCTCTTTTAATAGTGAACAATTTATGCGCAGATGTTATAATTGGGCAAGATATTTTGAAAGATCATTCTAAGCTTGAATTCCAATTTGGAGGTACTAGAGATGCTCTCCAAATCTGTGTAATGGAAGCTTCCGTACCACCAGCAACCATTTTTACACACCTCTCTGAAGACCTCCTGCCTATTCCTTCCTTCCTGTCGCTATTAAATCTAGACGCCATAATAAAGAAGATGAAGAATTTATTAAAATAGATATAACAAAACTTTTAAAAGATGGTATAATAGAACCAAGTATATCTCCATGGCGCGCTCAGGCTCTGGGTACTGGTGGTGAAGGACATCGAAAGAGCATGGTCGTCGATTACTCCAGAACTATCAATAGGTTTACATGCCTGGACGCATACCCACTTCCTAACATAAATTGATTGTTTGAAAGGTAGCTACATTTAATTACTTTAGTCAGATCGATCTGAAGAGCGCATATCATCAGGTACCGATATTAGAAAGAGAAAGAAAATTTACTGCGTTCGAAGCTTGTGGAAAACTTTATAAATTCACGAGAATACCATTTGGTGTCACTAATGGTGTCGATAAAGAAAAAAACTTTTTACAAAATAAAAATAACCGACTTCCAAAAATTATACTTACTGAAAAAACTTTTTACAAAAAAAAAAACAACCGACTTCCAAAAATAATACTAAAAATTGAAAAATAACTTTAATTTCGGAAGTCGGTGTCAAATAACGAAAATACGGAACCAAAGACACCGACTTCCGAAATTAAAGTTATTTTTCAATTTTTAGTATTATTTTTGGAAGTCGGTTGTTTTTTTTTTAAAGTTTTTTCAGTATTATTTTTGGAAGTCGGTTATTTTTATTTTGTAAAAAGTTTTTATTTTTCACTTTTTAGTGGGTCCGTTTGTAATTTATCTAGGTTACAATAGTCTAATGTCAACTGCTCATCACTTGTTACAAAATATTGCTTTTCCCGATGTTGTGACGTTAATTGTTGAGGAGTTCTACTGGTAAGAATCAGGAGAACTCCTCAACAACCACTAACCATACGCATTGTGACGAGCATAAATTGCTTAGCAACCATATTAAAGTAATCGAATCGCAACCCGTGAAATATTTGTCATTGAGTAGTTCCAATGGCCATCTGTGGTCTTCTTCATCAGCTCCACTTTACTAAATGATGATTTCCGAGAGCAAATGCTCAAGTTATTTTAAAAAATACCCAAATCGTTATAGCTTTGCCTATTAAATTTGAGGGTTTCCCTCGATTTCCATGGGATCCTCTCATCAGATTCCAACTTGATGATAATGGGACCACTTCGAAAGTATACCCTTTCAAACAAAAAAAGAATTTTGAAAATCGGTCCACAATTGGCGGAGTAATCGCGTAACAAACACACAAAAAAAAAAAAAAAACATACCGTCGAATTGAGAACCTCCTCCTTTTTTGAAGTCGGTTAAAATCTACAAGGAATATTTGCATATCTTGACGACGTTACTGTTTGTGGCAAAAACAAGGAGGAACACGATATAAATTTGCGACAATTTATGGCTGCAGTGAAGAGACTAACGTTAAATGAACAAACATGTAACTTTAGTAAAAGTACGATAAGCCTTTTGGGTTACACGATTACAAATAATACGATTGAACCTGATAGAGATCGACTTGTTCCTCTTATAAATTTGCCGCTACCATCTAATGCCGCTGAACTCAAGAGAGCACAAAGGCTGTTTGCCCACTATACCAAATGGGTCAACAAATTTTCCGAGAAGATCCAACCGTTAATTAATGGAACCCACTTTTCTCTTAATGAGCACAACTTTCAGCAACTAAAAGCAGACATACAGAATGCAGCATTGGTTGCTATTGGTGAAATGGAAATATTAACAGTTGAAACATATGCGCATCCATGAGTAACAACAAGTTATATGAATTACATGATGTCGTTTCTCATCCAGGAATAACTAGAATATACCACTGGATCAGGCAGAAAAATATGCCCTACTCTATCAACGATATTAAGCAAATGACTGTCTCATGTCCAATATGCGCAGAAATTAAGCCACGTTTCGCAAAATCCAAGGATACACTTATTAAAGCTACATCAGCTTTTGAGCGACTGAATATTGATTTTAAGGGTCCTTTGCCATCAAATACTAAGAACAAGTAATACTCACGATAATAGATGAATTTTCACGGTATCCATTTGCCTATCCTTGCGCAGACATGACCTCCGTGACTGTCATAAACTGTCTCAGAAATATTTTCTTTGAATTTGGTCAACCCCTATAAATACACAGTGACCGAGGTCCTTCCTTCATGTCAGAAGATCTGGAAACCTTTTTACGACATTGTAACATCGCGTCTTCTCGCACAACGCCGTATAATCCGCAAGGAAACGGCCAGGTAGAAAGATTAAATGAAACGCTCTGGAGAACAATCCAACTTTACTTACGTTCAAAAAATCTACCCATTGAAAACTGGGAGCAAGCTTTAAAACCGTCACTACAATGCGTACGCTCACTTTTGTACACATCGATAAATGCCACTCCACATGAGAGACTATTTAACTTTCCTCGAAGAACACCTGTTGAAGAATCCCTTCCATCGTGACTCGTTCCAGGTCCAGTATTGTTAAAAAAATATGTACGATGTTCTAAGACCGATCCCCATGTGGAGGAAGTTGAGCTCTTGCAGAGTAATCCCAGTTACTCGTACATGAGACGCAGGAATGGTCAGGAATCGACGGTGTCTAACAGGCATTTTATTTAGAGAGAGAAGGGAATCGGACTAACAGACTGGAGTCTGTTGGGCTATGAGAATTTACTACCTTGGCGGTGAGTACATCTAAAGGACACCGCTTCCTGTTACGTTGGTGGATGAAGCTGAGTTAAGTTGTCGAAATACGGAAAACAGAAATGATTCAAACGATGATGAAAATGACGAAGAAGAAATTTTTAGAACTCCTGAAGCCAATAATAACGGTGCCGAACTACCTCAGGCCGTTCGTAGATCAGCAAGGTTAAGGAGACTCCCAATTCGTCTTAATGATTACCTCCTCGATCAAGAAAACATAGAGGGATATGAAATGGAATGATATATAATTATATGAATCTTTATTAATTTTTTGGGTAACGCTTTACATCGCTTTATCCCACCATGTTGGATATGACGTCATAATATCTTGAGAGCACGCGGAACAACATGACACTTCCAAAGATACCTCGTCATTGTCAAAACACAACCAGCATTTAGGTATTTTATGAGCAGTGATTGAGCAGTGATAGGTCTACCTATTCTATATTTACCTAAACATCGGAGAACAGAGACGAAAAGTGGACTTACGACGAAATTTTTTTTCCGGAATTCGAAAAACATCTTAAATAAGTTGAAAATAAGCTTTATTTAAGATGTGAAAAGGTTTGAAATACATATCGAAGTTCCTTTTATGCAATTAGAAATTAGTTTTACTTAGGTGTTAGACATTGACAAATGTTATGTATTAAAAGATTTGATGCAACACGGGTAATTTAGGGTTAATTCTAATAGATTAGTTCAGTGAAAATTCCTAAGATTTGTTAATTGCATTCTTAAAAATAGCCTTTACACATATTAAATAAAGCTTATTTTCAACTTATTTAAGGTTTTTTCCGAATTTCGTGAAAAAAAATGTCGTCGTAAGGAAGTCTCTGCTTTCTGTCTCTGTTCTTCGAAGTTTAGGTAAATTTAGTCTGCCTATTCCAATCACTGGTTATGAGGGAACAGATGAACATACCTACATGCATGCATAGCCTATTAAAATCGTAACCTTGTTTTGCCTTGCCGTAGTTAGTTGGGTAGTTAAAGTTTAAAATAAACGTCAATAAATTTCTGTCAATAAATTTTTGATTTCTGATCACGTTGAAGGTGTCTTCTTAAAATCTATAAGTAAAGTTACTTACAGGTAAAATGTAGACTGAGAGATTTCTTATTCAAATAGGCGATCGAATATGTTTTCAACTGAAGCTGTATTAATAATTAGTAGTTAGAATAGTTGTACCTATGCTAAACTGTGCCGGGCGCGAGCCGTGTCCGTGTCGGAACATGTGTGGGGAACAAGACTCAGACGGCACGCGGTTGATTCGTGTCCAAAGAGTTTTTGCCCGTTCTTCTCCATATTAACCTACTACACTATGCAATGACTAGCTTCATCTTTCTGACTGACCTAATCCTTGGCAGTTTAAAAGTGCCTGTTTATGGTTTGATTAAAATAAATTCTTTGCGTTTGACTACTTCGTTCACACCTCGTAAGTGGCACGGCGCACGCATCTGTGAAGCCGAAATACTGGTGAAATTATGAACATTCTAACGTTTGAAATTCATGGACGTCTATGTAGCGTAGTAACGCGCATGCAGGCGAGCGCGGTGCAGCCGGTGCAGCCGGTGCAGGCCGGTGCAGGCCGGCTGATTGCGTCCGCCGCGTCACAATGCGCTATTGTTGAGAAACAGAAATAAATACAAGCACAAAAGACGACGCTTTCTTGCTATAATGAGGCCGAGCCGGGCCGCGCGGAAGCAGATAGTTTAGTGACGCGCTGCATTCTGTCGCCGTCGTGTATCAGCGCCGGGGGCTATTGTGACGTGGCGCTCGTCACGCTCGCACGTGGCGCCGCTCGCGCTGTCGCCGGTGTCGCAGCGCCAGCCAACACTTCATGACGTAGCCAGCGGCGAATTTACCGCCACAATATTTGGTTTTTAGGTATCTGTTTTCGGCCCACAAGTACCTATCATATTTTCAATTCTGGTAAAACTGAGTTTATTATGAAATAACGTTTAGGAGTATCAAACGTTAACTCCAGAACACATGACTGATAGTGATGAGTGGTGAGGAATAAGTCTGTACCTAACTTTGTATTATGTTCTAGTCGACGGTCATATTCCGCATCCCTAGGGTGGAGCGATTCCTCATGAGGAAATGTGGTCACGTGGTGGTTGGCGCTCAATTACACCAAAAATCAACACATAGGTACATGGCAGAGGTAGATATAACATATTATATCTATGGTAAGAAATTATTTGGACTTGTATCGTGAACGAGGGAGAGATCAGACGTACGTTAGTTGGAATGAACGCCAACGACTACGTGACCGCGTTTCCTCATAAGATCTCTTTGCTATATCATGCTTTTCTGCTAAATGTCCACGACGATGTTCCTATGTCCTAGCTGATGCTGCATCACAATCATGTGTGTCCTTATGTCCAGTTCGTTCCGCGTCGCGACTGACTGGCTGACTGCCATCGACACAGAGTGCTGCAAGTAGGTAATATACGCGATATCAATAAACTAGGTATAGTTATACATACTAACCATGGTATTCCTAAACTTGTCGGGAATATTTAATAAATAGCAATTTATGATAATTTAGCTTCGCTTCTTATCTATAAACATTATTCGTAATTTCAAGAAGTAAGTAAAATCATTGGAATTTATAGCTACGGGCTATTACCTATAGCTACGGGCACGGCGACACAGACAGTAATCAGCCGCGCACGCGCCACACGCCGCACTCGCTACACGCACACGTAGACACGTTCCGCTCGAGGAGCGTGCACACCCGCCGTGCAGCCGGCAGACACGCCTCGGCCTGGCGACACTTACATATTATTATATGGAAAATAAAAACGTATTGATCTACTAATGATGTACGCTTTTTTTAATAAACGAGCATTTATTTAACTTTCTGGCCACATCTCACAGTAAGTCGCAGTAACTAAGCTAGGGCACTCCTACTAATTGGGTTAGGTTAGGTTAGAACCATAGAAATGTAAAAAACAGATTAGAACTATGACCAGACGGTGCCGCGGCAGCGGCGAATGATCGCTACATCTAAGTTGGTTGCAGTTAAACTCAAACTCAAAGCGTTTATCCTATATCCTATTTTTTTCATTTATCCATCCATCCTAATATTATAAATTCGAAAGTAACTGGCCTTCTGTCTGTCTGTATGTTACCTTTTCACGCCTAAACCACTGAACGGCTATCGATATTTGGCAGAGAGATAAATTGCATCCCGGGGAAGGACATAGGATAGTTTTTATCGAAATACATCAGATTCAGATAACTTATTTGCTCAAACATGTGTGTAAGTACATACAATATAATGCATGCAAGGTGTTATAAGTATATGGAGTTGTGCTAACATGTTTACCACATTATCATGGTGTGCAAATATTAACATTTATTACATTACATCGCGGGCGAAACCGCGGGCGGAAGCTAGTTTTTATATAAATGTGAAAGTAAGTTTGTTTGTTTTTTACCTTTTCATGCCTAAACCACCGAACCGATCATCCTGAAATTTTGCATAAACGTAGTCAGGTGTACAGAAACGGACATAGGGTACCTTTCATCCCGAAAAAAATGCTGTTCCTGAGGAAAACATCAATGAGATTATTATGATAATAGATGGCGCCACGTGTCTTTCGAATCAAAAACAGGACAACGTCTGTCAGGTCAGCTAGTTTCAGATAAATCAACTACAGTCACTTTTGAACTGTCAAGGGGTCGGTTAGTCAGAAAGATTAAGCTAGTTACCCACCTATGAAGAAGAACGGGCACTAAATTCCACGGGCAATCAAAATCCATACTAATATTATAAATTCGAAAGTTTTCTTTTCGGGCCTAAACCACTGAACGGATTTCGATAAAATATGGCAGAGAGTTAGATTGCATCGCGGGGAAGGACATTATGATAGTTTTTATCGGCGAAGCCGCGGGCAGAAGCTAGTCCTGTATAAAGCTTGTAACGTACTTACAGTTCGGCAGTTATTTATAATGAGCACTGTACTAAAACAACACGCAGCGCTTGCGATGTTACCTTCAATCGCCTGAAACACAGGATTACCTAGTTCAGGCACAAATCATCGGTGAACTTGTATTATCAAAATCAAAATGTTTTATTTCACATAAACCTACATGGGCACTTATGAAACGTCAGAAGCTAGGTGCACGGTTCCAATTGGTCGTTTCCTATGGAGAAGAATCGGCAAGAAACTCCATGGTTACTCGTATCGTTAGTTCTCATATTTTTTAATAAATTATGTTTATTATTATTGTTATATTATTATTAATATATTATTAGCACATCGCACTTCAATTTAGGTTCATGGGTCTCTCTCTCCGGACAAGTGAACATTGATCCTGAACTAGAAATTACTACTTGCATGTACAGGTTTTGCACAGTACATATCAGTTCTGCATCAGCGCGGCCGTCGGAGTGGAGCGGCATGTCGCGCGTGTGTAGGCTCTGTGAGTGCAGGCGCGCCACGGGTGCGTGCGCGCGAACAATCGTGACTAGGATATCGACAGCAACATACTAACATATATCGATATAGCTTCTACGTAGCTTGGTTGTACGGCTCGGTAGGAACACCTGAACATCCGAGGCGTGGCGAGGCGTGGTGTGCGCATGGGACGCGACAGGGCAAAGACAATTATTCTCTTTGCGACAGGGTGACGAAACAAACGACGTGTCGCGATGAGCTGTGAATGCTGCGTGCACGCGCACTACTTGAGATCGCGCCCAGCTAGGAATGCTTCTGAGCAATGTATATGAATAAATCACCAGTTGGGCTGGTAGCGGTCACCGACCCCACGATCGAAAACACACATAACTCAATACACTCTTACTAGTTTTTGATTTTTTAGAAACACATAAATAAATAAAGTCACGTCTTAAACCGCCTGGACTATGGAAATGTATCAGGATCCAATACTGCACAAATCAATATGATTTTGTAACATCAAACCAGAAGTCCCGCTGTAATTATTAGTTATTAGATTGAAGTCACGTGTATCGTTAATATGCTCACCTATTTCGACTGCTTACACAATATCACCCAACACAAGCAACTACCTATGTGTAAGTATGTGGCGTGGCAACGCACCAGCTAAACCGTGTCACGTATTCACAATACGACTGCGTCTTGTAGAGCTTCAAATTTCGTAGAGGGTCTACGTCGCTACGTAGGTGCTACGCATTGCTACGTCGAGTCAAAGGCGCTACGATCAAAGCTTTCTGTATCAAAGTGAATTTCACGTTGTACTTATTTTGTGTAACACGTGATTGTGTCGATTACGTCTCGAGCCGAGATGAAGTCTGTCGCAAGAGAAGCGGACAATTATGAACGTATATTAAGAACTTGTAATGTATAAGCGGAATATGAACGTACAACGAAACTTACTCAGCCAGCCCACCGCGTACTCAGCCGCACTATTCACTAATAAACTGTGATCATCTCCGACCACGTTTTTAGCTTAACCTGCAGCTAATACATAAGTTATGTGTTTGTTAATCCCAGATAAGCGCGGCGGCGTTTCATCTATCGTCATGTTAAATAGAGAAACTAATCGAATATTGTTAGGTTAGTGTAAAGTAGTATGCGCAGTTAATGTTAGCAGTAACTTCTAACATCGTATACCTACATATTGTGTAGTATTGTTGAGTTGTCGTGCAAGCGGCCACAACTCTTAACTTTAGTCCTTTTTTACCGGCATCAAATAAGGAGAGATTTCTCCGTGATTCCTGGGCAGATTTATGTGACAGAGAAGATTTCTCCGTGATTCCTGGGCCGATTTATGTGACAGAGAAGATTTCTCCATGATTCCTAGGCCGATTTATGTGACAAAGAAGGCCTCGTGGTGGTCCCACATAATTTTTATTACCTTGCTTGTGAAGCTTTTGAGTAAGCTTCAGTGGTAGGTTTTATTGCAGTTTGTCAAGATATAACAACATCATCAACATAGACATGTTGATGATGTTGTTATATCTTCACATAGTTAGTGTGTGTGTAGCGTTGACATAGAAGTACAAAATAAAAACTACTTATTTAAAAAAACCGTATTCAATAAAAAAGTTGTTTTGTTGTAATAAGTTTTTAATATTTTTTATATTATTTATCTTCTATAATAAATAACGTTTTCGCGTTATTTATTATAGAAGAGAAATATTAAGAGACTGAGCGGTGAGGTGCGGTGGGAACTGGCGACACATGATATCAGGACTGTGGTGATCCTAGAACACGTCTTAGAAACGAGTGCAGGCGGAGGTTCAACCGCTGTTGCAGAACTCGCTCTACAATCACCGGCATAACATTCTGGGCTTACGACACTGTAGCAGCGAGTGTCTCTGGCAGGCAGGGCCGCTGCACAGCAGGTCTGTCAACCTAACATGTCGGCGCATGTGCGGTGGTCTGCTCGTATGCGAGTATCTCTGCAGCCGGTCCCCGCGACGTCCCCGGAGCTCAGGGGGCCTATGCACCCGGAGCTCAGTGGGGGCCTATACATTATACAACATTAGTTTTGATTTACTCTAAAATTCAGCTGTTAAAAGTGTGTGTGTCTAAAGTGTGTGTGTTTCATAAAACTTGTGTGTTTTTGTGCGGCGAGTGTACGCAGGTAAGGTACTCGACGTCTCGCTGTACGGTAGGCTCCAGAAGTCCTTATGCAAATTTACCAAGCAATAGCTTAGACGTTTAGTTTGACTTACGACCTTCTTATAATGAGTCATTTGACACACACATCCGCACATTACTCGAATAATCATGCTATTGAATATAGTTTCGTGTCATGTTCGTCTTGTGCAAAACTTTATGATTATACCCACAGAAATCTAAATAAATAAATTATAAGGTGGACAGATGCACCATTCACCGCGACTAAATACTTAGAATGTTGTGGTTCTTTGTTGGTTGATAATAATTTGATATTGTGGGTTAGTGAAGTGTGTTTAATCTATTAGCGGTCTTGTTCGTTTTGAAATGCAAGCAAATAAAAGTATTGAGATGAAAGCGGATAGTTATTATCACACTGCGTAAAAGTTGAACTTAATAGTATATCACAAATATTTGATGAAACCGGACTGACTGTGAGTATTATGATTTAATTATTTTATCGAACATTTATTTAATTAAAGTATAACTGCTGATCCTTGTAGTTATTTTATTAAACGTTTTATATTTACCAAAGGGGTTAGAAGAAAAAAAAAGAATTCCAAGTATTTATTTATTTACTTTTGGAATGATGAATATAGCATTATGTATAAATTATAATATAATTAATCATTTTGTAATATTTGAACTAGTATTTTCAAAATAATTTTGTTTCAAAAAAGTAATAATATTTTATAATTTTGCTAGCAGCCTTACAATATTCCTTTTTTGTTTTGTGCGACGGTTTGCGACCAAAGTAACAGACGATGATCCGACCACTGCTGCCTTGTGCCCTCATCAGAAGTTCGGAATTTTTTTGCTTTTTATTTCTGAACTATTTGTATAGAACAATCTGTTATCGGATGTAAGAGCAAATGCAAGTTACGTGCAACTATGGAACTTTTAATAGGTGCATGTATATACTTCAGGCACGTTATCTGAAAAAATCTGTGTCTTGTTAATAGTGTCGGCAATTACAATGTCAGCAGAGAGCCGAGAGCCGAGAGCGTGGCCGATCGCATCACTGTCAACGAACACAACCACGCATTAGCGCGCACGTCACATGACCAATCAGTACACTTTAAACTGTGTTCGTATTAGGAAAGCGTGATTGCAACGTGCTATATTCTAATGAGTTGAACAATACAATTAGTCGTACATTATACATAACTGCTAATTAAGTTGCTGTGGTCGCCAAGTATCCACGACGGTTGTACGTTGTTTTATACCTAATAGATTTACAGAATTTCGTTTCGCATAAAATTTTTCTCATATTTTCGTTTCATAGAATAATCAATACGCAGAATACTTTGAAGATTTTTAAATCATTGATTTTTGTTTCACATGAACACACAATACAATCACGGTCAACATTCTAAAGTTAGTGCAGTATACATATACATATGTAGTATATATATTATCCATAAATATTTTGTGTGTGGAGTAGAAATATGGAGCAATTAGTCCAACCAGGTTTCAGACTGGCTAAAGCAGATTCATCCTTTATTTTAAACAGTAGGTACCCTCTGTTTAAAATGTTTACATAATATAAGCTAACATTTAAAATAATAATATAATACAATAAAATACTTCTCCACATACTTCAAGCAAGCCAAGCATATTATTATTTGGGGGATTCCATCGCTGGCAAAAATGCTTGGCTCAACGCTGGTCCTACTCCGCAAGGGCGCATAAACGAATTAATTAGCATTCTAAAATTTGTTGGTGCTGCTGAAGATTGAAAAAACTATCTTTGGCGGCTGAGAGTATGTCATGCTCACTCTGATGTCTCGCTGGTGGTGGCGTGACTCAAACTGGTAGAGTTGAATGGTGCTGATCTATGCGTCATTACCTCTTAAGAGGTAGGATTAAATCGAGCCATGTCAACAGTCGTACTTATCACATGTATTTATTGATTACCAGAGATGATGCACACATTAGAAGCCATAGTAGGTTATTGCTGCAGCTGCCTCGTCAGTAAGCGAACAGCGGGTTGCTGTGCTCATGTAATGACGGTAGTGTGGTATTTGAGCTGGAGACGGTTTAATGATTGAACTGCGCCGGCAACGGCTTTGATGATTTTTTTCAGGAATATGATGAATGGTTTAAGTTTAAGTTTATGACAGCGATGCGGACGAGTATTTCGAGTACACCACGCCTTATTTTAATTTCTGAAATTATTTTTTAATCTTTTTTAGTTCGGACGCTTTTAATGTGCACGTCTATCTACATCGTTTTCATATGTATAAATCCAACATGAATGATGTAACCAATATTTTGTAATAATTTTATGATTTGAACGAGTGTCCGTGGAGTTCCTTGCCCATTCTTCTCTTATATTTGAACGAGTGTCCGTGGAGTTCCTTGCCCATTCTTCTCTTATATTTGAACGAGTGTCCGTGGAGTTCCTTGCCCATTCTTCTCTTATATTTGAACGAGTGTCCGTGGAGTTCCTTGCCCATTCTTCTCTTATATAGATACTACTTACTACGCTTTGGAATGGGCAACTAGCTCATCTTTCTGACTGACCGACCCCTCGACAATTCAAAAGTGCCTGTAATTGGTTTATTTGAAATAAATGCTGTGATTTTGAGTTTGGACAAGAAAGAGCCCCCCCGGCTTTGCCCATAAGTGAGACATAACAGGGTAGATAAATAGACACCCCCCCCCCCCCCCCCCACACACACACACCACTCATCAATTGGAATTGTTGAAACAAAATAATATTCTCACGCTGACGTGGGTAGCCCTTACCCGCGTGTCTACACATGTACATACTAAGGGCGGCCTAATCTCGTGAAATAATCCCGCAATCCCGTGGAGATCGGGGTTAATGCTGGAAGACAATACTGAGGCAAAGCGTCGCGCAGGGCATGGATAAACACTCGAGCGCTATCTTGTGAGAACAATGACGAATTAGGTCTATACCTATTGTCTTATCCAGTATGTACCTAAGTATAGTACCTAAATAGTGTGCTGATGATTATTCAGGTGCGAATATATATATTATTTCGTCGGCGGCGTGGGCGTTTGTGACCGTGTACGCACGTAATCTGCTTTCGCGTCCTATTTGCCAAAAATATGAACAAATATGAGTTTATGGAAAAATAACTTTAATTCCTACACAATAAAGCTGAACTTTATTCGCCAGATTTAGATGATGTAGGTACTACTTCATCTAAATCTGGCGCTGTACTGAGTGCCGGCTATCTGCGTGTGACCGTGTACGCACGTAGGTACCTACTTCATCTAAATCTGGCGCTGTACTGAGTGCCGGCTATCTGCGTGTGACCGTGTACGCACGTAGGTACCTACTTCATCTGAATCTGGCGCTGTACTGAGTGCCGGCTATCTGCGTGTGACCGTGTACGCACGTAGGTACCTACTTCATCTGAATCTGGCGCTGTACTGAGTGCCGGCTATCTGCGTGTGACCGTGTACGCACGTAGGTACCTACTTCATCTGAATCTGGCGCTGTACTGAGTGCCGGCTATCTGCGTGTGACCGTGTACGCACGTAGGTACCTACTTCATCTGAATCTGGCGCTGTACTGAGTGCCGGCTATCTGCGTGTGACCGTGTACGCACGTAGGTACCTACTTCATCTGAATCTGGCGCTGTACTGAGTGCCGGCTATCTGCGTGTGACCGTGTACGCATGTAGGTACCTACTTCATCTGAATCTGGCGCTGTACTGAGTGCCGGCTATCTGCGTGTGACCGTGTACGCACGTAGGTACCTACTTCATCTGAATCTGGCGCTGTACTGAGTGCCGGCTATCTGCGTGTGACCGTGTACGCACGTAGGTACCTACTTCATCTGAATCTGGCGCTGTACTGAGTGCCGGCTATCTGCGTGTGACCGTGTACGCACACAGGTACCTACTTCATCTAAATCTGGCGCTGTACTGAGTGCCGGCTATCTGCGTGTGACCGTGTACGCACACAGGTACCTACTTCATCTAAATCTGGCGCTGTACTGAGTGCCGGCTATCTGTTTGATTTGTAATAACGAGCCCTTTGTCAACGGACACCGTGACTAAAATCGGTACAATTGTTTCAATTACAAGATAAAAATAACTTTCATTAATCAAAATGGAAGGATCGTAAACTGTCTTAGAAAGCTCTATTCAATGATTCACGAATAAGCTAATGTGTTTATTTCATTATTACAGCAATGTTAGTCTATTCTCGACTATATTCTAAAGTAAAGGCTAGCGTTACAGATAGCTCCATCCACGAAGACGCGCCCCACTCTCCTTCCTGATCGCGTACAGTACAAGTGTGCAACATTCCGCTAGTGGTTTAGTTTTTCGATACACAGTAATAATTAGTGCGTAATTAGTGAGTATCAAAAAACTAAAACACTAGCGGATGAACCAGCGATAACCACTAGCGATTAGTAAAGAAGAGTGGGGCGTGTCTTAGTGGATAGCACTTATATCTAATTATCTATAGATGACGCTAAAGGGATGGACACGCCGTGCTTGCTGTTGGAATTGTTCTGTTTAGGGTATTTGTATTATGTAACACAGGTGCTAGAAACTTATAAATAGTTTATTTGCTCTCTGGTAATAGCCAAAGTTACATTTTCGCCTGCTAGAAGTACAATAAGAAAAACTAAACGATTTAGTACCCACCATTAGCCAATTTTCGCATGAAATAAGTAGGTAGCGATTAATTTAGTAATTTGTTTCACACGATGATTAGGTATGGTTTCTGTGATAAGGTTTTATGTATTATTGAACAAAGTAAATCATTTAATTTGTAGTTAATCGCTTTATCGGGCGCGTTTCGCGCGTCGTGTGACGGATCGCGCCGGTTGGACACACCGCGCGATTAGCGAGTTGCAACATAATGAGCTGTGGGTTACGTTTAAGAGCGTTTACGCCGTTCGGCATTTCATACAATCTTTCAAGCTCTTAATTTTCGAAATGAATGAACCGATTTTAATGAAACTTCATACGGATAAGCAGAATACAAAGGTCTAAAAAGTTAGTAGAGAACATTTCCGAAAAATAGTGTTACAGCCAAATTAGACCGATTTTAAATTTTCCATAGAAACAGAGATTTCCAGTTATCTTTTTTTAAATAAGACATTTCGAAAATGTTCTCTACTAACTTTTTAGACCTTTGTATCCTGCTTATGCGTATGAAGTTTCATTAAAATAGGTTAATTCATTTCGAAAAATAAGGGCTTGAAAGTTTGTATGAAATGCCGTACGGCGTAAACGCTCTTAATAAGCGAATAACTTGATAAAGGACAAGCTATAACATCACTGTGCCATCGAACTACCTAGTATACGGACGAGAAGGCAGACTGCGTTCAGCAGGTAAACCTGCTGAACGCAGTCTAGTAACGCAGTAGCATAAGGCATGCTAATATTAAGAGTAAACTAGTCGCGAGCTCGAACTCACTGGTGGTCATGGCCAAAAAGCACGCTGTCTCACCTTTTTTTTTTTTTTTGAGGATGGGAAATCATCAAATGACTCCTCCCGCTCTGGGTGGAGCGGAAGGGAGTGTCAGACTCTTACTGACTAAAACCCACCCGTGTTCCTTCCTTAGCCCTTTATGTTCCGGGCCAGCGGTAACCCTTTCGGACAATCCCGCTGACCCGGCAGGCTTCGGCCCTAAGGGGCCCCTCCTCGATGCTGACATCTCTTTGAGGCGCGCGTGGAACACGTACGCGCCGTCCGGCACGGGCCTGGTCCTGATCGGGCGGTGAGCTACCCATTACTCTCCGCCCGCAGGCCCGCGCCTACGGTGGCCGGGAGTCGTCACGCGGCTCCCGACGCCCGGAGCGTCTCCCGCGGCGGCTGGGACGGGAGGCTCTCTCCCTGAGCCGTTCCGCCACCTCCTTCGCTAGCATGACTGCTTCGCAGAAGGAGGTGACTGCCTCCCACTCCCTCTCGCCCCGGACCATGGCTTGCACCAGGGCCGGACGCGAGAGGTCGCCGTCGCTGCCAATCGCCTCTACGAGGACACGGCGGTGCTCCGCCCAAGCGGGGCAGACCTCCACCGTGTGCTCCACCGTGTCCTCTGGGCGATCCTGGCAATGGTGACACCCGGGCGTTTCCTCCCGCCTGATGATGTGCAGGAACCTCCCGAAACTTCCGTGTCCGGTGAGGACCTGCGTCAGGCGGTAGGTGAGGGCGCCGTGGCGCCTCTCTAGCCACTCCTCAAAGAGGAGTCTTATCGCCGCTATCGCGGCGTGCCCTGCGCTGGGTTGCGACAGTCGCTCTTTCCATGCCGCCATGAGATCGCGCCGGAGATCCGTCCGCTCCGCAGCGATTTGCCGCGGAAGCGGATCCTCCCCCCGGCGTAGTGCCTCCGCGCGCCACTCATACAGGCGCGCGAGGACTATCGCCTCCAGATCCCATGGCGGCAGTCCGGCAAGGAGGCTTGCCGCCTCGCCAGAGATCGTGCGGTAGCCCCGGATAGCCCTTATGGCTACCACCTTCTGGGGCGCGTTCAGGTAGTGGGCGGCTCGCCGCCGCAGTGAACGCGCCCACACCGGGGCCCCGTATATGGCCATGGACCGCACGACCCCCGCGTAAAGCCTCCGGCAACGCTGTCTCACCTGGCTTCATGTCCGACAGAGCTAGTAGCAGTGGTGAGCAGTTAGACGCTAGTCTACACGAACAATGTCTAGTTCTCACGCACAGAAATAAAGTTTATTGAACTCTTCGATAACTGAGCTTTGTTGGTACAGACTTTGGTTTTGAAGATTGTACAGTTCTTTTATTACTTATTTACACCCAAATTTACTTTAAAAATAGGAAGAAAAAGGAATCTTTGTTGGCTAACAACTTTTTACTGGCATTTTATTTTACTATTCTGTTTCCGTACAGACAAAATTAATAATTAGACAAAATGATATCAAGTTTTTTTTAAAATGTTTATGTCATTTATTTTATATAATATTTCAATTACTTACAAAATTTTTAAGGAAAAAATATCGACTAGTGGCACCTTAAGTACTAAAACTAATAAATAATCTAATTTATCCAATTGGAACCGTGCATCTAGCTTCTGACGTTTCTTAATTCTTAATTTTCGATTATATGTACTCGTAGGTATCTAGACTGGAAAACCAATTTAAAAACGTTTTGTTATGTTTACCTCGTTAGTAATTCGTATTGATTTGCACTATTCAGAATAATGGTCACTAAAGTTGCTGCTATGTGTTCCCTGCCTGGTAACGTGCCTACGAACTCATCGCTTGGAACATTACTCGGTGACGCGTATTTACAGCATCCGTAACCGTAAAGTCAAATAAATAGCGACGTAAATCAAGTGATCTGTGATCCAAATTGATGGAGAAACCACAAGTAATATCATTCGATGAAGACGCACGTAAGTACGCGCGGTTGGGACGCGGTAGGCGCGGGCGGGGCGCGGCGCGACTTTGACTTCGATACAGTTTACGACGCTCGTCTGTAGTCCGCTCCGCTCGGCGGCAATTCGTGCCATTACGGACGGACTCTTTGCGGTTTATTCGCACTAAACATTTCAATGGTGCCATAAAAATATAAAAATTGCGCCGCGGATATATACATAATACAATTATGGCACAGTTTGTGTTCACACAAAAAGTAATCTCGTCGACAGATTGCGCCGCTTGTTGCGAACAGAAGTTGACGAGCGTACCTACTCGGCGTACTCGCGCTGTACGAGAGCCGAGAGGTTACAGACGCGCCGTCGTCGCCGCGTCGTGGGCGCTCGCTCACTTCGTGTACAACAGGTACCGTGTGATGGCGCTCAACATGTCGCCGCCGACGGCTCATTAATCAGAGCTCGTCTCAGAACCGTTCGTTAGTCGGATGGATTCATGATTCATGGTCGTTGTACAAGCGTCCTTAATGTGCACGTGATCAGTATTCCGTCGTCGTCGCGGCGCGCGGCGCTTCAATTCCTTATAGTTATAGGTTTCAAATGAAAACAACAAAGAATACAATTTGGTTGCAGCGGCACCGACTGGCGGGTCTGCGTGCAGTGTGGGGGCGCGCCACGGGGTGGGGGAGGTTAATGTTATTACTTCATCATGAGGGCGCGGCCGCCCGGCCGGACTGTGATTGCAACTTGGAACAACGACAATTGTTACTTTGCAGTTGTTTGTTTCTGGACGCGACGCGTCCGCCACCTCGAGTTATTTTTGTTTATTACGCTTTCATTTCACCGCACGACAATACTGTAATTGTGGATTGTGATGCTTCACAAATGCTTCGAACCTATATTTTGAATTACTAAAACCTTTACGAAAATCGTCAGGCCAGTCGCTGTCCGGTGAGGCCTGGGCTTGCAGGTGCCCCATTCAGAACAGTTTCAAGACGGCTTGGGCGAGCTCGCTGTCATGGTTAGCTCTACACCTCAATTAACCAAAAGTATGGAAGTCTCGAACACATGCTCGTATTGTGATGCCTCCGGGAATAAGAACATTTTGTGATATAAACTACTATTTAATAGAAAGCGTGAGAATAGAAGAGAGCCGTCTCCGCAACGATTTGTCCACGTTTGCTTCCATTAGGCGACATCTCCGTCATCGCACAATAGCGAAACAAAACGCGAACAATTACGAGCGTCCCGAGAGCGCGCGATAATATGTGGGCGCGCATTGTTCGCGCGGAGACAGATCGCGCGAGTGTTGCGCGGCGCCGCCAGAGCGCTGGTCGCGCGGGCAGGGGGGGGACCACCCGCGGACACACTCCGCTCGATTTTAGTGGAGCGACCACGCCGGGAAACAAATCGGTGTCGGCGACCAAACGTTTTATTATTATTGTGAAGACTCGACGTGCAGTATCTGTGATGTTAACAGTGGATGATGAGTGTCTGGTTGTACTTAAATGTACGACTTTGAAACATCTATTGAATGTAATGTTTTCTTAGTTAAATGACCCTGTATAATAGTTATTATATACTCTTTGAATATGACGTTTCATTGATTCACAAAAGTAGGTACCTACCCAAAACTGTTGAAACTTAAACCTTTTGTGAAAAATTGTCGGCATTCAGAAGTTTAAAAAAATATCAAACACTTGAAAGTAGGTAATGATTTTTAGGGTTCCGTAGCAAAACGGTAAAACGGAACCCTTGTGGGGAGACTCAGTCTGCCTGTCTGTCTGTCACAGGTGGATAATTATCTCAGGAACTACTAATGCTATCAACTGAAAATTTGGAACAGTTTTAGATGACGTTTGCCCAACTATTTTGCAAATAAGAAAGACATAAACAACAACCCGAATCTCTTCAAAGTAAGAGTGAACAGGCTTCTTCTGGGTAAGCTCACTCCATCGTCGACTTTGTCTCTGTCACCTCTGACCTAGACTAGAGTCAAGAGCAAACCCATTTCAAATAAAAAAAAATATTTTTAAATACCCAAGTAGCACAAAATAGCTTTATAATGGATGGATAACAGAATTAGCATATTCTTAAAGCTTTATAAGAAGTCCAAAATTGAGCATTATAAACCGCTATACAGCTCTTGTAATGCTAATTTGGGCCCCAAATTATACAGACTTAAGTATTAGAATGGCATTTTAGCGGCATTATATTGGTTGTCTACCGGAATGATAAACGCATTATAATGGGCTGTGAAAACAGGTTAAAGCAGTGCGCATATCTTAAATGCGGCTCTTATACAGCTTGTACCATTACAAAGGCAAAATAAAAACATTTACAAATGTTATTTTGAATTTCTGTTAGTATTAATAAATCTTGTGTAAAAAAGAACAAATGGAGTGTGATACTTTCAACAAAAAAATAATAAGTCCTACGGGGTAAGTAATTAAACTCTTGTTTTTTGTTTTGTATGAGTGAATTAAGGTTGCGAGTATCAGTTTACTGTGAAAGTATGTATATATTTGCATCAAATATTTCATGCGCCTTCGAAATAAAGAGATATTTATTACAAAAATACTATAAAAAGATGTGGAATTCTAAAATAAATTATGCTCTTACGAAGAAATCTTTAGTTTTAGTCATTACGATACCTATCTTGTACCGGTGTGTCAATACCATAGGTTGAAGGCCTCTTTAAAGCATTATTTACCATAAAATTAAATTTTATATAATATCGAAATAGAAAGCAAAATGGCGCAAGCATAATTAAAAGCTTTAGGCATTTGCGACATTCCTTGTAATTCTTTTGGCTTGGTAAAAGCATTAAATAGGATTTTAAAATATGTTCAGGCTGTAGCAGAGCTTGATTAGAGCAGCGTATAGAGTTTGTAATGTATATTTTAAAACATTTTAGGGTTCGGTATAAACGTTTTAAGATTTGGTAACAGAGGTTTTACCAAATCTTAAAACGTTTACACCGAACCCTAAAATGTACCAACATAGGTAGTTTGACAAAACGTAAAAGTTACACGGGCTAATTTCGCAAAATCAATTCCCGCTTTAGTTTGACTTGATACAGTATCATATTTATTTTTACGAACTATTTATAAGTACCTACAGAGTTATTGGTAAAACATTAACGACCTCTTAAGAGGTCATTGTACTCATCATTATGAACAACTTTTACTATGGGACCAAACCTGAAATCGCGAAAAAAAAATCAGCTGTTCCCTACATTTATGTTCGTAGACTCGACCGCGGCTATTTACACTTACATACAATAATATTATTTACGTTGTTGCAGGTTTATCAAACACAGGAAATTGAAACAGGGATGATCCCTATTAGTCAACAAGAAACGGTTTATACAATTGTGAATAATAACGGGGATTTTTTAGTAACTCAGTCCGTGCAGTCTTTAACCAATTCACAAATCGCAAAAAAAATAGACTTACCATTGGAGAGCCATAACAGCTTCGTGGAAGCTCAAACAAAAAAAATGGAGCAATTGTTTGAGAATCAAAAGTGCATCATGGATTTACAAAGAAAATTTGCGACTTGCAAGTCTCGCAGTGCAAGTCGACGACGCGTTGACAAAAGTTATTATAAACCAAAATGACCGAGCAGTAATTTCTCTGGCTAACTCTACTGGCTCAGTGGCATCCGCGGATACATCGACGGCAAAAGCAGACGCGTTGACGGCAGCAATCAAGAGGTGGCGACGGCTGCAATCTCGTCTTTATGAACTCAAGTGTTTTTATTATGTTTGTGAAACAACTTATTACGTAATTTGGATTATGTTTAAAACTATATTGATAATAAATAAAAATACATTTAGAATTAACTAT
This sequence comes from Mesoligia furuncula, assembly GCA_916614155.1. Classification (NCBI taxonomy): domain Eukaryota; kingdom Metazoa; phylum Arthropoda; class Insecta; order Lepidoptera; family Noctuidae; genus Mesoligia; species Mesoligia furuncula. Next base: position 30,178,798 of record OU744802.1, on the reverse strand, counting down.
TTGGTTTTATTAATTAGTAAATTAAAGCTTGTCGACTCTGAAATGACGCGCCATACTACCGCATTTACCGTAGTGTACGTATACTTAAGTAGTGGGGCGCGTCATTTCAGAGTGGACAAGCTTAGTAGCATGTCCAACTGTAGTGTGTTATGTAGTCATAACACACTACAGCATTGGGATTGCTCTGCGTGGCAATCGATTCTTTGAAAAACCAGTTTATTTTGTCCATCTATCCCATTTAAAGTTACGGAACCCTCCTTTTTATTCGGGAATAACACTTAGCTTTGACATAAGCCGGAGCGGCCGGGCTCATTATCGATGTCATCATGTTGATTATTATTTTGACTTTCTGAACAGTTAATAATATTTAAATACTCTCTTAAAACCTTTCGTTTCGCACCACCACTTCTTTTAATATTTTTCCACTTCGGTTCATTATGATTAAAACACAAGAGTACCTACACGAACTGTAAGAAGCTGGATATTGGCTGGATTTGATGTCGGTATACGACTTATTGCTTGTTAAAATTCTTCTCAGCATACGTTTGTATAGATAAAGGCTATACAATATTAGGATGAAATGCTTTTAGACAGCTGGCATTAAAACAGCACTAATGTACACCGTTAAACAGTTGTGACACATGCGAAAGGTCGTTGTAAAACATAGAGCAGTTTTAAAGAATTTTAAAATGCTTTATAATAGCCTAAGTCGTAATTAATGCTTACATATGGCTTACACTATTGTATAATGCTTACAGCAGTAGTAGAAGCTGTACAGAGGCATAAATGATATCTCACATAAAACCTTTAGGTGCACAAAAGATTGAATAAGAGAATTATATAGCTTTAAGAACTACAAAGTTAATAAAATGCTGCTATACAGAAGGAAGAGATTGCTAAAACCCTTCAAATTCTCTAATGAGGCTAGAAGAAAATTTCTGGTCACCACTTTTTCCATTATATCGATTTTGTGTTACTTGGGTATACATATAAAAAAAACGAGTGTGCTTATGACCACACGACTGAAGTGAAACTTAAAGAGAGAAAGAAAATGTGCGTGCGCACTGCTGTCTCTTGCTTATATCCCCCACTTAACTTCCGTTCGCCTTGCCCGATCACACTTTTCGTAACGCTTACGTCACGCGTTCGCCAGCTTACTCCCCAAGTCAAGCGTGCGTAAAGAAGTTTCACTTCAAAAATATATATAATTATTGTAGAGGATGTGGTCACCGTTTCCGGCACAAAGAAGTCCAGGTGTGAAGGCGAAGGATTTATTTATACAACGTACAGAATATATAGGACGAATCCACTCAACCTTTTCCCAGAAGGGACGAAGGAGGGGGATAAGGTGTCCTTTAAAGAAGAAGAAGTGAAGTGAAGTGTTTTACTAACATAGTTTTAAGTTTATACACTAACACACAATGTATTCTTATAATATATAATTATGTTAGTCTGTAAGGTATTTATCTATGGGCCAAAGTAGCCTGAAAATAAAGGTTTTATTATTATTAAACCAAAAAGATGACAATATAAGTCAAGGGGTTTAGGCTAACTTAATAGCGGAGTCCCGTGTAGTTATTCCAAGTAGGACGTAACTCACAGATGCACCACTAGTTCAGTTCTCTCGAAAAAATAAAATATACTAGCGGAGGTCATTAACCCTCGGAGACTCTTGACACCGCGATTCAGAAACGTGACGTAATGCGACAGCGCCATCTAGCGTCGAGGTGCGGCATGTTGTAGTGTCTTCCTTATATGATAGGTGGCGTTGGTGGTTTAAATATGGTTTGCTACAATCTCCCCCTCAGTTCTCGAAGACGTCTCGGCGAGAAGAACTGGAGAGTTATTGCTTTCTAGGACGTCCGCGGCCTCTTTTACCAGCGGGAAGCGTGGTCTGCGTTACCAACTTCTTCACAGGTCGTCCCCTTCGTCTGAGCGGGTGTACTGGCTCAGGAACTTCGGTGGAAGTTTCACCTTTGTAAGGTGTTAGGGCGGACGTATGATATAGTCCTATTGGGATATCGGGCGTGTTTGGTGGAGCTACTTTATATGAAGCAGGACCGTGCTGCTGCACTATAATATAAGGGCCATCTCTTCGGGGCGCAAATTTAGCTGTCACTCCCTGATTTCCTCGGCTGATCGGGTGTACGTTGACAAGAACCAGATCTCCTGGTTGGTATTGAGGATGGTTGCGTCTCTGTCGGTCAACGTATTCTTTGCGAGCTTCTTCTTTCATCTCTTGAACTTCTCTTGCTTTCAGTAAGCTATCTGCCAGCGTTTTGAGTTTTGGGGTTATTTCTGGTATGATGTTTTCAGAAATGAGTATATTTCTAAAATCAACCTCGTTATCCCTTGGTGATCTCAATTCTCTTCCGAATGTTAGGTATGCAGGGGTTTGTCCCGTTGTGCTACAGTTAGTGCTATTCATGGCGAATCGAATGGCAGGAAGTAGCTCTACCCATCGGTTATGTTCCAATCCTTGCACCATTATAGCCAGTTGGGTTTTTAATTCTCTGTTTCTGCGTTCTACAGGATTACTTTCAGGGTGATAGAGTGGGGTATACTGATGTTTTATATTTAAGCTATACGTTACTTGTTGCATCAGCGCACTGACAAACTGAGTTCCGTTGTCACTTATCAGTCTCCTTGGGACGCCATATTTTAGGAAAACTTCGTTTATTAGTATTGTAGCACAATTTTCTGCTGAAGCTGTGGCCAAGGCAAATAATTCCACCCACCGCGTAGCTATATCTTGGGCAATTAGTATCCATGTCTTTCCGTCTTCAGTTTGTGGGAGGGGCCCAAATAGATCAAACGAGACTACTTCGAATCGTTGACTGAGAGTAGTAGTCTGAAGTAAACCTGCAGGCTTCTGATTTGAGGGCTTGTATCTTTGACACTCTAAACAGTTTTGTACGTAACTCGTAACGTATTTACGCATTCCACTCCAGTAATATCTATTTGCGATCTTCCTGTAGGTCTTTTCAGCACCATAGTGGCCAGCAAGAGGGTCATCGTGGTAGGCACTAAGAACATTTCTCCACTCATGCTCAGGTACCAATAATTGAGCGTCATCCACCTCAGAATCAGGGTGTAGGCGGTACAACATGCCATTGTTCATAAGATAGCCTTTGTTACTCCAATATGTGGCATCCTCCCCCGTTTGTGTGTCCTCAAGAGCCTCTATTATTTTCTTAATCTTTCTGTCTTTCATCTGTTCTTCTCTTACTTCTTTAGTACCTCTTCTGGGCATGTCTATGGTAATCAGACATGTGTCACAGGTTTCTTCACAACACGGAGGTCTGGACAGCGCGTCCGCTACAGAGCTCATTCTACCGGGTTGGTAAAGAACGTTTACGTCAAATGACTGTAATTGCAAAGCCCACCTAGCCAAACGGCCTGTCGGTGATTTTAAATTCATGAGCCACTTCAACGCTTGATGATCCGTGATAACAGTAATCGGTAAGCCGTCTATGTATGCTCGAAATTTGTTTAAGGCCCATACTACGGCTAGCGCTTCTCGCTCGGTTGTGGAATAATTTCTTTCAGCAGCCGTAAGTAATCTACTCGCGTATTCCACGGGGTGCTCTTCTTCCTTCTCCCCCTGCACGAGAACTGCTCCGAGTGCAAAACCACTGGCATCTGTCTTCAAGATGTAAGGCTTGGTTCCATCTGCTTGTTTTAGGACAGGCGCAGTTGTAAGCCGGTGTTTTAGTGTGTTATATGCATCTTCTTGTTCAGTGTTCCATTCCCAACCTGCCTTTTTCTTCGTAAGCTTAGTAAGTGGTTGGGTTATCCCCGAGAAGTTTTCAATAAACCGACGATACCAGGAACACATTTGCAAGAATGATACTAACTGTTTAACGTTTTTAGGGATTGGCCTCTCAAGGATGGCTTTGGTTTTATCTGGATCAGTTTTCAAACCGTCGGGCGTTATGATATGCCCTAAATATTTAATAGATGAACGCAAAAATTTACACTTCTCTTTGTTTGGCGTTAAGTTATATTCTCTCATCTTCTGTAAAACTCTTGCCAGATCCGCAAGGTGGTCTTCAAATGTAGTAGAGAATAAGATTAGATCATCTAAATAAGCTAACAGTTTCATGTTTCCCAGAGTAACTCGAAATCTATCGACTAGACGTTGAAAAGTAGCGGGCGCATTGCGTAACCCGAAGGGCATCCTTTGGAATTTATAAACGCCAAAAGGAGTAATGAATGCCGTTTTCTCTTCGTCTTCTTTTCGGATTTTAATCTGCCAGTAGCCGGCTTTCAGGTCTAGTGACGTCATAAAGGGGGTCGATTTAGCTGAATGCAACAAATCATCTATTCGAGGGAGCGGGTAAGTATCTGGTACAGTTATCGCATTTAAACGGCGGTAGTCAATACACACACGTACTTCACCATTAGGTTTTGGCACCATTACTACAGGCGAGGCCCAAACTGAGGTGCATGGTACAATAATGCCATTTTGCAGCATTTTATCTACTTCGGTCTTAAGGACTTCTGTTTTAGCTTGGGATAATCTATAAGGAGGCACCGATATAGGGATATCATTGGTTGTTACAATAGAATGCTCTCCAAGTAACGATGGGTTGCCATTATCAAAGAAAACGTCCTCGTACTCTGCCAGAACTTTATTGAGGTTATTACTCTGCTGATCATTAATATCTAATGAACACAAGTCGAATGATTCGATTAAAGTATCAGTGTTATTATTGGTTCCGTCTGTGCTAGGAAAGAGATCTCTTTCGCGCGCTGTTAGGGTGTCTTCGGCTTCTCGAATGTTACGCTCTGCGTCCATCATCATGAAATCAGCAAAGCGGGGTGAGTAACCATCGAAGACTGTTCTGGGTCTTTTTATCGTCGATTCGTCTAGCGGGATCAGTTTATAAGTATCTCTCCGGTGCGGCAAAACAGCCGGTTGCTCAGACGTCGAGGGTACTGAAGAATGGTCTGGTGGAGGTGTCATGTCTACACAACTGCTTGCGGTATCAATGAATGCTACAAAGTCCTCCTCGTATAACTCGTAGGTTATAGGGCTGCCAAGAAATTCCCAGGTGAACTGTGCTAAGTTCAGTACCATCTTTGCATCCTGAAGGAAACCAATCCCTAACAGGGTGCGGTTATCTTTAGACTCAGGCAAGACTGTGAAGGAAGTGGGAATTATCCTATCTTCTAGTTTGACTGGTACCACCGTTTTCAGGACGCGTTGATACTTAGGTATCCCATCTGCTAGCGTGACCCGAGCGTGTTCACTAACAAACTGCTGTCCCTTTGCTTTCAGGTGGTTATACAATTGATATGAGGCAATGCTTGTTTTTGCGCAGGTATCTATGTACGCGACTCCTTTGATGCCATCAATATCCACATATATGACTGGTCTTGCTCTGACGTCAGGGCGGAAGTTGAAGGAGGAGAATTTTAGGTCCGCTGGTGGCTCCCGTTCCTTTTTACCAGCACACGTAGTACAACTGCTGCGAACTACGCCTGGTGCGCCGCATCCGTAGCATCGTATTGCAGGTGTTGAGGGCGACGGAGCTTGTGTCGACCTGGTTTGTTCAGTTTTGGGGCGTAAAACTTCGGGGGGTTGAACTGCGACTCCGACTTCCTCCTGCTTTTTCTTTAGCTTTCTGCATTCTTCGGCACGGTGTCCAATGAAGTCACAAAAACTACACTTTTTCTTCGGCTGCAACCCGCTTGTTGGTTGCGGTTTGCCTTGTGTGTTCACGGATCTTGATTCTTTTGCTTGTTCATTCCACAGCTGTTCAATGACTCGTGATATATTTAATAGTTCGTCAAACGTCTTGAATGCATTTCGAGGAATTTTATCTTGGATTTTACTCCTCAGTGACCCGTATATCATATCCAGCTGGTGAGACTCCGGTGGATCAGGAGCCGGAAGCTGAGATAATAGCATCCGCTTGTAGGCTACAAAGTTTTCTGTAGAGGTATTCGCGTCCTGCTTCACGCCAACTATCTCCTGATATAGGACATACCCTGGTTTCTTAGGGGCAAAGCTATAGCGTAGGCGATCCTTGAATTCTTCCCATGTGGTAACATACTTCTTCACGCCTTGCCACCATATTGCTGCTTCTCCTTTCATCAGTAGCGGAATAAGGTAAGGGCATCAGCATCCGTGTAACCGCTGCCAGGAACGCTTCTAGAACTTCAGAGTTCTTGGTCCCATCATATTGGGCGGTGCACGTCGTGAAGGATCCTTGCCTTCACGCCAACTATCTCCTGATATAGGACATACCCTGGTTTCTTAGGGGCAATAATAATAATAATAATAATAATAATAATATTTTATTTGCATAAAACATGGTATACAAGATGGTAATATAAATACATTGGTAGGTCCTACATGTTTTGCTTCATGAATACAAGCGTGCAAATTTACATACATGACAATAACATACAACCACTGTCACTGTCTGATTTTATGCTCTAGAAACTCCTTGACACTATAAAAGCTATTAGCAGATAACCATTTATATAATTTACTTTTGAACAATCTTATATTTAATATTTTAAATTCCTCTGGTATCTTATTGAATATCCGGACACACATAAACATGCAGTTTTTATTATATTTTGCAAGCCTAGGTAAAACATCTAACGCGAGCCTGTGGGGGTCCCGACGGCTTCGAGAATTAAGATCGATTGCTTTAGTGAACAACTCTTTGTGCCTCCACACAAACATACAGATTTCCAATATATAAAGTGACGGCAATGGTAACAAATCAAGTTTTTTAAATATTGGCCTGCAGGATTCATCCGGTTGAAGCCCATAAATAGCCCTAATGCATTTTTTTTGTGCAATAAACGCTCTACTTTGATCGGTGCTATTACCCCACATAATTAAACCATAGCGCAGCACTGATTCAACATACGCATGATATGTTGTTATTGCTGTCTTAATGTTTGTTATGTTTCTGATCCGTTTCAGTGCATATACAAACTTGTTAATTCGTTTGGAAACTGTGTCAACGTGTGCTTTCCAATTTATGTCTTGATCCAAGGTTACGCCTAGAAATTTAGTTTGAGTCACTTCGTGAATTCTATGTATATTCAATTTATTATTATATTTTGCATTTGATTTATTGAATTGTATATAAACGGACTTTTTAAGATTTATAGTTAAGTTACTTTGATTTAGCCATTCAATCAGTCTCTCAATTACATTATTAATTTCAGTCTCATGATCATTAATTGTATTGGTTTTTTTATCAGATGTCACAATAATAGAAATGTCATCAGCGAATAAAATAAATTTATGATTAGTTATATTAGTAATAGAATTGATGTATAATAAGAATAGAATAGGTCCTAATACGCTCCCTTGTGGGACGCCATATTTGTTATATTTGATGTCAGAATAATGCGATGTCATATCATTATTTTTATCCATTCTTGTAATGGCAACACGTTGTTGCCTATTACTTAGGTAAGAAGATATCCATTGAATTGCAATGCCTCTGATTCCAATTGCCTCCAATTTATGTAGTAATAAGTCATGAGAGACTAGATCAAAGGCCTTAGAAAGGTCAAAGAACAGCCCAGTAGTATAATAGTTGTTATTAATATTCGTTAATACTATTTTAATAAGATTGTAGATAGCTAGCGTAGTTGATTTATTTTTTTGAAAACCAAACTGTTCCTTCCGTATGATATTAAATTTATTACAGAACTCAATTAGTCGTTTATTCATGCACTTTTCGAATAATTTCGATATAATAGGTATTAAGGTAATTGGGCGGTAGTTATTAACGTCTGACTTTTCACCAGTTTTATAAAGGGGCTTAATTATTGACATCTTCAGTGCTTCGGGAAAAGTGCCAGTTGAGAATGATAAATTAATTAAGTACGTTATTATTTCAATTAGTTCATTAGTGCATGCTTTAAAGATTTTTGTATTAATCTCGTCATAACCCTCGGAACTTGTGTTGTTCAATGACATAATCTCTGCTCTAACTTCATTTTCAGACACTGGGTTAAGGAACATCGAATGGGCCATTGAACACTCGTTACGTGGTTTTACATACTTACTCGAAGATTGTGCCATATTAATATAATGATTATTGAAAGCTGTTGCTATAGCTACAGGATCTGAGAGTAGGGTATTGTCAATTTGAATATTTTCAATGCTGGGCATATCGGTACTGTCTATGATTTCATTTTTTATAACTCTCCATACCGCTTTGCATTTATTTTCACTGTTATTTATAAATTTTATGTTTGCGTTTTTTCTTGATGCGTAGACACATTTTTGTAAAATCTTTGAGTATTTAATGTATTCCGTTTTATTTTTTATATTTTTATTTTTATAATATTGATAACGCAAAGATCGTTTGGTTTTGCAGCTTTGTTTTAGACCCTTGGTTATCCAGTTCTGTTTCTTTCTATTGTTGACATTCACTTTTATTTTTATTTTTGCGAAACATAAATTATGGAACAAGCATAATGTTTCGTGAAAACAATTGAATGCTTTATTTAAGTCGTTTTCTGCGTAAGCCTCTGACCATGACAGATTACCTATACATTCCTTAAATTTTTGGATATTATTCAAGCTGTAATCTCTTTTGTAGAAATGGTATGCTGTCTGCTTTTGTATTTTATGTTTTAAGGGAAAACTCAACATTTGCGCTGTGTCGTGGTCGGATAGGTGAAGTGGCAATATTGTGGCATTAGCATTAAGAATGTTGCTAAGAATGTGATCGATACAGGAAGACTTACGAGTTGGACGATCTATATGTAGTTTTAAGTTATAGTTATATGACAATTCTTGTAATTGACTACTAATATTACTTTTCTGAAGAGTATTAATGTTAAAGTCCCCTGCCAAAACAACTTTGATTTTGGAATTATATTTTTTAAACACGTGATCCAAAAGACTATTTAATTTAATCAAAAATTGAGTGGGATCGGACTGGGGTGTTCTATAGACACAAATAATAATCAGCTTATTACGTGTAAGTTCTACACCACATGCTTCGAAAATATTTTGTGTTGCATATGTATTTATAAAAGGTAACTCTTTAAAAACGATGCCTTTTTTAAGCAAAATACAGGTACCGCCCCTTTGCTTTTCTCTGCAAAAGTTAGCCGCCATATTGTAACCATAGATTTTAATATGAAGTTCATTACCTTTTTTTATGAAGGTCTCAGAAAGGCATATTGCATCAGGGGCACTATTCATTTCCTGGAGTTCCTGTAAGGTCAGTTCAAGGAGGTCTCTTTTGGATGAGATACTGGCAATGTTCTGGTGCAGTATTTTAAAACTATGACGTATTACAGAGGTCTGCGTTTCTGACTCGAAAAAACTTCAAACTATTTTCTATTACTGGGAAATAGTATGGGATAGTTCCTTTTTGGGGTTTTACAGTTTGTTGTCGGCTTACACGATCAAAATAGAACGGAATTGTTCCCTTTTTAGGTTTATTAAATTTTGTGTTTACTTCAAGACTTGATTTATTACGTAGTATTAGTTTCACAAGATTTCTAGGGTTTAAATAATTTTCATTATAATCATTACAGTCAATTAAGTGATTAATTTTAGTACACAATTCGAAGATTTTGGAAGATTGCAAAGCTATAGCGTAGGCGATCCTTGAATTCTTCCCATGTGGTAACATACTTCTTCACGCCTTGCCACCATATTGCTGCTTCTCCTTTCATCAGTAGCGGAATAAGGTAAGGGCATCAGCATCCGTGTAACCGCTGCCAGGAACGCTTCTAGAACTTCAGAGTTCTTGGTCCCATCATATTGGGCGGTGCACGTCGTGAAGGATCCTTGCCTAGACGGTGAGATCTTCTCCAGTAAGGTTTGGAACTGGGTGTCGGATAGGTTGACTGACATCGCTTTAGGTGAGGTCTTCACTGATGACGTCGTTATTCTGCCTGAACGAGTGACGTACTTTTCCTTGTCGGGCCCCACGTTGGGCGCCAGTTTGTAGAGGATGTGGTCACCGTTTCCGGCACAAAGAAGTCCAGGTGTGAAGGCGAAGGATTTATTTATACAACGTACAGAATATATAGGACGAATCCACTCAACCTTTTCCCAGAAGGGACGAAGGAGGGGGATAAGGTGTCCTTTAAAGAAGAAGAAGTGAAGTGAAGTGTTTTACTAACATAGTTTTAAGTTTATACACTAACACACAATGTATTCTTATAATATATATGTTAGTCTGTAAGGTATTTATCTATGGGCCAAAGTAGCCTGAAAATAAAGGTTTTATTATTATTATTAAACCAAAAAGATGACAATATAAGTCAAGGGGTTTAGGCTAACTTAATAGCGGAGTCCCGTGTAGTTATTCCAAGTAGGACGTAACTCACAGATGCACCACTAGTTCAGTTCTCTCGAAAAAATAAAATATACTAGCGGAGGTCATTAACCCTCGGAGACTTTTGACACCGCGATTCAGAAACGTGACGTAATGCGACAGCGCCATCTAGCGTCGAGGTGCGGCACGTTGTAGTGTCTTCCTTATATGATAGGTGGCGTTGGTGGTTTAAATATGGTTTGCTACATTATGTTAATTTTTTGAGAGAGAAGATTATGTAAAAATTCTATGTGATAGAAGATTATGTAAAAATTCCAGTGTCATGATTTGTGGAAGGAATATTTCAATCAGAGATCATTGGAAAAGGGCATATGGTATAAAACTATCCAATGTCAGCCTCCTCGTACTAATTTTGCCTTTTTAGTGGGAAAAGTTTCTTGCCCTAAATGTGATGCTTGTGGAATAATAGACGACATATACTATTTGTTGATGGAATGTGTTCAATTTCATGCAGAGAGAGAGGAATTAGTATTGGAAAAATTGAATCTGGACAAATTGCAGGTTTGAATCATGAATTCAATACTCTCAAACCCTAACAGTGAAGGAGCTTGTCTTTTGTTTACTATTATCATCTTAATCAAGTTAAACTAATAATGTAACTAGTGAAAAAGATTAATCGGACTGACATATACAAGTAGTATAAAAGTCCGAAACAATAGAATTAAAAAAAAATAAAAATTACAGGAAAAATAAAACGAAGTCTCTAAATGGCACACTTTTTCAGAAATCATCAACAAATGTTACATTAATTCCACTATCGGTCAAGAGATGGCGCTGACATAAAACTGCAATATTCTACACCGCAGTGCAGTGTTAAAATTCACTGTCGAATATAGGCCTCGCCGATGAAAAAAAAAATATGATGGTACGGAACCCGCGGTGCGCGAGCCCGACTTGCTCTTGACCGTTTTTTTTAAATTAAGTAGCACGATTAAAACATCGTCAGAGTGCACCACAAATGGGTTTAAAGAACTTTATTTCTCATAAGAACTTTCTAAATAACAGTTCGCTTAGAATGAGATACAAGTGATTATAACTAGTAGATATTGGTTACCCCTAGGGTGTTGGAAATATTATAGTAACTTATGCTACTACATTCGAAATAACATGAAACAGAATGTACACTCTGTGTCATGTCACTTCCAATGTATTTATGTATTGCCGTAATCTGCGTTTAAATGTGTTTATACCGTAACATTTTTTACATCCTCCGGTAAACTGAACAGCCGTACTCCCTCAATCAATATTGAATCATTCAATTAAGTTAATTATTTAGAAAAATTACTATGACACTAGCAAACTAATTTCTTGAAGAACACCCTCATCTTATGGGCTGTCCAACGAGAGATGAGCTACCAATATAAGAAAAAATCAAAGATGGTCAATTGTTTGATAAAGCAGCTGGCTTTATTTTTTCTTGAAATAATTAATAATTGCTTTTAAGTGTTTAATATTTTTAAACTTCGGAATGCTGACTAATCTTCACAAAATGGTCAGGGTCAGGGTGTCAAATAGCATTATTAAAACTATAGAGGCATGAGGAAGAGCGTGTAAAGTTCACTCATCCTCCATAGAAAACCGGGCAAGAGCGAGCATGCACCGAGCGAGCGAGCACCCTCGCGCACCGAGGGTTCCGTAACATCCGGGTTTATGCATAAGGTTTATGTTTATTAAATTAAATGTTTTTTTTATTTATTTTTATATTTGAGTTGATTGAACGAAAGGTAAATTGCGGCTTACGATTTATGAGTATAAAAAAAAACTTCTTACTAGATCTCGTTCAAACCAATTTTTGGTGGAAGTTTACATGGTAATGTACAGACGCTAGCACATCAAGCTACCCGAAACTGTCAAATCTTCCCAATCAACTTTGAACCTTATCCTTTAGCGATAAAGTTGAAAGTCTATTAAAGAAATTTGACAGATTGTAGTAGCTTGATGTGCTGGCGTCTGTACATCATATATTTTTTTTTAGTTTTATCATTCTCTTATTTTAGAAGTTACAGGGGGGGACACATTTTACCACTTTGGAAGTGTCTCTCGCGCAAACTATTCAGTTTAGAAAAAGTAACTCGGTTCGTTGACTAAGAAATAAACGCAAAATTATAACCACTTTATGGTACTTTTGTGAATCAATGAAATTTCGTCATTTTTAGGGTTCCGTAGTTCCTACAAGGAACCCTTATAGTTTCGTCATGTCCGTCTGTCTGACTGAGGTTTTTCTAAGAGACCGTTAGTACTAGAAAGCTGTAATTTTGTAGGAGTGCGTATATCAAATACGCCGACAAAATGGTAAAATAAAATTTTGGAAAATATTTTTTTTTAGGGTAGCTCTCCTACATGTGAAGTGGGGATGAATATTTTTTTCTTCTTCTACCCCATCGTGTGGGGTATCATTGAATAGGTCTAGTGAAAATGTTTGTTCCAGTAGGGCGTCCTCCCCCCTCTAAAACCTAAACTGCTGGCTTGAAAAATCTGGAAAAATTCACGATGATAGTGCATTTTATGAACTTGAAAGAAAAAGTATAGCGATCAAGATAACTTTATTAGTTTAGCAGTAATAGTCGTTGAACTTGGCTGTTGGATAATTTTGTACCAAATACAAAATCCTTAGCATTAATCCTTTAAAGTGACTAAGATGAAGTTTATAACGGGTAAAACTTGCATTGAAAAGCAAAATATGTTTTTTTTTTACCTATTCAGAATGAAGAACACCAGAATCGTACTACATTGTGATAACAGGCTACTACGGAACCCTACACTGCGCGTGGCCCGACACGCACTTGGCCGGTTTTTTTTTCCGTCATATATTAAAAAAAATCAGCTGTTCCCTACATTTGTGTTCGTATAACTAAAAAAAAAAATGTAGGGAACAGCTGATTTTTTTTGTCGCGATTTCAGGTTTGGTCCCGTAGTAAAAGTTGTTCATAATGATGAGTACAATGACCTCTTAAGAGGTAATAATAATGTTTAGTTAATGTTTTACCAATAATAAGTGTATATTTATACTATCAGGTCGTGTAACGCTATTGCACAGAATAACTTTTATTCGTCCTAAATATATCCTTTGTAAATTGCCTAAAGAAAATTGAAAGTTACTTTATTTTTGATCCATTTTCGACAACCTGACAATTCAAATGCCTCAAATTAAAATAATGGTTTGGGTTAGTCCGCTTACAGGGCTTACATGACCTAAGGGCCTTTTTATTGTCATGCGTGTTTGCGCCCGCGTGCAGGCCAGCCACGCATGCTTGTTGCGGGCCGCACGCAAAGAAGATTATTTTCGCCACGCCGCGCCACAGTATTGTGCGTGTCGCCAGGAAGAGAACTCCTGTCAAAATGAATGTATAAAAAGTAATTGTTGATCATACAACGTGCGTGCGACCCGCTTGACAGTAAAAATAACGCTGACTGTCAAGGTTCGCCACACCCACACGGGCGACACGCATCCGTGCGAACCACCCGCGATCCGCCCGTGTGCCGCGTGCGTGTGGCGCGCATGACAATAAAAACATGCATGATACGATAGGTTGCGGGCAGCACGCATGCGTGTCTGGCCTGCACGCGGGAGCCAACACGCATAGCAGTGAAAAGGCCCTAAAGCGTGGTCACTGTCAGACTGCATAGAAAAGAAAGAGAAGCGCGATGACACACGCTGGTAATTTGTTGCAAAATATGAAGTAATTATTATATATTTACAAAAAATCTATTGTTTGGACGAAAAAATTTAAACACTAGTATTTAAGTATGTTGCTTGTAGAATAATCTGACAAAAAATCTGAATAATTGTATGTAAATTAGTATGGTTTTTATTGTTAAAAGAAAGTTTTAGAGGCATCTTCATGATTTATTTCTTTGGACCAAATTAGTTGTATTATCTTTTTAAAACACTATCTACCTAGGAAGATACTGTTTTATAAGCTAGGTAAATATATGATATTCTTCAGGATTTAATCTAGATTAAATCCTAAAGAATACCATATATTTTTCTGATCCAAGCGCACGGCAGTGCGCAGGCCAAGTTTCAGCAAGAGGCCGCACGTACGCCGTGCACTATTTACCCGAACCGCTTCGAGCTATGTTTGACCACCCTGTATATAAGTATTTGTCACACGAAATCGAATCAAACTTCACATACATAATAACATGACTGCTGTTAGTTCGAACACCAAATTTCATAACTGTAGCTTTAATAGATTCGAAGTTATGAACTTTTCAAAATAGCTAAAGTGGCACTGACTGACTGACTGACTGACTCACTCACTTAAAGTTAATCAAAATGTTTAGGGACGTCTAGTAGGCCTAGAAACTTGAAATTTGGCACGAAGCTAGACATTAGCATGAAACTAAAGGAAAAATAAAAAAAAATGGTCAAGTGTGAGTCTGGCTCGCGCATAGAGGGTTCCGGAGGTATTACATTTTTTTATAGTCGGCCTAGAAACATGTAATTTTGCACGAAGCTAAAGTAAAAATAAAAATGCGGTCAAGTGTGAGTTCGGCTATCACACATTCTGTAATCCGTGTTCCGTATAAAAAAAAATAAGCTTAATTTTTAGGTAAGTATGAGACTTTCTTAGAAAGATAAGTTATTAAAACCCTTATAACATCATATGATATAAATGCAAAATATTATTTAAGAATACTTATTTAACCCTTTTAAATTGTTTTGTTAGGCAGATTCATATATTAGGTCTGATTCATCACAACGCCGGTGTGATTCATCACAGCTTCTTACCAAACGGGGTGAGCATTACTGCAGAAGTGTACTGTGAAGAACTGAACACAATGATGGAGAAGCTGGCACATCTCCAACCAGCATTGGTCAATCGTTCGTCTCCGCTGCTCCTGCATGACAACGCGCGACCTCATACTGCACAGCAGACCGCCGCCTCCAAGTTGCAAGAACTGGGGTTGGAAGCTCTCCGTCATCCGCCCTACTGACCAGACCTTGCGCCTACAGACTACTACTTTTCCAGAATTTGGACAACTTCTTGGCGGGAAAAAAATTCAATACCCGAAAGAAAGTAAATAAATTTTGAATATATAAATTTTAAAATATCTTCGAAGAATTTGTTGCCTCCCGTCCAGCTGATTTCTATAAGAAGGGCATCAATAAACTGCCACTGCGTTGGCAAAGATGCATTTGATTGCATGGGTGATTACTTCGATTAATACAAATAAAAAATACATGAAAAAAATTCGTTTACATTTTTTCTTACAAAATGGCAATTTCATAGTTAAAGACCTATTATCTATTTTTAAAAGTTTTTTTTTTAAGTAAAACTAATATCATTAATATTTCAAATTGTAACTTGAAGTTTTGAGCCGTGCTTTTGTTTACAAGCAGTTTCCGATATGTTTAGCTTACGCAATCACTATTCATAAGAGTCAAATTAGGTTTGAGCTTGGACAATGCTTTAATTGATATTGGTTCTTCTATATTCACTTGTGGTCAAGCCTACGTACTATTATCTAAGGTAAAAATTTGAGTGGTGACCATTTAATAAATATCGATCCTAGCCAGATCAAAGCACAAGAAAGTGCTATTGTCAAGTACAATAGATTAAGGTCGCTCTATAGACCGGATTTAAAATACATTTATGTGTGAAAAAGAATAAGTTAAAAAAAAACAGCTGATAGGGAATGGTCTATACGTCCAAACATTGCCGCAGTTCAAATTGCAGCGGGCTCATCATTTAATAAAAACTGGCCAAGTGCGAGTCGGACTCGCACACGAAGGGTTCTGTACCACAAGGCTAAAACGCGGAAAAAAACATGTTTGTTGTATGGGAGCCCCCTTGCATATTTATTTTATTTTAATTTTATTATTAAAGTTAAAATACAACTGAGTATTTTGTGAATATTTCAAGTGCCTACCTGTTGCCATTTTTGATATCGAGCAAAAAAGGGCAAAAAAATCGCGTTTGTTGTATGGGAGCCCCCCTTAAATATTTATTTTATTTTGTTTTTAGTATTTGTTGTTATAGCGACAACAGAGATACATACTTTGTGAAAATTTCAACAGTCTAGCTATCGCGGTTCTTGAGATACAGCCTGGTGACAGACAGACGGACAGACGGACAGACTGCGAAGTCTTAGTAATAGGGTCCCGTTTTTACCCTTTGGATACGGAACCCTAAAAAAACACCTCGTAAGAGAAAAAATAATAAAAAAACCACCAATATCAAAAAAAAAGAAAACCTAGGCTATACAATTAAATCCTACACGTGTACTTGGCGGGTTTTCGTTGTGTTATAGTTATTTTTCATGCATATTATTTTAAGGTTTTCTGAAAACCCGCCAAGTTTAAATGGAACAATATTATTCTATTGATATCTAAAAAGTTTCAAACACAAATTACTTACAACAGAATTGCAAAATAAGGCCGGTGCAAAGAAAATGGTTTAAAACTTGGCGTTGGTTTCGATTTCAACTCTTTTGCTGGTCAATTATCTAAATGAATTAAGGAACTTGGCCTTCTTTTTCAACATTATGTTTTTGGTGAGATTTTGTTTACTCTAGTCGATCATATACTTTTATTGTTTCTAAAACGCGTTTTTTGAGTTTAGGTCCTGTAAGTCCCTTAACATTGATCGGAGAATAGTTATATTTATTGGCTAACGCATTTATAAATAAGGTGTTAGTATTTTAACAAGCGTTTAAGTATACTGCGACACTCACATACTTAACAATATCATAGACTGGGTCTTCACCCAGCGTAGTCTATGATATTGTTATAGTTATTCAACACGCACCATTTACGTAGATACTATAATTGTCCTATATTCAGACGGCTGATCTAGGACTCGCCTAAGTCGGTGTTGTATAATCACATGAGCGGTGCTAATGTAAGTTTATGTATACGCCGCTAAACCGCTTTCTCGTCGTCAGGTGAATGGATTACAGTTACAATCGAAATTAAATGAAATTAAATGTTTATTTATGTAAGAAGATCTCTTAAGACAATTTTAAACGTCAATGTTGTGTTGATCAATATCTTAATAACTAGAAGGCGCCGGCATATCCTAGCTCACTGATCCCTGAGAAGAAATGCCGAAAGATACTCAGAGGTCATGGTCTCTTTTTAAAGTCCAAACATTATAATAGAGGATATTATTTACTTACGTGAGTCTTACAATGCAGGGCTATGTTTGGAAAGAGCCATTGCAGCTTTGAGTTGACCTGCCCCAATAGACGGTATGCATGAATCAGTCGTCGTGTAGCTCAACCCTATTTTAGTGTGCTCAACAACCACGACGCATGCTACCAGTTCTACAAGAAATTTGCGTAGGCCATATACAAAATACTCAAAACCGCCACACAGTTATATTTAGTCATGTATTCAATCTAGCCTGCATGGTACTCACATTCAGTCAGTTTTCTCTTATTATGTCATCGAAAATATTATACGATTAGGTATGTCCCGTAAATCAATAAAAATAAAAATTACTAATTAAATTCTAAAACATTTAGTATAAAAAAGTTTGACGAGCGGGCCTTGTAGACTGTCGACTGAAGACTATCGACGACCGCGCCTCGTAGACTGTCGACTGAAGACTATCGACGAGCGCACCTCGTAGACTGCCGACTGTCGACTGCAGACTATCGACGAGCGCGCCTCGTAAAACACAACGGGATTCATAACGTAGCCGCCATGAAAATAATTCAAATTGAAATAACAAAACCCTTTATGTATACGAAAATGAGTAATTACTTTTTATAATGCCTCCTACGGTGGATTAAGCCGGGTCGACACCGCACACAAAGCGCGCGTAGAAAAACTCTCGCGAACACATAATCGAAAATTGCGTGATCAGTGTTCAGCGTACCGTGTGGCCTTACTACACAATTTTCAGTACTTTATTAAAAGGTATTCTTTTTAACGTTTTAGGTCGTTTTACTTTAACTTCAGGAACGTAATCACAGCTTTCACTGGGAATATCACACAACAGCGCCGCGACGCAGTCAATTTGAAAACTGTGGCCGCAATACATTTAGTTGAGGAGTACTACTGTACCTAATGGGATTGTAGAGATTTGTTAGCCACTCAGTTGTGTGAGCGCGGGCGGCGGCCAGTTGTTATGAAAATGATGGTCACCTTCGCGCTCACGCTGACGACGGACACGAGTGTTGGTCAGATGGATGTGAAGGTAGAACTAGCCATGTCTGTAGCCTGAGTATTATGTTTGCAGGGACCGATACAGACTGCTTTGATTCATGATGATTGTAATCTTTCATACCTATTAAGTATTTGGCAGTTTCAATATTCAAATAAGTAAATAGCTTATTAATTTCAGATACGGAGTCTTGCGGCGGAGTTGTATGTAAAATCGTTACGTTTCGGTAACGAGCTTGGCTTCCGGCGTCCGGCACCGAAACCGATAACCGACGTATTTGTCCGAGGGGAATATTAAACTAAACGAAACAACAGGTAATAAAAATAATACCAATATAATTAATTTAACGATTTTTTTACTGTTTTCCCCATAAAATGAAAGAAAGTTGAAAATAGTCAATACCTAATCAATATTTATAACTGTAAATGCCGGTCCAACATTATCTGGACTTTAAAAGAGACTGAGACCTCTGAGTTTGTTTCGGTCTTTCTTCTCAGAGTACTCGGATAGGAAACGCCGACCTCTACGAGCTTATTTTTTTTTTTAAGTTATAACTTCTTTAGGCGCGTTGGTCATTTTTTAAGATGGGAAAAAACCATTGTACTCGCGACACTGTTACCGTAACCGACACCTCTGTTTTATGTTTTGGCTATTATAAAGACCACTTGGACATTTTGACTTATTCAATGGGAATTATATGACATTGATTGCCTAATAATGAATGTAGTATGAAATTGACTAAAACTTGAGTTGACATGTTAAACTTATTTTTATTGTTTATTTTTTTACTTATTATAAGATATGGACTAATACGTGTAAGTGTGACAGCCTGGCTTATTGATACAAGCAAGCTACGGGTGTAGTCAAAGGGAAAACATCTCAAAACCTTGGTCAAATTCTAGTGCAATATTTACAACAAAATTATTAGTTACCTACTTATTACAAACAGTTATTCCAGTTTTTACTTAAAACAAATTAAATCGACTACAAAAAGAAGTTAACTCAAAATTATGAAAAAAATGGCGAGAAGTGCGTTACGCTGACACTATTTTTAGGGTTCCGTTGCCAAATGGCAAAAAACGGAACCCTTTTAGATTCGTCATGTCTGTCTGTCTGTCCGTATGTCACAGCCACTTTTTTATTTCAAAAATAAATCTGAGCTTTATTTCATAGCGAAAATCATTTCCTCAAACTCCAAAAATCGTGTATCATAATATCAAAACGCTTTACTGTCGGTGGTTTACATTTATGTAATAAAGGATTGCGTGCTAGTATACAGTAATCGGCACAGACTACAATATAATTGGTAATCAGTTTCCACGTGAAGAAATATACTGTGTTCCTCATCCCGAGTTCCCGACGCGACGCCTGCAGCCAAGGCAACGGGTGCGAAGGTTGCGCCCTGCATGCGTCAAAACCAGTTGACAATAATGTGACATTTTGTAAATATTATTAGTTTATTTTTTTCAGTGAGTGTTTAGATATAGTTTATTTTTATATTCTTTAGGTAAGTTTTACTGTAAGTTTAAGTGTTTTTATATACTTATATGTTCAATGCCGGCTGTAGCGACGCCGGAAACTGTGCTAGTCAACCTGCCACATCGCTTGATGTTCAGCTGGTGAGATGTCCACATTGCTCACAGGCACGCTTTTTTAAAGGCGAACGGGGGCTGAGGATACACTATGGCAAGATCCACAAATCGCATAGTGTACCGTTGTGCCCACAGCCACATCCCCAACATCAACACCTCTAGAACAAAGTTTGTGGAAAAATCTAGCAAAATTAAAAAATTCTACCCCTATATTAAACAGAGTTCCCCGGGGCGCGAGACGATCTGTTGCAGCGAGTTTGGCGCAATGTATCCGTCTTGCGACCCAGGAGAACTCACAAAGTGCCTGGGAGCAATTACTTACCTTCCCTTATAGGATAATTTTGGCAACTAAAAAAACATTAACTAACCAAATTAAAGAAAATTGTAACAATTCGGCCCTAATTTTAGATCCAAAATTACCTGCATTCCATAACATTTCTCAAAAAGGATTATGTTCACATGTGGAATCCAAATTAAGTGAAGGTGACATCAGGGGTGCGGCCAGGATACTTTTCAGCAGCGATGTGGTGGCGCCTTACTCTCCAGAAACACTAACAGCTCTAGAGAGTAAACATCCAGCGCCTGCGGATGATCTCACCTTCCCCGACCCCCCCGACCTTCCCGACCTAAATTCAACCTTCCTCAACATTTCGGCCCCCCAGTTGTTTGCAGCCGTGAGCTCCTTCCATAGTGGTTCCGCCGGCGGCCTCGACGGCCTGACTCCACAGCACCTAACGGATCTTTTCAGTTCAGGCGCCGGGGAAGCTGGTGAGTCGCTTTCAAAGGAGCTTGCGGCCATAATAAACCTCATGCTTACCGGCGGTGTGAACGAAGCTGTCGTCGACGTCTTGTACGGGGCCAATCTATGTGTCCTGCCCAAGAGGGACGGCGGCATTCGTCCCATCGCCGTTGGGTGCACCTACAGGCGTACGGCAGCAAACATTTACTGTAAGCTATACAGCGAATCGCTTACAGCTAAGTTTCAGCCCCTGCAGCTTGGTTTTGGCTCGAAAGAGGGCTGTGAGGCTGCCGTACATGCCATTTCAACATTTTTAAAGTCGAACAAAGGTGAGGTCATCCTCAAGGTTGACGTTAAGAACGCCTTTAACTCTTTGAACAGGGACACTTTGTTGGGTGAAGTCAAAAAGGAATTACCCGAAATTTATGGTTTTATGTGGCAATGTTACAGGTAATACCTGTAACATAATAAAATTTGGAAGGATACCTGTCAGGTATCCTTCCAAATTATTATAAAAGGACAATGTTTTGGAATCTGCAGTTGGTTGCCAACAAGGTGACCCTCTCGGGCCAGTCATTTTCAGTTTGGCTATTCATCCAATTATACAGAAACTAAATTCAAAATTTAACGTATGGTATTTAGACGATGGAACGCTAGGAGGTGACGTAGACACTGTTTTGAAAGATCTACAACTCCTCAAACAGGAATTTCAATCTATTGACTTGGACCTTAACCCCTCAAAATGTGAACTTTACCTTTCTGACATTACTGACAGACAATTGACTCTAGATAAATTTAATACTGTCTGTGTGGTGCCGGACTTAAAGAATACCACCACCCCTTACTTCCCGTGGGTGTCGTAAAAGGCGACTAAGGATCGTAGCGGAGAATGGGCAGCAGCGTTCTCTATGTATTCCACCATCATACCATACTGCGATCGCCAACCCGCCTGCCAAGCGTGGCGATTATGGCAAACCCTCCCAAAATTGGGGGAGGCCTATGTCCAGCAGTGGACGTCTATCGGCTGAAACGATGAACGACGACGATGACGATGAAATTTAATACAATAGCCCCACAAATCAAAATTTTAGACAAAAGTTTACTACACCTCCTAGGTTCCCCGATTTTAGAAGATAGTTTTACTCGAGATTTCGGACAGACTCTCCAAAATTAATTTACAATCGGCATTCACCCTGATTAGATACTGTTGTTTTGGCCCAAATTTTATGTATTTCCTACGCTCTTCCCCTTTTTCCATAAAGGGGAAGAGCGTAGGAAATACATAGAATTCAGCAGCCACACCTCTTGGACAAAATTGACCAAATTATTCGCAGCACACTAACATCCATTCTCAATGTGGCCTTGGACGACCGAGCGTGGCTTCAAGCCACACTACCCATCCGTTTTGGGGGCCTCGGCGTCCGCAAAATTACCAGTATTAGCTTACCGGCGTTCCTGTCTTCTGTCCACAGCACTGAAAAGTTGACCAGGAAAATGTTAGCCCCCAGCTTGGTTGACTCTGAAGTGCCGTGCTTGACCGACGCGGTGAACGCCTGGAAAGCGGCTTGCCCGGATACAAATCGGCCCGTTAACCCATCTTCCCCGAGACAGTGGGATGAGCTGCTCTGCTGGTTGGTACGGAATAATCTTATTAATACGTCCACCAATTCTGCTGAGCGTGCCCGCTTGCTGGCTGTGGGTGAGTGGGAGTCGGGGCTCTGGCTTCAAGCAATCCCATCACCCAACATAGGCACAATGCTGGGTGACACCACCTTCCGGTTCGCTACCTGTCTGTGTTTGGGCGCTCCTTGCGAGGCTCCGCATCGCTGTCAGTGCGGTGAAGCTGTCGACTGTCTCAGACACCATGGCCTATCTTGCAGTAGGAGCGCAGGTCGGATAGCACGGCACGCCAGCATTAATGACATCATCCGTCGTGCTCTTGTCACCGCCGGGGTGCCAGCTGTTTTAGAACCCAACGGCCTGGCACGCGACGATGGGAAGAGACCAGACGGGATGACCATAATGCCCTGGAAGTTAGGCAGACCTTTGGTGTGGGATGCAACGTGTGTCGACACCCTTGCGCCATCACATCTTCCTAGCACGGTGGGCTGTGCTGGGGCGGCTGCTGCAGGTGCAGAAAACCTCAAACGGCGAAAATATTCTAACCTGATTGGGAGTTATATATTCGAGCCGTTTGGGGTTGAAACACTAGGGCCATGGGGTCCAAGTGCCCACTTGGTATTTCGAGATATCGCCAAGCAGTTAGTCGACTCTTCACGTGACCAGAAGGCTGGCCTATTTCTTGGTCAAAGAATTAGCATTGCCATTCAACGTGGCAATGCTGCTAGCCTTTTGGGCACTGTTCCTGTTGACAGCGATGCGGACGAATTTTTTGATGCCCTATGATTATTTTACTAATTTTTTCATATAAATGTACATCCCACCAAAAACATATGATGTTGAAAAAGAAGGCCAACTTCCTTACTTCATGTAGATGTTTGACCAGCAAAAGAGTTGAAATCGAAACCAACGCCAAGTTTTAAACCATTTTCTTTGCACCAGCCTTATTTTGCAATTCTGTTGTAAGTAATTTGTGTTTGAAACTTTTTAGATATCAATACAATAATATTGTTCCATTTACACTTGGCGGGTTTTCCTTGTGTTATAGTTACTTTTCATGCATATTATTTTATGGTTTTCTGAAAACCCGCCAAGTTTAAATGGAACAATATTATTGTATTGATATCTAAAAAGTTTCAAACACAAATTACTTACAACAGAATTGCAAAATAAGGCTGGTGCAAAGAAAATGGTTTAAAACTTGGCGTTGGTTTCGATTTCAACTCTTTTGCTAGTCAAACATCTACATGAAGTAAGGAAGTTGGCCTTCTTTTTCAACATCATATGTTTTTGGTGGGATTTCATGTCTTTTTGCCAAGTGGGTAGATACACGTGTAGGATTAAATTAAATAGCCTAGGTTTTCTTTTTTTTTGATAATTGTGGTTTTTTATTATTTTTTCTCTTACGAGGTGTTTTTTAGGGTTCCCTACCCAAAGGGTAAAAACGAAACCCTATTACTAAGACTTCGCTGTCTGTGCGTCTGTCCGTCTGTCTGTCTGTCACCAGGCTATATCCCAAGAACCGCGATAGCTAGACAGTTGAAATTTTCACAAATTATGTATTTCTGTTGCCGCTATAACAACAAATACTAAAAATAAAATAAAATAAATATTTAAGGGGGGCTCCCATACAACAAACGCGATTTTTTTGTCCTTTTCTGCTCGATATCAAAAATGGCAACAGGTACTTGAAATATTCACAAAATACTCAGTTGTATTTTAACTTTAATAATAAATAATAAAATTAAAATAAAATAAATATTTAAGGGGGGCTCCCATATAACAGACATGTTTTTTTCGGCGTTTTTGCCTTGTGGCACGGAACCCTTCTTGTGCGAGTCCGACTCGCACTTGGCCAGTTTTTTATTAAATGATGAGCCCGCTGCAGTCTGAACTGCGGCAATGTTTGGACGTATAGACCATTCCCTATCAGCTGTTTTTTTTTAAACTTATTCTTTTTCACACATATGTTTTTTAATTCCGGTCTATAGAGCGACCTGAATCTGTTGTACTCAACAATAGCACTTTCTTGTGCTTTGATCTGGCTAGGATCGATATTTATTAAATGGTCACCACTCAAATTTTTTACCCTAGATAATGGTACGTAGGCTTGACCACAAGTGAATATAGAAGAACCAATATCAATTAAAGCATTGTCCAAGCTCAAACCTTGACTCTTATGAATGGTGATTGCGTAAGCTAAACATATCGGAAACTGCTCCCGGTAAACAAAAGCACGGCTCAAAACTTCAAGTTACAATTTGAAATATTAGTTTTACTTTAAAAAAATATACTATTAGAAATAGAAATATGAATCTGCTTAACAAAACGATTTAAAAGAGGTTAAATAAGTATTCTTAAAAAATATTTTGCGTTTATATCTTATGATATACGTCATTTGACATGTTTTAAGGTTTTTAATAATTTATCTTTCTAAGAAAGTCTCATACTTACGAGTACCTACCTAAAAATTAAGCTTATTTTTTTTTAAATACGGAACACGGATTACAGAATTGAAAACTTGAATATTAACGTTGTTTACTGTCACCGTCACCGTCACCGTCACCGTCATCGTCACCGTCACCGTCACCGTCAGCGTCACCGTCACCTTCACCGTCACCGTCACCGTCACCGTCACCGTCACAGTCACCGTCACCATTTCCGTCACCGTCACCGTAACAGTCACCGTCACCGTAACAGTCACCGTCACCTACACCGGGACCGCCACCGTCACTGTCACCGTCACCGTCACCGTCACCGTTATCGTCACCGTCACCGTCTTCGGCATCGTCACCGTCACCGTCACCGTCACCGTCCCTGTCACGTCACCGTCACCGTCACCGACATTGTCACCGTCACTGTCACCATCACCATCACCGTCACCGTCACCGTCGCCGTCACCTTCACAGTCACCGTCACCGCCACAGTCACCGTCACCGTCGCAGTCACCGTCACCATTTCCGTCACCGTCAGCGTCACCGTCAGCGTCACCGTCACCGTCACCGTCATCGTCACCGTCACCGTCATCGTCACCGTCACCGTCACCGTCATCGACACCGTCACCGTCACCGTCATCGTCATCGTCATCGTTACCTTCACCGTCACCGTCACAGTCACCGTCATCGTCACCGTCACCGTCACCGTCACCATCACCGTCACCGTCTGTCTGTCTGTCTGTCTGTCTGTAATTTGATTCTGTGTACTTGTTTTCAATTTTTGATATTTTGGATTCTCACGAATGTTCGATCAGGGTCACGTGACATCTTACGATCAGGGTCACGTCTATAGATGTTCAATCCACCCGGGTTTAAGCCCGGTGCTTTGATAAAAACCCAATTTTGTGGGTGTTTATGGGTGTTTACGGGTGTTTATCAAAAGCACCGGGTTTAAACCCGGTGGATTGCCCATCTATAGTACGTCTCATCTTACGAATCTTACGATCAGGGTCACGTGACCTGACGCGAGTTTAACATTTTTTACCCATTACAAAAAAAGTGTACATTGCCGCTAAAGAAGTTTTCACTTAAAAAATTAATACGGAACCCTCTATGCGCGAGCCAGACTCACACTTGACCATTTTTTTAATGTTTCCTTTAGTTTCATGCTAATGTCTAGCTTCGTGCCAAATTTCAAGTTTCTAGGCCGGTTAGAAGTTTCTAGGCCGGCTAGAATATAAATTTAATATTGAACCCTTTATGCGCGAGCCAGACTCACACTTGACCATTTTTTTAATTTTTCCTTTAGTTTCATGCTAATGTCTAGCTTCGTGCCAAATTTCAAGTTTCTAGGCCTACTAGAAGTCCCTAAACATTTTGATTAACTCTAAGTGAGTGAGTCAGTCAGTCAGTCAGTGCCACTTTAGCTATTTTGAAAAGTCCATAACTTTGAATCTATTAAAGCTACAGTTATGAAATTTGGTATTCGAACTAACAGCAGTCATGGTATTATGTATGTGAAGTTTGATTCGATTTCGTGTGACAAATAGTTAGATACAGGGTGGTCAAAAGTAGCTCGAAGCGGTTCGGGTAAATAGTGCACGGCGTACGTGCGGCCACTTGCTGGAAATTGGCCTGCGCACTGCCGTGCGCTTCGATATTATTGTTATTATCTATACATATAATAAATCTGTAGAAGGGTCAATTCTGTACATTGAAAATATTGAAAAAATAAATAGCGGGGGGTGTTGCTGGATCGATACCAAACCCAAATATGTGATTAAAAAATTTTTTGTCTGTCTGTCTGTCTGTCTGTCTGTATATGCAGGCATCACGTGAAAACTAACGGTTCGATTTCGATGAAACTTGGTATAATTATACCTTATTATCCTGGGCATAAAATAGGATACTTTTTATCCTGGAAAAATACGTCGAAAAAAAAATTTTTTTTTCGGTTTTATTCATAGACGTTGTTCTGTAGAACCGCGAACACACGTTGCATTACCCGTAGTGGATAATTTTCCATTTCAATTTAAGAGAATACAGTTTCCTGTAGCTTTGTGTTACGCCATGACAATAAATAAGGCTCAAGGTCAGACCCTAGGAGTTGCTGGCGTAGATCTTACCGCGAGTTGTTTTTCACACGGGCAACTTTACGTAGCTCTTTCCCGTGTGAGCAGTCCAAGAAATCTTCATGTTCATATTCCGGACGAGCTCACTAACAATGTTGTGTATGCTGAAGCTCTCAATTAACTTTCTGTCGCATTGTCACGATCACTTTTTTATTATTGCAAACTTTTCGTCACTGTCAGTAATTTACTGCTACATGCTACTTATCAAGGTCGGAATTACTATGAAAAAAATACTTACTACAGAACGCGAGCTCAACAGCAGTAGCTCAATAGAGGGATCTCCTTAATTATTATAGGCTTAGCCGTATTTGGGTCCAATAGATATTTATAAGATGTCATTGTCAGAGTTACTCAAAATGGAGAAATAAACCATCCACGCGAAGACCGACATCCGCGCGGACGGAGTCGCGGGCGGAAGCTAGTTTTAAATATTAACATACATTATGTAAATAAATAAAAAAATATGAAATAACTTTAATTTCGGAAGTCGCTGGCAAAAAACTAAAATTAAAATACAGATCTCAAGACATCAACTTCCGAAATTAAAGTTATTTCATAATGTTTGATTTTTTCACTGCTTCAAATTAAAATTCATTTATTTGTTTGTCACAGGTGGAAAGTTATTATCATAATTATATAAAGATCGCTGTAACATACCCATAGGGCGTACAATATTTAACAGTTATTTTAAATCTATTTTATCATTAATATTATTATTCACTAGCTTCCGCCCGCGACTCCGTCCGCGCGGATGTCGGTCTTCGCGTGGATGGTTTATTTCTCCATTTTGAGTAACTCTGACAATGACATCTTATAAATATCTATTGGACCTAAATACGGGTAAGCCTATAATAATTAAGGAGATCCCTCTATTGAGCTACTGCTGTTGAGCTCGCGTTCTATAGTAAGTATTTTTTCCATAGTAATTCCGACCTTGATAAGTAGCATGTAGCAGTAAATTACTGACAGTGACGAAAAGTTTGCAATAATAAAAAAGTGATCGTGACAATGCGACAGAAAGTTAATTGAGAGCTTCAGTATACACAACATTGTTAGTGAGCTCGTCCGGAATATGAACATGAAGATTTCTTGGACTGCTCACACGGGAAAGAGCTACGTAAAGTTGCCCGTGTGAAAAACAACTCGCGGTAAGATCTACGCCAGCAACTCCTAGGGTCTGACCTTGAGCCTTATTTATTGTCATGGCGTAACACAAAGCTACAGGAAACTGTATTCTCTTAAATTGAAATGGAAAATTATCCACTACGGGTAATGCAACGTGTGTTCGCGGTTCTACAGAACAACGTCTATGAATAAAACCGAAAAATAAGATTTTTTTTTTCTACGTATTTTTCCAGGATAAAAAGTATCCTATTTTATGCCCAGGATAATAAGGTATAATTATACCAAGTTTCATCGAAATCGAACCGTTAGTTTTCACGTGATGCCTGCATATACAGACAGACAGACAGACAGACAGACAGACAGACAAAAATTTTTTTAATCACATATTTGGGTTTGGTATCGATCCAGCAACACCCCTCGCTATTTATTTTTTCAATATTTTCAATGTACAGAATTGACCCTTCTACAGATTTATTATATGTATAGATATCAATAGAAAATCTCTTCAATATTCTACCACATGGGCGTCCAAATATTAAATAAGTTGATAAGTTTTATTAAAAGGTCAAATTAGGGATGTCAGTCAGAAATAAAATAATATAAATAATAATTGAATTAAATTACTATGTCAAAGTGTCATTTAAGTAGTCCTTTAAATAATAGTAGCATTTATTACACAAAAATTCTTTAAAATGCTTCTTAAGTCATCATCTGCCTAGCCTTTTCCCAACTATGTTGGGGTCGGCTTCCAGTCTAACCGGATTCAGCTGAATACCAGTATTTTAATGCTTCTTAAGTCCAGCCAAATATAACTCTCTAATTTACTTTTTAATTTTATTATAAATTAGCGGGGCTCTACAGAATATGCTTTACCGCATGAGAGCTGACTTGGCTTAGCGTCCGCGTAGCATGTCATTTCGCATGTTACGTTGTACAGTATCAGATAGGTAAGGAAACAACTTTGGGTTTAATCTTACAAATAAGGCTGTTTCATATATATAAGGCTGGTAGTGTCAGAATTTTGTGCTTTCTGAAATATGGTACACAACTGTCCGTTATCTGAAGCCCAAACATAGATCTTAAACAGCGCTTTTGCGCTTTAAACGTGACTTCTCGATTAGTAGAGTTACCCCAAAATATGATGCCGTATCTTAACACAGATGCAACAAGACCTGCATGATGGGCTGTGAGTAGTGTATCCGTGTTAGCGGTTGGGGCAAGTTTATATAAGGCATAGGATGAACAACTTATTTTCTTTCATAATGTTTCAATTTAAGGGATTGCAGCCCTGAGTACTTGATATTAATTTAAACTTGATAACTCCACGCATTAGTGAGAAAAAGGGACAGGGACTTGACAGACGGGCAGACAGACGGACAACGAAGTGAGCTTATAAGGGTTCCGTTTTTCCTTTGGAGGTACGAAACCCTTAAAACAACAAGCTCAAATATCGGAGGTCACTGTCTTATTTAATTTTAATTCTATCTGACATGATGTGTCCGAGAATTATGTTTAGGATGGCAGGCGGTGCGTCGGGGTCAGGCGGTCGCCGCCGCGCCGGTCGGGCCCTGTCTAATACAGCGCGTTGAGTATAAACCGCCACGTCAAATAAATACCCAGAACAGAGTGCCCAGTAAATGTATTCAGCAATACATTCAGACACACGACACTGGAAATACACAGCACGGCACATCATGGCAGTGAACACACACAGTTCACAGTTCTACGGCGAAACGTAAAAACGCGGCGGCAATTTATCTTCTCGCTGCAGATTGATTTACATGTTCTGCGCGCCACATACATTACACCGAAAAAAGATTTCTTCCCTCGTCAAAAAATAATGAACGTTTCACCGTGACGCATGTTCTAGATTAGCGGAGGAGACAAACAGACGCACAGAACAAATTGCTGAGATTAGGAGCGGTGCGCGCCGACACGCCGCGTGCCGCGCCGACGCGCACCGCCGCGGGTCGGTGCGGGTCACGCAACACTCATCTAAGAGTCCGCGTAGTGGCAGGTGTAATCAGTAATCCTACTACTCGTAATATTATAAATGTGAAAGTTTGTGAAGATGTTAGGATGTTTGTTACTCAATCACGCGTACTTAAACCGTTCAACAGATTTGGATGAAAATTGGCACATAGTCAGACAATTTCCTGGATTAACACATAGGATACTTTTTATCCCGATATTCCCGCGGGATCGAAACTTACGTGGGTGAAACCGCGGGGCGCTGCTAGCATTCTATACTTCAGAGAACTAGTGTCTGAGTTTTTGTGTGTTGTCACAAACATTGGCAACAGTTTATACTTTAAGTGTGTTTAGTTAATTAAAGAAACAAACGGTCAGTCGTCGGTGTCCGCGTAAATGCAGCGCGCGCTGTTCCTCTCGGAGTGACAGCAATTGTTCCGGGAGTAGAAAAATAAGTGAATAAGTGTTGCATTAAGGGTGCTGGAGCGAAGTAAGCGACGTGAGCGAGCAGAGCGGAGAGCACTCGCCACTGACGACTGAGCGGTGCTCAGCACGCGAGATCACTCAGGCAGATTCATTAGTCACATTACAACTATAGAGTAACATTGTCTGCGGGGTGTCAGTTATCGAAGTCGTGCCATTATATAGCATCTTTTGACATGTTGGCCGGTATTATAGCAGGGTTAATTTATTGAGCTAATAAGTTAACCCTGATGTAACTACTTGCTGCTAACTGCTGTTGTAACTGCTGTATAAGCCGCCAATTAAATGGGTGGGTTGCCTGCTAAGTGCCAACGTTACTTGGGAGTGTTAACTTGTTATTCTTAAATCATATTAGATATAAGTGCCTATAATAAAGCATAATATCGAACCAATAGTCAAACGAACATAAAAAGGCAATAGAGTAATGTCAAAACAAACTGTAAGTAATCCTAGTTAAAATTCCGTGGACATTTGGAACGGCAATGAAACACTCTCCGCGCGCCCTCCGTCTGAACTCGCCATAAAACATTCGAATTACATTTATCTGGCAGAAGAGACATATTCTATTAACGGTCGCCTCCTTACCGCGCCTCACCGCTCCGCGCCGCACCGCGCCGCACCACACCACACCACACCGCACCACGATTGAATTTCATTTAAACTTACGAAATGAGTTACCTATATAAATCTAGTAGGTACACGATAGTAAGACGTTTGAAAGAGCCTCGCAGCGGAAGATGAAAAGTAATTCGCGTCGGGATGAAAATAGTAAATATGAGATTGTGGGCAAGACGCGGCGCGGAGCGGGCCGGTGCGGGACGGTGCGGGACGGTGCGGCGCGGCGGAACAAACGCGCTGTATCCGCTGAATCGCATTAAGAGCTTTAAACGGATTTAAGTACGAGTCCGATTTTAATTTCGTCTCGGCGTCGCGTCGTCACATCGCCGTCACGTTTTATTAGTCTGAAAGCGGCCGCTGCGCCGCCGCCGCGCCGCCGCCGCCGCCGCCGCCGCTCGCCGGTACAGAGCGGTAGGTACTAGGTACTGTACAGTATAATCGCCGTCTGCTTCTGATTTCGGTTCGGTATAAAGCCTCTTCATAGCTGTTTGGGATTATTTACGTAATGCTGGCGGATACAGAACATTACATTGCTTTAATGAAATCTTGAGAACTGAATGTTGATGGAGACGCTTCTTCGAAACGCTTATTTTTTATAAAGTTTTGGATAAATGTAAATTGTACTGTGTATTCTGTTAAAAGCAAAAGAGAGAAAATTCATTATCTTACAACGATCCATTTGACCCAAAGCATACCAAAGTGATCGCAGGCGCTACACTTGCAGTGATCACAGACAGGTACACTTGCACTCATCGTGAAACGGCTTATTAGTCGATTCGCACGAACTCAATCGCCCGAAACGGGTGAATCAACACTTTTAAATAATATCTACTGTTTTTTCTATAGGTGACTCGCACGAAGTTAATTTATTTGTGGGCGAATCGACTAAGAAAAAACTTTTTTTACAAGTCAGAATCAACGTCACCGACTTCCGAAATTAAAGTTACTTTTCACTTTGTAGATACCTAGTGTTTTTTAAAAAAAAAGTTTTCATATTTCACTTTTTAGATTCTGACTTGGTGACAATGGGACCACCTCGAGAGCATACCCTTTCAAACTCTAACGGCAACTGCTCATCACGTGTTACAAAATATTGCTTTTCCCGATGCTGAGACGTTCATTGTTGAGGAGTTCTCCTCTCAACAACCTCTCACCATATGCATTGTGACGAGCATAAATTGCTTAGCAACCATATTAAAGTATAATCGAATCGCAACCCGTGAAATATTTATCATTGAGTAGTTCCGATGGCTATCTGTGGTCTTCATCATCAGCTTCACTTTACCAAATGATGATTTCCAAAAGCAAATGCTCAAGTTACTTTAAAAAATACCCAAACTGCTATAACTTTGCCTATAAAATTTGAGGATTTCCCTCGATTTCCATGGGATCCTCTCATCAGATTCCAACTTGATGACAATGGAACCACCTCGAGAAGGGTAGGGAAAGGGAAGGGGAAAAGGGTATCCCACCAAAAACATATAATGTTGAAAAAGAAGGCCAACTTCCTTACTTCATGTAGATGTTTGACCAGCAAAAGAGTTGAAATCGAAACTAACGCCAAGTTTAAGAACCATTTTCTTTGCACCGGCCTTATTTTGCAATTCTGTTGTAAGTAATTTGTGTTTGAAACTTTTTAGATATCAATACAACAATATTGTTCCATTTACACTTGGCGGGTTTTCGTTTTGTTATAGTTATTTTTCATGCATATTATTTTATGGTTTTCTGAAAACCCGCCAATTTTAAATGGAACAATATTATTGTATTGATATCTAAAAAGTTTCAAACACAAATTACTTACAACAGAATTGCAAAATAAGGCCGGTGCAAAGAAAATGGTTCTTAAACTTGGCGTTAGTTTCGATTTCAACTCTTTTGCTGGTCAAACATCTACATGAAGTAAGGAAGTTGGCCTTCTTTTTCAACATTATATGTTTTTGGTGGGATTTCATTTCTTTTTGCCAAGTGGGTAGATACACGTGTAGGATTAAATTGTATAGCCTAGGTTTTCTTTTTTTTTTTTGATAATTGTGGTTTTTTATTATTTTTTCTCTTACGATGTATTTTTTAGGGTTCCGTACCCAAAGGGTAAAAACGGAACCCTATTACTAAGACTTTGCTGTCTGTGCGTCTGTCCGTCTGTCTGTCTGTTACCAGGCTGTATCCCAAGAACCGCGATAGCTAGACAGTTCAAATTTTCACAAATTATGTATTTCTGTTGCCGCTATAACAATAAATTCTAAAAACAAAATAAACTAAATATTTAAGGGGGGCTCCCATACAACAAACGCGATTTTTTTGCCCTTTTTTGCTCGATATCAAAAATGGCAATAATAAAATTAAAATAAAATAAATATTTAAGGGGGGCTCCCATACAACAGACATGTTTTTTTCGGCGTTATTGCCTTGTGGTACGGAACCCTTCTTGTGCGAGTTCGACTCACACTTGGCAAGTTTTTTTATTAAATGATGAGCCCGCTGCAGTCTGAACTGCGGCAATGTTTGGACGTATAGACCATTCCCTATCAGCTGTTTTTTTTAAACTTATACTTTTTTACACATATGTTTTTTTAAATCCGGTCTATAGAGCGACCTTAATCTGTTGTACTCAACAGTAGCACGTTCTTGTGCTTTGATCTGGCTAGGATCGATATTTATTAAATGGTCACCACTCAAATTTTTTACCCTAGATAATGGTACGTAGGCTTGACCACAAATGAATATATAAGAGCCAATATCAATTAAAGCATTGTCCAAGCTCAAACCTTGACTCTTGTGAATGGTGATTGCGTAAGCTTAACATATCGGAAACTGCTCCCGGTAAACAAAAGCACGGCTCAAAACTTCAAGTTACAATTTGAAATATTAATGATATTAGTTTTACTTTAAAAAAATATACTTTTAGAAATATGAATCTGCTTAACAAAACGATTTAAAAGGGGTTAAATAAGTATTCTTAAAAAATATTTTGCGTTTATATCATAACATATAGGTACGTCATTTGACATGTTTTAAGGTTTTTAATAATTTATCTTTCTAAGAAAGTCTCATACTTACCTAAAAATTAAGCTTTTTAATACGGAACACGGATTACAGAATTTGTGATAGCCGAACTCACACTTGACCGCATTTTTATTTTTACTTTAGCTTCGTGCAAAATTACAAGTTTCTAGGCCGACTATAAAAAAAAATTAATACCTACGGAACCCTCTGTGCGCGAGCCAAACTCACACTTGACCGCTTTTAAAAATTTTCTTTTAGTTTCATGGTAATGTCCAGTTCCAGCTTGAAAAAAAATCATACGGGACCCTCTGTATGCGAGCCAAACTCACACTTGACCTCTTTTTAAAATTTATCCTTTAGTTTCATGCTAATGTCTAGCTTCGTGCCAAATTTCAAGTTTCTAGGCCGGTTAGAAGTTTCTAGGCCGGCTAGAATAAAAATTTAATATTGAACCCTCTATGCGCGAGCCAGACTCACACTTGACCATTTTTGTAATTTTTCCTTTAGTTTCATGCTAATGTCTAGCTTCGTGCCAAATTTCAAGTTTCTAGGCCTACTAGAAGTCCCTAAACATTTTGATTAACTCTAAGTGAGTGAGTCAGTCAGTCAGTCAGTCAGTCAGTCAGTGCCACTTTAGCTATTTTGAAAAGTCCATAACTTTGAATCTATTAATGCTACAGTTATGTAATTTGGTATTCGAACTAACAGCAGTCATGGTATTATGTATGTGAAGTTTGATTCGATTTCGTGTGACAATTAGTTAGATACAGGTTGGTCAAAAGTAGCTCGAAGCGGTTCGGGTAAATAGTGCACGGCGTACGTGCGGCCACTTGCTGGAAATTGGCCTGCGCACTGCCGTGCGCTTCGATACCCCTTTCAAACAAAAAAAAAATTAAAATAGGTCCACAATTATAATTTTTAATTGACTGAGAAATCGGTGAACATACACAACAAATAACATACATAAAGTCGAACATATTTATAACCTTCTCCTTTTTGGAAGTCGGTTTAAAAGGGCAGTAGCGCACAGAAGTGATAAGATTAAATATTTTGAAAATAGTATGTTTGCCTGGTTTTACCGAAAATTTGATTTTTGTGAGGATAGATTAATAAAATTCACGGATAGCAAGTAACGGTGTATTCAAGACTGACTAATAAAAACAATGTAGGTACATAAA
Organism: Mesoligia furuncula; assembly: GCA_916614155.1. Taxonomy (NCBI): domain Eukaryota; kingdom Metazoa; phylum Arthropoda; class Insecta; order Lepidoptera; family Noctuidae; genus Mesoligia; species Mesoligia furuncula. The sequence continues at coordinate 30,143,436 of OU744802.1, read as the reverse complement.
TAAAAAATGTCTCACTCGCGATGATGATTAGTGTTACGAATGAGACTAGCAGCACCATCTAGTAGTGAGGCGCGTAAACATTCCGCCCACCAAGAACCTTCTGTTCTTCCTAACACCGCCCACCATACCAGAATCGTCTTCTTTTATGCGGTGTCTAGGCGGGGCAGTAAAATAATCTTTGATAAAGGTCTTTTGAAGGTAGATCCTTTACCCTTTAGCTCAGCTACTCTAGCTTCTCCGTCTGGCCCTAGATGTATATGTGTTATACGAGCTAGTAACCACTTAGCTGGTGGTAAATTGTCATCTTTTATCACTACTACATCACCAATCTGAGGAGGTGTTGTTTTGGTTTGCCATTTGTAACGTTGTTGCATGGTATGCAAAAATTCTTTAGACCAACGGTTCCAAAAATTTGACATCATTCTCTGTATTAATTTCCATCGATTCAGCGGACTTATCCATTCGTTTTCATCACGTGTATCCGGGATTGTCATCAATGATTCTCCAATCAAAAAGTGTGCGGGTGTGAGTGGAGCCAAATCGTCGGGATGGTCATTCAACTGTCCTATGGGTCTTGAGTTGAGACAAGCTTCGATTTGACTCAGTAAAGTTGACATTTCTTCAAATGTTAAGGTTGAAGCACCAATTGTCTTTGTTAAGTGCGTTTTTACTGATTTAATACCGGCTTCCCATAGACCGCCAAAGTTGGGAGCTCTTGGAGGTATAAAGTGCCATGTAGTTCCGTCGTTAGACAGGAGCTCAGCCACTTCCATAAGTACTCCGTTCATACTCTCATTTAACATGAGGGTTAATTCCTTTGCTGCTCCTACGAAATTGAGTCCGTTATCGCTCCACAAATCGGAGCAGTGTCCACGGCGTGATACAAATCTGCGAAATGCTGCCATGAATCCTGGTGTTGTCAAGTCGCTTACCACTTCTAGGTGTATTGCACGAGTCACCATACATACAAAGAGGCAAATGTATCCCTTGAAAGATTTCTGCCCTCGTCCCTTACTGGTGCGTATTTGTATCGGTCCGGCAAAATCGACGCCAGTGACTTTGAAGGGTCTCCCGGGATTTATCCGTTCCCTGGGGAGTTCTCCCATTTGTGGTTGGATCGTAAGGGCTCTGTGCTTGGTGCAAACGACACATTCACGATAGCACCTTTTCACTAAGGGCTTCAAGCCAATTATCCAGTACCGGGAACGAAGGAAATTCATCGTAAGTGCTATGCCGCCGTGCAGTAACTTCAAGTGAGCATCTTTGACTAGAAGAATAGAAAGATGTGAATCACCTGGGATGATGACCGGATGTTTGTACTCATGTGGTAATGTTGCTGCCTGTAAGCGACCTCCCACTCTCAGTAATCCATATTCATCAAGATAAGGATTTAAGGAGATAAGTTTACTTCTTTTCTTAATTCTTCCCTTTTCTTTTAAATCTTGTATTTCTTCTTCAAATTTTTGTTTTTGTGTATATTTTAAACATACATCTAAAGTTTCTGTTATTTCTTTGCAGGTCAAATATCTCGGCGGTTCTTCTCTAACTTCTTTTTTTAATTTCAGACGGAGAAATCTTCTACAATAGGTAAGTACTCTTAACATTTTATTAAAGATTGAAAATCGTTCCATAAAATTATCTCTTTCTTCCAAACAGGTAAGGGTTACTTTTGCTTGGATTTTCTCTTCTAGGTCAGTGTTTAATATTTCCCTTTTGCTTCTATTTATTTCCAGATCCATAAGCCAGTGTGGTCCTTCCCACCACAGTTGCTGATGTTGCAATTCGGACGGGTTAACACCACGTGATGCAAGATCAGCAGGATTTTCTACGGATGCAACATGACTCCAGCAGTCATTATCAATACGGTTTTGTATTTCTGTTACTCGGTTAGCCACAAAAGTTTGCCATCTTATTGGTGGGGCTTGAATCCATGCTAATACCACCATTGAGTCAGTGTAGGCGTAAATTTTATCTCGAGGTATTTTTAAGACAGATGCCGCTTCAGACAATTGTTTAGCTAATAAAACAGCTGCACATAATTCCAGACGAGGCACAGAAATTTGTTTTAAGGGTGCTACCTTTGTTTTACTTTCTACAATAGAGACATACACTTTGTTATTTTGGACAACCCTCATATAAAGGACTGCTGCATAAGCAGTTGTCGAGGCGTCCGCAAATCCATGAATTTCGGCTTGATCATTGTCAGGGTGAGTATACATCCATCGACATAGTTCTATGTTGTGCAGGTTTGGAAGTTGTTCACGAAAAGATAGCCACTCTTCTTGAAGGTTAGATGGCAGAACATCATCCCAGTCAACTGAGCACAGCCACAACTTTTGTATAAATACCTTAGCCGTGATAATCACCGGCGCTAACCATCCAAAGGGATCAAATAAGCGTGCTACTTCTGCTAATACGCTTCGTTTCGTCATTGGGGATGTAACGTCAGTTTGGTTTATGTGGAACTTGAATTTATCCTTTACTCTATCCCAGGACAATCCTAATGTTTTTATAATTTGGTCAAACTTGATTTCAAATGGTTGGAATTCACGTTTGTGTTGAGCAATATTCTCCAAGAACCTGTCAGAATTACTGGACCATTTTTGTAATTCAAATCCTGCGCTACTCAGAAGCTGTGTAATTTGTGAATAAATTTCTGTGGCCTGTGCTTCGTTGGAAGCGCCTGTCAGCAGGTCATCCATGTAAAACGAAGTTTCCACTATTTCAGCTGCCAAAGGGTACTTCTGGCCTTCATCTTTTGCAACCTGAATAAGAGTGCGAACTGCTAAAAACGGAGCAGATGCTGTGCCGAATGTAACCGTTAACAATTTGTAGGATTTAATTTCTTCATTGGAGTTGCTTCTCCAAACTATTCTTTGGTAATCAGTGTGTTCATCGGATACTTGTACTTGTCGATACATCTTGACGATGTCACTTATAATCGCTATTTTGTGTTGTCTCCATTGCATGATTAAATAACGTAGATCTTTTTGTAGTGTAGGCCCCACTAAAAGAATATCATTAAGAGAGGAACCTTTTGATCCACTGGCTGATGCATCAAAGACTGTTCTAACCTTCGTAGTATCTTTATCGTTTCTGATTACCGCATGATGCGGTAGGTAGATAACATTTTCTTCATTGTCTTTAGTTAATGTCATATGCCCAAGGTCTAAATATTCTTGAATAACATTGGTATATTCCTTGTGTAACATGGGGTCTTTTTTGAACCTTTTTTCTAGTTGTAAAAATCTAGATATCGCAATTTCTTTGGTTTTTCCTATTATTTTTACCGGTGACACCACGTCTTCTTTGAAAGGTAAGTTGACCTTGTATCGGCCACACTCTGTTCTTTTAGTAGTTTCACGGTAGATGTTTTCACATCGTTGTTCTTCTTTTGACAATTTTCTTTCGAAGGTAAGTGTTTCGTTTTCTATTTCCCAGAATTTTCTTATCATATCATTAACGTTTACATTTAAATGCATACTAATCATTTGTTTTTCTGTTTCAGATTTTGATCGTCTGCTAGCGCTTCCCGATAGTATCCAGCCCAGTTGAGTCTGTTGCGCTATAATTCCAGATGGACTCTTCAGCAAACCGTCGTCTATTATCTGAGTAAATACTTCAGCGCCCAGCAAAATATTTATTTTATTACCTTTGTTGAATTCAGGGTCGGCTAACTCTATGCGCGTTAGATCAGGCCAAGTGGGTGTGTTCAATGGTTGTGTTGGTAAATAGTTAGTAATCTTTTTCAAAACGTACGCCTTTACAAGGATAGTGAAGTTTGAGTTGCATCTAGACTTTAGGTGAACTTCAACCATAGACTTGATATGAAGTGTGTTGCCTTCACTTAATCCTGAGACCTTGCCGTTAATCTTTTCTCGTTTCAGACCCATAGTCTGAACGAGATCTTCCGTTACGAACGAGGCTTGTGAACCCTGGTCAATGAGAGCACGGTAAATTTGTGGTTTCTTGTTCCTTGATACGACATCTACCAGTGCTGTAGCTAAGAGTACTTGACCAGGTTGATATATAAAATGTGATGAAATATTGTCCGATTGGTCTTGATGAGATTCTTCCTTCACCGATTCTTCCTTCACCGATTCATCCTTCACAGATTCTTCTTTCACCGATTCCTTTTTATCCGGATGTAGCAGTGAGTGATGTTTTCTTTTACAAATGCGACAAACCGTGTCTCTCATGCACTTCGCTGCAGTATGATTTGGGTTCAAACAATTAAAGCACATGTTATTATTCTGAATAAATTCATGTTTGTTTGAATATGGCTGTTTTGCAAATTGTCTACATTGGTATATATAGTGGTCTTCTTTACAATATGCGCATTCGACAGGTGTGCCAGATGGCGTTGGTGACGAAGCGTGAAAGGATTTTAATTTAGTTGACCTGCTTACATTTTCAGTCATTTCAAGTGATCTAAATCTTGTTTCCATAAACAGCTTCAATTTATTGAATGTTGGAAACTCGTTGTTACAATCAATTGATATATGTTGTTCCCATAATTTTTGGCTTTCAGGGTCTAATTTAGTCACGGTCATGTAAATGACGATTATATCCCAGGAACCAGTTGGAAGGCCAAGATTCTTTAACGAACTCAAACATTCCACAGTTATATCTAACAATTGCTTTATGCTCAGTGCTGATTCTGTAGTTATGGCTTTAACACCAAACAATCTCTTAAACAAACAGTTCGATATATATCTTTTGTTGTTATAGCGGTTGTTCAAAGTTTCCCACGCTAATCTATAATTTTGACTTGTCACTGAAATGCTTCTTAATAATATTTCCGCTTCGCCAGCTAAACTTGATTTGAGATAATGTAGTTTTTGAACATCGTCCAATGTCGTATTGTTATGTATGATTGATGTATATAAATCCAAAAATGACGGCCAGTCGATGTATTTTCCAGAAAAGGTCGGTATTTTGATTTTCGGTAACTTAATTTCGGCAATAGGATTTTGTTTTTGCGTAGTGTGTGGTTGTTCTTTAGGGGCCAACAGTTGAAGTTTGGTTTTTAATTCGCTTTTATACATAATATATATTTCTTCACACTGATCGTACATGTCATCAGAGAAGTAAGCTAAAGCTGTTCGCTGTTCTTTAGCTATATGAGCTACAAGGTGATCGTGTGACGTTTTAAAGATTTGCCAATCCTTCTCCAAATTCTCCAGACGAGTATCTAAATAACTTAATACTAGTCATTCCTTCGGAGATTTTTTATAATTAATTTGAGCTTTTTGAATTTGCTCATGACGTTCCTCTTGCAAACGTAATAGCTGATTAATTTTTTCCATGCTTAAAGTTTGAATCTAAGTATACCTAGGTACACAACTTTATCACCAAGTAGGATAAATGAGTCCACAAAATCGTTCGTTCTTAGGTACTTACGGCACCGTTCCAATCACCATTTATAAAATATAGCTAGTCTTATCAGTTCAAACTTTTAACACATACACTATTTTTTTACGAAAAGTCACAAACTTTCAATTTGTAAACAGTTATTTATAACTAATCAACCACTTATGCACACTATTAATCGATTATTCTATAGGTCTATTATTTTATTAGCACTGTGTCGCACTGTGTTCCACTGTGTCAACTCGTAACCGTACTGTGTCACTTGAGTTTTACACTGTTCAGTTTTTTATACTACACAATGTTTATTTCTTGCGAACTACACACTACGCGTCGCGGTTCCGTTATCCGGACTTCGAAGGACCAAATGTTTGCCTGGTTTTACCGAAAATTTGATTTTTGTGAGGATAGATTAATAAAATTCACGGATAGCAAGTAACGGTGTATTCAAGACTGACTAATAAAAACAATGTAGGTACATAAATAAAAAATGTCTCACTCGCGATGATGATTAGTGTTACGAATGAGACTAGCAGCACCATCTAGTAGTGAGGCGCGTAAACATAGTACTTACTTTTTTCAAAATTCAAAATGTGCCAATTGCCTAATTACATATTTCTGGAGTTCATCCACAAATAATACGGGCGAGTAAACTCGTGCGAATCGACTACTAAGGCCATTGAACATTATTGATTTGATTTGAAACATAAATTAAGTGCTTGGCCAGACTGAAAACGCGGGCACGGGGCGGGCGCTGCGCGGCGTACTCAAACATAAGAACTTCATTTGAGCGGCCATAGTGGGCACGCGGTCGTGGTGAGCGGCATGGGCTGCTTGGCGCGGGGACCGGGATTCTCAAACTAGTTCGAGCTTTTTTCTAGTAAAAAAATAAGTCTTCTTCATCCATATTATATTTTGACGAACACTGGACACGACAACACTCAGAATGAAGCCGCGCTCCACTGCGGACCAGTGGCGTGCCTAGGGGTCAAAAGTAGGGCAAGCCCACAGATTTTCAAGGTATAAAAAAAAGGCTAACTGAGGGATTGGCAGATTTTCTTGTTGTTAATGGTTGTTAGTAGTACTAACATCATTATTATAATTTCCGTAAGAAAACCTTTAAAATACGAAGAGCAGGTACTACAGTTCTTCAAACATCAGTACGTAATTGTCACAAGCGCCATCTATATTAATGAATGCGCATAACCACACCGCCTATCCGGAACTTTCTTCATTTCGCTTGTTACATGCATTTGTTCAATCAAAATGCACTAGATGGCCTCCAAATTATCGATTTATTGTTCTTTTTTCTTTTCTCGTACGCATTATTTTATGAATTAGGTACTTACATTTTTAAAGTCAATCATGAGCCAACACATACCTATGTTTAACACCTCTGTTTGTCATATTCATACCTAGTAAACAATCGAATGAGTAGGTACCTATTTTATAATATAATCTGTCTTCTTGACTGACAAAAATACTTGTTTTTATTGCCGAGAAGTACCTACAGTAATTTAAGATTGGTTACGGTGAAGTAAATAATTATTTATTGGCAGAAAACTCAATGTAAATTTACGTACCTTTTCGATGACAGTTTCCGAATTCACATAATGATAAAAGAACACTATATTCATTAACCGTTTACAAAATCATAGGGAATGACATCGCCACAATCAATCACTTTTTCAAATAATAAAACTAATTCTCAAAGTATTCAAAACTTCAAAACAATAACAATGTGAGACGCGTCACGTCATCGACTCAACGCGCCCGCCACACGTGCAACTAACTTTACGCGGGTCAACGCGGATAGTGCATTTGCGCGAACTTCGTGCCTATCAAAAGCATGGCTTTTCATTTCATAGAAATCTGTGTTTTATGTACTTACCAATATCAACAAATGTAAACGTTTTTATAGCAATTTGTAGGCGAAAACTGCGAGACAGAGAGAGAAATAGAAGCCAGGTAAAAGCCAGACTAGTGTGAGCGAGATGGCGCAATTGAATGCATTGTATAGCGCTTAGAGCGGAATTTGGCGCGAACCTAGGCCAGTGCGCGCAAGTTCGGATTTCGAAATAATTGTATTATTATTCCTATGACATGAATGTTTGCGTTCGAGTTCATTGACTGGAATTTTTTGAATATATTTTTTATTGATTTTGTTGTTGTGAATCATGATTTTATTAGGGCAAGCCGGGCTTTTTGGCTTCTATGAAGGGCACGCCCCTGCTGCGGACAGGCAGGCAGATCGCGCGCGTTCCCGCACCCGCGCCGCTCCCCGCCCCGCGCTGCCAGTCTGGCCGTAGACCATTGTCAGTTATTCCCCACATCATCCATCCTTATTCATTTCCCGTATAAAGATCAAGTTTTGCTATGTTTAGTTCACCGCGGTGATGTCGCATTCAAAATAACACAAAAGACAACATTATGAAAATGAAGACGCGTCGGATGAGAGAATTAAGTGAGTTCATAGTGTCAGTGTAACATGACCCTGTTCATGAGACGCCACAGTCACAGATACCACGCATCCATCTTCAGACACAACGTAATAAAGAGCGTCTTATGAAGTGTACAGACTGCGACTTGCGACACACGGAGCTCGTAAATTCTAGCCATTTCTTTATTGTGTACAACATGTAAATGTATGTATGCCAGTTACATTTTTGCTACCTGTGATGTTGTTATTGTATTTTACTTGTTCCTGCGCCATATACGTCGCTCGGTCGAAAAAAAGGTGTTAGAGTAAACACCTAGCTGGAAAAGTATGGCTGAAGATAAAGCTGATGATGGAAACACGTCACTCTAGCCGGTTGAAGAACGTTTCTGATAGTTTTGTACAAAAATTTGGTGTTATCGTGCAACAAATACTGCGGCGCGGTGCTCGTGGTCAGTAGGCGGAGTGGCGGCAGGTCACGGCCGCTGTGGGTGTTTCGTTTTACTTCCACACTCCTTCCCGCCAGGATCGTCTGACATTATTCAACGATAAAACATTTGTATGAGGTAACTCTTCAAAAACAGAAACATTTCAGCTGAAACCGCATTCAATGATTTAGGTACTATTGAAGCAAAGCTCCCCACTAATACCTTGGTAAAGTTTTGCAAAAACAGTACAACAGTAGATTAGCGTCGAATTGATTGATCTACTGGATCTGCTGGAACTTGAAAATTTATGAACGGCGTCCTCTTAAAGGATTACTGCGGAAGACTTTACGATCCGCTTTAATCATCGGAAGCGATCTCGGACGACGGTGACGGGTGCGGCTCCGGAAGGGTGCGCGACACGACGGGCTCACCGAGAGCCGCGGACGCAGCTGTTAGCCGGAGATAGCTCAGGCAGACGGAGCGGAGTGGCATCTGTCACTTGCTGCATTGTATGAAGTTTGCAATCATAAAATATTTCGCTATTACTTGGAAACAAAAACTAAAAAACTGACTGAATGTTGTAACTCTCTACCTAACCCTTGGAGGAATACGATCGGGAGTTAGTTCAATACATTCATGGATTGGTTTAACTGAAGCAATAGAACTTAAAGATAGGCAAAGTAATCGATGTGTTTCAAACACAAGTCGGCTACAGCGATAAGCTATCTGAATTAGAAATTAGAATAATTTAGGAAACGTAATTACGTTTTACAGTTGGGCTCCTTCAATTTCAGTAATAAATGTCAAGCAATCTTCCAAAAAGTTTGGCTAAATCTATCCATTTTGTACCTGGATTGAACCATTCATTACGTTTATTGGATACCCAAGTTTTTGGATTGAATCTCACTTTTCCAATCAAAGCAAAAGAATATTTAAATATTTAAATTCAGAAGTGGAGACACGAAACTGGTTAATTTCGAGCTGATACTTGTGCTGATGGGTTCCGTGATATAATTTCACGCAATTGATGTAATTACTTTCAGAGAGTTTCTTGTTAATAATAGACAACCAAATTATACACAAAACACTCAAGCTGAAAAACAAAACAAAAATGTCGAGAGAGACATATAAAAGCAAGCTTTTGCGATAGGAACGGAACCCTAAAACGATGCAGCATCGTAAACAGTGGTCGTAAACAGCAATGAACAACTGAACAGTGACGGACAATGGCTGATAAAACTCGCCGACACAGCGCTGAAACTAAAGGAACGGCGCAGACGTCCGGGCTGCCGCGAAATATTGCGATCTTACGTCATTCCGACCGCGGAGCAAACAGCGAGCCGCTGTGTAAACAACCACCAATAAGTTCGCTTCGTTGTCCATTTCTTATTTTTGATCGTATTTCAGATCTTAGTTCTCATGTGACTACGCCTGCGATAGTAAGCCGGCGTGCTCGATACGCCGGGGAAGTATCGTTTTGCACAAAACACGGTTTTACTTAGCCAAGCATTTGTAAGAGATAATTTTGTGTGATTACATGTGGGTTTCAATTCAGGTTGTGGAAAGCGTAATGAAGCTACCGCAATAATAATTGCGCTCGCTTCACTGCGCTATCGGTGAATATTCGTCGCTAACGTCCGCAGGCATCCGCTGTGAATGCGTAAACATGCGCCGCACAGCCGAGCGGCTGCTAATCTGATGTAAATTGATTGCACGCGAGTCAATTTGACGAGGAACGACCGCAGCGTCCGGCCGATAAATTAGTGAGACAAACAGACGCGACGCGGCGCGGGCCACTCCGCGCCGCCAAGCGGTGCCTGCCGTCAGCCGTGCGCGTACCGAGTCCTCACTATCTAAAATAACCGACATAATATAGCAGCAAATAATAATTTTAGCTAAATTAAATCGATCATGTTGAAAGCTCTCTCCGTGATCTAGTTGTGCAGTAGCAGCTCAGGCAAGTTCGAATGAATCGATGGTAATCGTCGACACATCGGCACACGTTGGTTTCAACATTAGACGCGCGTCGCGTTGGTAAGTGCTGATGATCACAACATGGTGCCTATTATACGGTCTACGCGCGTAGTTTTATTGATAACGATTCATATTTCACTAAACAAGAGTTATTGGGTAATAAAGCCCTGCTTTGGAAAATAGACTAAATACTATTCATTAGTATCACATCAGTGTGTAGTTAACCTATTTTCTTGAATACTTATCTCTTGAAATGGTTATATGGTTACATTGTAGACGCATCGCCTCATTGTCTTTGACGAGTCAGTGAACACGTTGACCGTAGCCGAGGTTGTACGGACGGGACGGTGCGCAGCCGGTCGTACGGGCCGGATCTCGACGCCGGCCCGTCACCACTTCAGCGCTTTTAGACAAATGCAGGGTGCCTATTATACAATGAGCGGTTTTTCACGAGAAAGGATTATTGTAAGGGGTGTTTAAGCCCTCTGTTATATCATTCCTTGCCTGCCCAGTTGTAATCGCAAGTACGACTGCTGGACGGGGGCTCCTGGGTACAATTCAATCCAATTTCCCAGGTCACACAGTATTACCAACTGGGTTTTCCCATTAGAAATTTCTTAGTTGTTACCTAGACATTCCTTGCTGTATGCCCAGAGTTTGAAGTTGGCGGTGTGATACCCCGTGTCTCGGAAATCACATTAAACAGTTGGTCCTGCGCCTGATCTCTCTCCGGTCGTGTAGGACTGCCATCCCATTGGACTATGAGAGTGACGGAAGAGCTGTGTCTGCGCACACACACCTGCACTATAACATCTCCCGCGCCGAAGGCTAGTCGCCGCTGAGATTGGATGCCATGACCGCAATTCGGTCTGGAGAACTATTATTATTATTTTGCAACAAAAATGCTGTCCACGCATTTATTATTGTGCGCCTAATTGTTCTACTATCATAAGTAATTTGTGATAATAACACTTTACTGGCGTTCGAAGCCTGAAAATAAAAAGGCATTTTTTTTATTATGACTTTGATTTCTCCATCTAGCATGGACTTTATTATGAAGAGACGAAACTGAATGAGTATGAACTGTTTAATATTCTCGTCAGTGTATATACTTCAGGTGAATGCTGGTGGTAGGCTCCTTTCACCCGTAATCACACGTCACGCAAATTGCAGAGCAGCCGCGACGTGCTGCGACGTGTCACGACGTGTCGCAACGTGCCGCGACGTGTCGCGGAGGAGGCGGAGAATTAAAAGATAAAGTGGGACGTCTGGTGCCGCCCGTGGGTACCGCCAACTCGGAACTACGCACGACAACTTTTCCTAAAGTTAAGACGAGTTAAGTCGCGGCAGATTATATAGGGGCCTGCGGGGGACAAAGGGGGTACACAAAGAGTCCTTTGATCTGCCCCCCTGCCCCCCGAGCGGTCATGTGCACGCTCGGTTGGTGTCGGTCACCTGCAGGTGCCAGGCACCTGTGACGGCCACTTAATTGAAATTGTTGATTTTAAACATTGTATCGTCTTTGTGTATTCAATATTCTGTTGGAAGCTATTAGAATTCATTATAAATGACCATTGCGCTGGGTCAGTTTAAACATAGTTTAATAGTTTAAGTTGGTTCAATGTGTTTTGGATAGATAATGAGATGTATAACCTATTCAGTTTTCCAACCTCAAACATTTGTATCAGCATCACGAATATGTTCAGTTCGTTACCGACGTAGTACTTCAACAACACAAGCATAGCTGTTGTTACCGAATTTTGTGTGGTTGTGTCCCGTCGCGCAATTTAACGAACAGTTGACGGGGATTCATTCTGTGATGTGATTAAAGAACGCTTTACTCACAACGAGCGTCACTCGCTCGCTTGTCTCTCCGTCGCTTACTTCGCTTACTGCAGAGTGCAAGACTGAGAGCTAGTTTTCCCATTACTTTTCAATGTGCCAGCGGAACACTCGAGGTTACTCGCCAGTGAGTGCGCGGTTTTCTTACACAGATCTTAGGTTAAGGAAGAATAACAAGTTAGCAAGAAATTATTTTTAACCCCCGACGCAAAAACGACCCCATCGTTTTTGCGTTTTGTTATAAGTTTGACGTGTCGGGGGGTGTGTGTGTGTGTGTGTGTGTGTTTGTGTGTGTCTGTCTGTGGCATCGTAGCTCCCGAACGGATGAACCGATTTAGATTTTGTTTTTTTGTTTGAAAGGTGAATTAGTCGGAAGTGTTCTTAGCTATGTTTGATAAAAATCGGTCCAAGATGGCCGCTGCCACAAAATGGCGGATTATATTTTTAGTGATACATATTTTTTCACAACTCCCTCAACATGCGTATCAAATGAAAGAGCTTGAATAGTAGAATACTATACACTATGATAAATTATAAATCTAAGATGGCCGCCACCACAAAGTGGCGAAATACATTTTTTTTTCACAACTCGCTCAATATGGGTATCAAATGAAAGGGCTTGACTAGTCGAATACTATACACTATTACAAATTTCAAATCCAAGATGGCCGCCACCACAAAATGGTGAATTACATTTTTTTTTCATAACTCCTTCAATATACGTATCAAATGCAAGGGCTTGACAAGTAGAATAATGTACCTACACTATATTGAAAGGGAATGAGGAATATTAACTAACGAAATGAAAACTAAAAAATTGAAAATTATTTTTTGTCTGATCAATGCTCTAGATTGATGAGGAAAATGGAGTGATGACTGGTACCTACGACCACTGAGTTTGACCATTTTTACGAATGGAATTATCCTACTTAACAAACGTATTTCTACAACATCAGATAGTGTCGCAGCCCTATTTTATAAACTAGATCTGAAATACCTAAGATATCTAATAGCTATGAAATACTTGTACGAAAGTTGAATAACTAAAGGAAGAACTAGAAAAAGGATATACTTAAGTAAGAAAGCAAAAAAATCTGTTTGATCTTAAAAATTATTCTTCAACTATAAATTAATAATTATTTTTTGAGGTATAAAAAAACTGATTAAACGCCAAATTATCTGAATCTTAAAACGCAAGAAAATAAAAGATAAGAAATACAAAAATTAAAGAGTCCCTACAAAAGGCATGAAATAAAAAATTAAATTAAAATTTTTAAAAACCCCCGACACAAAATAATAACAAAATTAAATGTAATTGGAAAAGGATAAAATAATTTTAAAACCCCCGACTTAAAGAATTTATGTAACGAGACTAAAAAAGATAAATTGGTATGGCAGTCGGGGGACCTCTTAGAATAGAAGGTGTTCCACAGAACGGTCCCCCGACTTCCATATGAATTTATCTGTTTTAGTCTCGTTACATAAATTCTTTAAATCGGGGGTTTTTAAATTATTTTATCCTTTTCCAATTACTTACATTTAATTTTATTACTATTTTGAGTCGGGGTTTTTTTAAAATTTTAATTTAATTATTTCAAAGTTTTGGCAAACAAACGTAGACTGCCTTTCAGACGAGCGATGATACTTACAACCACTAGCACCAATAGGTACACAGTTCCCAACAGATCAGATCTCTACTGTAGGCGTACACCTGAGTAACTTTACAACACCTATGTTCAAGGTCAATAACTCAGCACAGCATCCATCAGATCCCCCCCCCCCCCTCAGCACGACACTGTGTTACTGAAACAGTAACGGTGATTAACTGAGACAGAGCGCGCTCATTTATTTATTATTTACTTCGCGCGCTTTTTCACACAAGTACGGCGAGACAAAGGACCTAATGTTATTTATTATGCATGGCAGAGGTAGCGACGTGTAGCTACGTGTAGCGACGTGTCTGTTGCGAGCTTCTCAAAACGTTATGTTTTCCCGTGGGCACCTTAGTCGCTGTAAGTTGGTGTACTATGGCAGATGGATGGACAGTTTGTATTTATGTAATGTGTATAGTTGTGTGTTAGTCATGGATATATCATAATCCGCTACACATACTTACCTTCGAATGTAAAAAGTATATGAAAATGTGTTCAATAGTCGACCTTAGTCATTAAGTAATCAGTGGGCTTGATCACAACACACGATGTACTAGACCAATGTGTACTAGACCAATAACATCGGGTAATTTGAATAAGTTTAATAACACTTTAATTAGCAAGTTAAATGCTCAGGGCCTAAGTATGACGAATGGTAATATTTTGTATAAAGAATTTTTTTCATTAGTGCAAACAGAGTTCAATAATTCCTTTAAGAAGAAATCTAAAACTATTTGCCCTAAGTTTTTATTCAGTGACTGGGCAACTAAAGGAATCAGGAAAAGTAGGGAAAGATTATTTGAACTGTATGGCCTTAAGCCGTATATAAACACGGATACTTTTAATAAGTATGTTGCTACTTATTCTAAAATTTTTAAAAATATCTGCAAAGCAGCTAAAGCTTCTTTCATTAGTAACAAAGTTAAATCCGCAGACAATAAAATAAAGACAGTTTGGAAAATTATAAACAATGAAACGAACAGGAACAAAAAACATAATACTGATTACACACTGGACACTTCCCGCGGTCTCATTAGCGATAACATCGATGTTGCTCAGGAATTTGCAACTTTCTTTACCAATATCCCAATTAAAACTACAGAAACTTTAAATTCCTCGCCCGCACTAGCTATTGAATTATTAAGAGCGAATGTCTCAGCCTGTCCTGTGGAATTTAAATTTAAACATATAAACCCCATAGTCATTATAAAGGCATTTAAGCAACTTAAGATCAAAATTACCGAAGATCTGTGGGGCATGTCCACTAAAGTTTGTCAATCCTTTATTGAGACAATTGCACCCTATTTAGCTTTAATATTTAATTTGTGTGTAGATCAAGGGGTTTTCCCGGATTTAATGAAGTTCAGTAAAGTTATTCCACTTTTTAAATCTGGGGACAGCAAAGACACTAATAATTATAGACCCGTATCGGTTTTGCCGGTTTTTAGCAAGGTGTTCGAAAAAGTAATGTTAAATCAAATGCTCAATCATTTTAATCGTAATAACATCTTACACGATCAACAGTATGGTTTCACCAAAGGACGTTGTACAACCGACGCCGGTGTCACCTTATTAAAACACATCTTTAACGCATGGGAAGAGGCACAAGATGCTATAGGCATTTTTTGTGACCTATCCAAGGCATTTGATTGCGTGAATTACGAAACACTGCTCTTGAAACTTGAGCATTACGGACTAGGTAAACTTGCTCTTAGCTTAATAGAATCATATTTAAATGATAGATTTCAGCAAGTTCAAATTAACGGTGTGAATTCATCGGGCTTAAAAGTCAAAATGGGAGTACCGCAGGGCTCAATATTGGGGCCATTCCTATTTTTAGTATATATAAATGATTTACCTCATTTACTGAAAAACCAACCACAAATGGTGTTATTTGCTGATGACACATCACTGATTTTTAAAGTAAGCAGACGTGCACAAGAGCTTGACGACGTAAATAACGCTATGCATGTGGTCCATAATTGGTTTACTGTGAATAATTTGGTATTAAATGAGAAAAGAACTAAATGCATTAGATTCGCTTTACCGAATGTTAGAAGTAATGAATGTCATGTTGTATTGAATATGGAGACACTTGAATTCGTCGAAAATACGGTTTTTCTGGGGATCGCGCTTGACTCAAAGCTACAGTGGGGTCCGCATTTAACATCACTTGCAGGGCGGCTAAGTTCAGCCGCTTACGCTGTTTGGAAAATTCGCCAATTAACAGACGTGGATACCGCGAGACTGGTCTATTTTAGTTACTTTCATAGCATCATGTCTTACGGTATTTTGTTGTGGGGACGGGCTGCAGATATTGATTCTATCTTCATTCTGCAAAAGAGGGCTGTCAGAGCCATCTACAAGCTCAGCAGACGCGATTCTCTACGAGAACTGTTTAAAGATATTAACATCATGACGGTTCCTTGTCAATATATATATGAAAACATTATGTACGTTCGAAAAAATCTATATCTTTTTAGTAAGATAAGTGACAGGCATAATTTTAACACTAGAAATAGGGACAAATTAGATCAACCGCGTTTCAGATTGTCTAAAGTAAAAACTTCTTTTATGGGTTACTGTGTAAAATGTTATAATAAAATACCATTCGATATTCTTCAATTAAATGAGAAGAAATTTAAAACATGCATTAAACGCACACTATGTAGACAAGCATATTACAAGTTGGATGATTATATCGTAGATAAAAATGCTTGGCTTAATGCTGGTCCTGCTCCACAGGCACTTGGGCTCACTAGTTAAAATTTCAACATTTGGAAGAGGTGCTTCCCTTTTTCTTTTTCAATATTTCTGACATTACGAACATAACTTTTTTAATTTATTCAATCCAGTTTTAATTGTTGAATACTGCAATATTAGATACCTCTTCCTGTTTGGTAGTAAATTATATTAACATCTTAAATAAATTGCAAACTATAGTTTTGTATAATTTAGAAGCATTTTTTTTTTTAAATATTGTAAATGTAAGAACCATGTTTCCGTTTATTATGATTTTTTTTTTCTGTTGTTGACTTGAAAGAGCATGGCAGTTGAGAACGTGTCATGCTCACATAAATGTCTCACCGATGGTGGCGCGTGTGTTGGATTATTCGGTTCCCTACAAAATGGTTGAGCTGGATGGTGCTGATCCACGCGTCATGTTCGTGAACGGGTGCCGTCGGTTGAGACTGGTCATCTCTTAACTGCCAAGGCTTATTTTTAATCTTATATTTTAAATTGTTTCTTCATTTGTCTTTTTCTTTTTACATTGTTCTCACATATAGAAGCAACAAGAATAATGTACCCAGGATTCTGTAATAACTTGATTTAAAAGAGTGTCCATGGAGTTTCTTGCCCGTTCTTCTCCATAGAGATCTACGTTTTGGAATGGGCAACTAGCTTCAACTTTCTGACTAACTGACAGACTATTTAATTTTGACAATTCAAAAGTGCCTGTACAAGGTTTAATTGAAATAAATGATTTGAGTTTGAGTTGAGTTTGAGTTTGATGCTGAGAACTGCTAAAAATAATAGAAAAATGATTCCATACCTTCTAAAATGTTACGTTTGCGAAGAATACTTAATCTGTAAATATGCGTGTCTGGCAAGGCAGGCGGACAGTAGGACAAAGGTAGGGCTATCAGTTATCACAACTTCATCTCGAGAACAAAGCTCCGCGCCACGGGAGGCAGTTAGCGAGCCGGACATTGGCGGTGGCTCACCTGGGCGAGGGCTGCCCCGTCTGCGTGGACACTACACATTCTGTGTGTCTGTTGTGCTGTTCATCGTAAATAAGTATATAAATTATATGATGAATGTTCATATACGCGTTACGCCACATAAACAGCCAACATATACATCAGGCGAGTAAGTTTCATATTAGCTTACTCCGGAACTTCAAAATAAATTTAATATTCGTGGCGTTTGCCTGTTATTTCGAGATATAAGGTGGAAATAACGCGGTATCAGCACGTTGATCTGGGCTCAGTTTACCCGCAGGAACGCGATGGGGACGCTGCGGGAACGCTCCGGAGTCGCGACGTGTACGTGCTTGAATGAGATTCGTGCGGCGTGACGACAAAACTCTGCTTGCTCCCTCGCGTCGGATTCAATCTGGTAACTTACTTGATAATCCTCCTGTCGATTCTTTGTTATTGTGTTACTAAACGTTTCCTTTCTCAGGTATTTGTGTATATTGGTAGCGGCCGTCGCCTCGCCTAAACACAACGACTGGCACACTGTTGCCAAAAATGTAGATATTGTAAAACAAAAACTGTGTCGTACGAAAATGCAACAACCTGCATTGTCATGGACAGTCGTCACATTATGGATATTATTAAAAGTCCCCAATGAGAAGGGCACTGCGAGTAGAGTTTTGTGGTTGTCAAAATAATGCTCGAATTTCCAAGCATTTTTGCATTTTTGTGAAAAGTGTATTTTGTGCAAATCAGGTATTACCGTGTTTGATCGTTTTCAGTCTAATTTGGCTCACTTGTTTACTGATTCTAAGCTATTTATTATTTGTTAAACACTATGTCGGAACAAAGTTTATACAAACACCAGTCGACTCCTCAATTTATGGTGATAAAATATTTTCTCAAAGCGGGGCAAATAAGGAAGTGTGTTCCATTGCTCTCGGACTGATGTTTATCTTTCAACCTGAACCGTTCGAGTAACTCCTTTGTTTGTATCATTATGGATACAGTCCGAGCTCACGACGATCGTACATTCGTGATGTCGTTGATTTGTACATAAAGAAGAACATTCTGGGGAGGGGACAAGCCGGATTTAGGAAGATGGGTAACAGTGTCATCTTCAAAGTCCAGTCACCAAGCACAAACACTTACACACATACACGCGCACACTCACATACGCACATTATACAACACACTCACACTTAAACACATGCAGTATACAACACACAAAACACTAGAAACACACATACCTACTACCCACACTAAATTCCCGTCGTTTTACGTTATTTTAATTTGATTGCTTAAATGTTAATGTTCCAAAAAAGGGTGTGGATACTGACTCCTGTAACACGGGTACCACCAGCTCAGGAGTCAGGGCTTCAGTTGAAAACGTTACTGCTCAATGTAACCTTTGGAGATTGACTCAGCACTCGGCCCGGCTCACGCGCGGCCCAGTTAAAATAATGATTTGGTAGCATCTTACACGCATAGAAAACAAACTTTTGTTTAATAGTGTGTATTAAGAAATAGTACTATATAAGCTGTTACATGGTGTAAATAAATCAGTTTGGAATTTTATATTCTTGTCTCATTACCCCTCACTGTGGCCAAGACACCTTTAGCCATCTAGCTCTGATCATTATCGTGAGTCTGCGGGACTGGCACTGAGTGTCCTGTGACCCTTTCCGAACCTGGAAATCCTGTCTAATATTCGTACAGTCCCATGGTGCAGACATATCTAGGTATATGATAGGTGAGCGCTGTAGGGCTTGTAGGGTCGTAGGGACTGTTAGCAGGCCCTTCTTTTCCAGTGGGTATTCTGGGCGAGTGCCCAGGGCCCCGCGATCTTCGGGGGCCCCGGCCTGCTCTCATAAAAAACACTATTTGCAGCCGTAGTATGATTTACAATAAATCTCTAACCCCCCCCCCCAGTTATGAAATATTAGTATGTTTCTCTTATTTTCTCTTATCTACACAGGGGCCCCGTGATCCTTATGTGCCCAGGGCCTCCAATAGGTTAAAGACGGCCCTGACTGTTAGGCTTGTAGGTCTTAGTAGGTTCCTTTATCTTATCATATATTTTCATGTGCCTGTGCCAGGGGCCACGGTATCTCTTTCGAACAACCCGACCAACAACAACAACGCGAAAAAAAACATCTGTGTACCAATTAACCAGGGTTGCGATGTGATAAATGAGTTGATTTGATTTGAGTGGGTTTCACTGTTCGATACACTGGTGACAGCGACGCCAAACGACCTTCTTTGCCCTCAAACTACGGTTTGCAAAAAAAGCGGTTCCGGTGAAAGTTATAGATTATCTTGGCGGTATAATATGATTCTACAGTCATGAAAATCTGTCATGTTCACAGTATTTGACATAGGTTTCAAAACGCTATTTACTTGGACATCCGTTATTGTGTGATCGTACACCGTTTTCTTAGAAACCCAAAGCTCTAGGTCAGTGTCGGTTGGTTGAGGTGCAGTTACCATTGTTTGCCGTCGACTCTGGAGGGCGGCGGTTCGTTTATCGCGCGCCGGTGGCGTCAGCGGTAACTGATCGATGGCCTCGCTGGCGCCCTCTGACGCATAGACACCTACAGAGATTGATACTACAGGTTACTGCACTTATAATATAAAAATATTATTACTTGTTTCACAAATTAATCACAATTTTATTACGTGGGTATAAATTGACGAAATGTCGGTCTTAAATACGACTGCCTACTCGTCCGGAGCATGAAGGGGCATAAACTTCGTGGTACTCGTCCATACTGTAAAGATATCGTAAAAACAAATTTAATTTGCGTTGGTTTTCGACCGGCTGTCATTTGAAAATATTTTCGAATATTTATTGTGTTTTATTTCTGTAGTTTTCGATCGCATGTTGCACGTACAACATATACGATCTCATTAAAAATATGTTATAAATAAGGTTCATACAGAAAGTATAAAAGTGTGAAATCGACAAAATGCTGTAGGTACAGACGCCAGCACATCAACCTACTACAATCTGTCAAAATTCTTTAATAGATTTTCAACTTTATTGCTAAAGCATATGATTCAAAGTTGATTGGGAAAATTTGACAGTTTCGGGTAGCTTGATGTGCTGGCGTCTGTACGTACCCTCAACAGAGCGGCGGCGCGGCGGAGGGGCCGGGGAGGTCAATCAAGTTATCACTCATTATAGTCATTATCACGTTTGTGTTCGTTGGGAGCGGGGCAGCCGAATGTCCGGGGAGATGACTATGTTATGTCTGGTCACATGATGTGTGCACTGGATTCTTCCGATTCTTACTCTCACACGAAATACAATATTTAACGATATAGTCCCAACTGCTCTTGAATTGATTTCTCAAACACTTCAGATACAACAGAGGGGCAATTCTCGTCATTTTAAGAACGTTCACAGTCTGATCTCAGTCTCAATCCGTCAAAAATACCTCTAATTCGCCTCCAGTTTTGAGATTTTTTTGACATTTGTTTGTCGCCGAGATGAGACTGCGACTAGATTTTAAACGTTTTAAATTACGAGAATTGACCTTCAGTAGGTATGTAGTTATTATACGAGCTATGTGTAAAGGGTTCAGAATGGCCGAGCAACACACTTACTGCAAACTAGTTTCGAGAAACATTCAAATAGTTCCAGAAGAAACAAATGTACTTTTCGCATTACAGTAGCACGAGACGTAAAACGACGGTCCCGACTAGATAATATCCAAGTTTGTAATACTGTTCGCAGATAAAACTGCATCGCCGTAAGAGCGGCACGTACCGAGTTCAAACTGCACTCTATTTACCAACAGCGTCTTAAACCAAACAAGATACTCCTACTGCTTCGTCGGGGAAAAATCTGCTCGCAGGTAAATGTTAGCAACTTCTGGCAGCGGTCCTCTAGTCCGCGCGCCCCCCGCGCCCCTCGCCCCTTCGCCCCGCCGTCCGCTGTGAGTTACTTACCAACAATTCGCGCATACACCACACACCACTTTGAAAACTTACTCCCCTTTGAGAGCATTCGTAGCACCGTAGCGGCTCGTAGCGCGTAGCTCGTAGCCGCTTTGCTCCCGTTTTTAGAGAAACGAAAAAACTACACAACGGATATAAGTAAAGTTTCCGCAGTAAGACACATGTGACAGACTGCGCCTGTCTGTAATAAACACACAGTTTTTAGACTTTGTTCTCGTACATTTCGCAAAGAGTTCACTCGCAGTCCAAGTTAGAATAACTGCGAGAGTTCCATTCCAGTTTAAAACATAATTGAAACTAAATGACATAATATAATTAAGAGAAAGTCATAGTGAAGTTAATGATTTTGTTCATTAAAGAGAATTCGGCGAGGGATGCCCCGAGGAGTGGATTAACGAGGTTCTTCCTGAGAGTCCGCGCGCCGGCGGCGGAGGCTTCCCCGCGCGCCGGCGGCGGAGGCCTCCAGGCGCGCCAATTAAGAGGACACAAAGAGGCGAGCCGCGAGACCTGCCGGATAATTATGTGGACCCAATGAGTCACGCCCGGCTTAAGTGTTATCTTTAGTGTGTTTAATTATTATGTGTTCCACAATTCCGGCGCGACCATTACGGAGGACGTTAGCGGCGGCTTTCAATGAGCAGTCCTATTGCACGGTATGTGAGGTGAAGAAGTTCCATGTTTCATATTGTGTGGGATTACACCCGTCACAGTAACTGAGTTAGTAGTGACGTCAGTCAACGTGACAGCAGTTCGACACTCGACGTGCACATCCTAGCGTCACACAATACATCATGTTCCTTCACGCCGGGATTTATTTTTAATTTATCAGCAGATCAGATACGCGTACAGGCATGATGGATATACATAGAAGCATATAACTTTGTACAGATTCGAAAGGCACAAAATATTTCGATGTCGTACGTTTGTGTTTATTGAAAAATGTCGGGTGCGCAACATTTTTCAATAAACACAAACGTACAGACGAATTCAGTTGAAAAATACTTCACCTTTCGCAGCACTTTTCGGCACCGGCCTGTGTATGTAATTGTCGAGGCATCGTCCGTCGCGCCGTACAACGTGCATAGTGCTGCAAAAAGAGTAGCACTCCTCTGTTACCGCGTTTATATTGCAATACAGAGCAGCGACACTGTGTCTGAAATGCAGTGCCGGGGGGGAGGGGGGAAGCAATTTAGTGTGGGCGAATATTGAATAACAAACGGCGAACGATCGGCACGCTGGCCGCCGTGCCGTACGCCGTGTGCCGTGCGCCATGTGCGGTGCGCCGTGCCAGCCCGGTGCGCCTCGCTCCGAGCCGTAACAAAGCGCACGTCGCCGGCCCCAACTTATTACCAACACTTCTAATAGCGCAGAGATTTAAGTTTTGATTCCTGCGGTTCGCGGTCGGACTGGAGCCGGGGGTTGGATATTGTGTGTTGTCATAATACAACTAGGTACATAATTAGTAATTACGCCGACGACATGGTGTTGCTGAGCCCATCGCTCAGAGGATAAAGAGAACTCCTTTATATTTGTGAGTGATGTGCTGTGGGTCACGGTCTGAGGAATAAGAGGGTGTGTATGGTCTTTGGTGGTAGGAATAAACAACCGGAGCATACCACCTGTCGATCTAAACGGAGTGCCTTTAGAACGTGTCGCTCAGTTTAAGTGCCTTTTTTTTGTTGTCGGGGGGAAACCTTTAACAGGCACCCGACCTCCGGGGAGTGGAGCTTGGAGAGTGTGGCATTTTTAGCTCACTAAAACCATCCCGGTGATCACCATCAGCACATAGGGATAGGGGTCGTCCCGGTTCCTCTTAAAAGACCAATTCCGAAACCTCCCGTGCAACGCCTGTAATGCAATGAGCATTGGGGAGATTTTAAAGGGGCCTCCCCTGAGCGTCGCTATGCACGGCAGCACGTGACCACAGTGCCACCATCTTCCCTGGGGTCACTTGGTGAGCGGACAGAGTCCCCACTCTGTGCGCCCGCCACCCCAAAGGTCAACCTATCTACTTTGATAAGTGGGTTTCGGCGTATTAGGCATCAAGGCGGTTGCCACCCCAACGCCTCCTTCTCCGAGCAGGATCAGCCCTCTCCCAATCCCGCTCGGCGGCCTCCTTCTTGAGCATCACGGTCTCACAGAAGGAGGCTACTACCGTCCATTACTCTGTCTCTGACAGCATAGGCCTCATTACTGCCGGCAGAGACAGGTCTCGCCCGATCCTGGCAACCAGAACCTGCCGCTCGGAGGCCCACGTGAGGCACTCCTCGAGCGTGTGTTGTGCGGAATCCAGGCTGCCTCCGCAGTGGTGGCAATTTGCCGTGGCCCAATTCTGTTCAGGTATGTACCCACCGAAGCAGTTCAGGAGGGCACATTGTGGCAGAGAGCCTGAAAGACATTGCGGATATATCAAGCGGGAGCATTGTCGGTGCGTGATAATATGTTAGTTCATAAATTCGCAAGGTGTTCAGTAGACTTAGAAGTGACACTGTTTAGAGCATTCTGCCAAAACTTTTACGCCAGCGCTTTATGGCTCAACTACATCCAGCGGGGCTACAGCGCACTTCGTTTATAATACAATAACGCCTTCTGGATTCTGGTGAGGCTCCCTCGATTCTGCAGCGCGTCGGGTATGTTTGCTGACGTAAGAGTCGATGCCTTTCATGCCATTGTACGTAAGAAAACAGCTTCTCTGATGCGCCGGATTCGAGGGAGCGCCAACGGAATCCGTCATCCGTGAATCACTCTGCAGTGCTGGGGAGATTTATCCAGCTTCATGTAACGAGATGACACTATTGAGTATTGACTATGAGTTTTTTTTTTTTTTTGACATGATATTTTTGACATAAGTTATTTTAGTCTGCAATAAGTGGATAAATTATTATTATTATAATCAGTAAAAAAACTAACTAAGTAGAAGCTGGGACTAATAAAATTACATAACAGAATATGAATAGGTGCGCAAGTTAATTGAAGGATTAACACAGTATCTACAGTTAACATGAGATTCTAGAATCTTAAGTGGAAACTGTACGAAAATAAAATAATTATGAAGCCCCAAATCGATTATCAGTAGATAAAGTGGATAAGACAGAGATTAAAACAGAACACGAACTAGCAGGGGATCGAGGAGGGGGGGTGGAGGGGGTGGTTCAGGGGATCAGACCGAAATAATCTAATAAACAGTGGTCCGTGTCACGTGGTACCTGGCGGCCGCGATAACAGGATTGCATTGATTTCTGCTGCACAAACATCACACCACATACTACATTCTGCCACGCAGCTCTGGTGCTGCACTAGCTGACAGTCTGACACTGAACCACTAACAGCCAACAGCCTATTGTGATCTGACCTTCCGAAGTGACTTATCTGACATCGAGTGAGTTGGTCACGGCAAGCTTTTGTGCTCATTAATTTGTGCGCAGAGCGTTAAAATAAAATATTAATTGAAAAATAAACTATTGTTATAATCAATAGTGTCCGACCGAAGCTTCGGCTTCGGCTTCGGCTTCGGCCACCTTCGGCCAAAAAAGCACCTTCGGCCAAATCTTCGGCTTCGGCCAAAAATTTGCCGAAGGTTTGGCCGAAGCCGAAGGTTTGCTAGTTGTCAAAATTTGAAATTTAAGGTGCCTCAAATTGTTACCAAAACTTGTTAAGTTTTTATTTTCTCCAATTGTTACCAAAAATGTTTAACTTAATTAAGTATCCTAAGAAATTACTTATAAGTATTTAATTTTCTCAAAAATTCCAAAAAATTATGTGTAAAAAATAGATAAGTATTGAAAAAGCGTTAAACTTTGCTCAATTATTTTATAGAAATATTTTGTGTTCGTCTGATAATTAAAAAAATGTGACTGATTATTTGATTATTTTTGTTAAAATTACTTTAAGTAAATAAATATTTAATTAACATTGTATATTTGAAACTTTTATTTTAGACAATATTTTATTACCTACTTGTATATGTTGGTCACTCGGCTCGTTATTGGGCTAAATCTCTAAAGCTCTCACAATATGTATCTAGTATATTCTGAGATCAAAGTAACTATCGTATTTCTCAAGGTCAATGACACCTTCGGCTTCGGCTACGGCTTCGGCCGAAGGTTTTGGTGAATACCGATTAATCGGCTTCGGCTTCGGCTTCGGCCAGAATTGCACCTTCGGTCGGACACTAATAATCAACTGCCTACCTGGGTGTAACCTGCTTCTCTGCATAGCGTTTGTGGACTACAATAAAGCCTTTGATCGAGACATGGGCTGTACTGAAGTCTCTTCAACGGTGCCAGATCGACTATCGGTACATCGAGGTGCTGAAGTGTCTGTACGAAAACACCACTATGTCAGTCCGACTCCAGGACCAGACCTCGAAACCTATCCTTCTGCAGTGAGGTGTGAGACAGGGAAACTATTCACCGCTGCACTGGAGGATGTCTTGAAGGTTCTGAACTGGAAAGGGACTGACATTAACATCAGTGCAGTGGCTAGTATAAAACTCACCTTCGGTTTGCCGACGATATCGCAGTCATGGCTGAAACTACGGACGACCTCAGTATAATGCTCAATGACCTCAGAAAAGCCTCCGAAAGAGTGGGTCTTAAAATGAACATGGACAAAACGAAGGTCATGTCAAATGCCCATGCCCTCTGTCACGAAGATCGGAGACGCTACACTCGAAGTCGTGGACGAGTATTCTTACCTAGGACAAACTGTCCAGTTATGTAGGTCCAACTGCGAGAAACAGATCAATCGTCCTCGTGTGGTCGAATCCGACTCGGCTGGGCAGCGTTCGGGAAGCTACGCAATATCTTCTCGTACCACGTACCGCAGTGTCTCAAGACAAAGTCTTTGACCAGTGCGTGTTGCCAGTGATGACATATGGCACTGAAACGTGGTCGCTCACAATTGGCCTTATTAGAAGGCTAAAAGTCACCCAAAGGGCAATGGAGAAGGCTATGCTTGGAGTTTCCCTACGTGATCGAATCAGAAATGAGGAGATCCGCAGGAGAACCAAGGTAACCGACATAGCCCGAAGAATTGCCAAACTTAAGTGGCAGTGGGCAGGGCACATTGCTCGCAGAACAGATGGCCGTTGGGGCCGAAAGGTTCTGGAGTAGCGACCGCGTACTAGAAGACGTAGCGTTGGAAGGCCTCACCACAAGGTGGTCCGACGACCTTGTAAAGGCCGCAGGAACCCGTTGGATGCGAGAAGCACAAAACCGGTCGAAGTGTAGGTGCTTGGGGGAGGCCTCGTTGCTTTAGGCTGAAATGGTGATGATGATGATGATCATTCTGTAAACAGACGCTACACTACATCTATAATATTAATCGCGGACGTTTCAAATAATTATTATATGTTATAATTTGATGTATTCATAATGTTCCCACTGCTGGGACACAGGCCTCCTCTCTGTGAGAGGGAGTGGGCCGTAATCCACCACGCGGGCCCAGTGCGGGTTGGTAGATGTCACATATCTTCGAATTTCTGATTCTAGGACATGCCGGTTTCCTTACGATGTTTCCCTTCAACGTTTTGAGAGCAGTGGTGATGAAATAATTTACACAAAGTAAAGCGCCTGTCTGGCTTCGGACCTACGACCTACAACTCGTAAGTCGCGGCGGATGCCACTGGGCCACCACTGCTCTCAAATAATGTATGTTAATGGATAAATAAATAGTCGTGTTCCTACATAGAAATAAACACATCAGTGAACCATCAGGTGCTACTGATGTCTGCCGGGAGGCGCTCGTGTTCGCTTTCATCCTTTGATGACATGTTCCTGTATGTGGCTTCCGGTCAGCGATGAAACCTTTATTTCGTCAGAAGTTCATCAGCTGACATGTCATGGCGTTCCTGCGTGGCCGACGATGTGAGAAACAAACGACGTTAATGCGTCATTAATGCGTCGCGCCGCTTCTACTTAGTGCATTCTGATACAAGTCAAACATTGAGCTGATGCTGATGACGGCAAATGAGAACTTAAGTAAGGACGGACTCTTCACTTGAATTTCGAAAAGACATATAAAAAGTAAAGACTAGCCTCTACATAATGCCACTGTGTAGAGTCAAGACAAGTTATCCCAAGCATTGCTACAATTCATTCAACTACGGATATATTCACGGCGCATCTCGTTGATCCTGCCTCACCCCTCCATGTGTCATCGGAATTATAATCTGTAATTTATTGCCTGAGACAAAGTTTGAGCGTCCGCCTGCGTGGTTACCGGCTTACCGAAATTAAGGGATGATTGTTAGCGCTTGCGGTATTCAATAATCTAACGAAGTGGCTTCTTGTATTCAATTACATTTACGCGAATAATCTTTTTCTTTATAATTTTCTAAGAACGATCATTCCGTCGGTTTAGTATTTGAAATCATATCTTAAATAATAATATTTGTCAGAAAATCCCAGAATAGGTACAATTTCCCTGGTAAAATCTTTAAAACAAAAGCAACTGAAACATGACTCCGCACATACCGAACAAACATTTTAGTTCTGAAACAATAATTATCATATTGCAAATCTGCACGTTGTAGCACTTCAGAACTGTAACTATTTTTGTTTGGAACTCGAAAGAATACTCTCTTGATAGTGTGAGGATAGTGTTGCAGAATTGAACAGAGAGAGCGAAGTTCGTGCGATTATATCGCTCGCGTCTATTAACTTACTGCAGCTATGTTCACGTTACAACGTATTCATTAACGTTTGGGAAAGAAGTTACTTATTTGATATTCGATTGGAGCTTCGATTTTCAATTTCGTATGTTTATTCATTGCGCTCTTGATGGAAAGAACATAGAACTGTTTTTTCAACACACTTGCTCGTAAAGTGGCCCTTATTGAACCGCTTTTAGGTCAATAATGCAGTGTATTAAAAACGCGTGCTTTTTCTTTACTTTAACCCACAAGTGCTTCATTTCCACAGATAACTATGTATTTATTAGTCGGAGATGCGCGCTTTTTTTATCTCATCAATTCACTTTTTTTTTAAATAGTCTGTATTGTCCTTGGTCCCAAAATTAACTAATATTTATTTACCTTAAGGTGAATGCGCAGGGACCACAGACAATTTAAGGTGAATGCGCAGTGGTAGTTCACGAAATTCAAATTTTCTTCGGTTTTTTGCAGGTCAGTGTCAGGTTGTGTCTTGATCAAAATATGATTTGCGACTATAACAGGTACGTCTTTACAGAATGATAATCATTCGAATCATTAATACATCTTTCTTATGGAAAGGTTCTTAGGGAAAAAATCTAACTTGAAAGATTCTATTCTAATGACTATAATTATGTAATAGTACATTATGATACATGTGTGCTATGTTGATCATTATGCTCGAGGCGGTATTATTCGCGCGAGCCGCAGGCGAGTGCGATAAGAAAGCCGAGAGTCTAATGATCGATGCACACGCGTTTCATACGACGTTTTTCAACACACTTGCGAGGAAAAAAACAGACTTGTATTGTTAAATATTAACTTGTATGGAAAATGGCGCGCTGGTTTTGTCTTTCCGCATACATAGCCAGCACTAGCAATGCGCGCGCAAGTGTAAATAAAAGCACTGACCACAGAGCATGTAAAAACAATTGTAAAAAAAAAAACAATTGAAGTTTAGTTAGTATGGAATTAGAAAGTACTATTGGCATAGAGAAATATACCTACATTAATTAAGTGAGAATCCGCAATGATAGAACACCAGTCAGGGTCTTTTCCGTTTGGTTTCGGGTAGGGACCACGGACAATTTTAGGTGGATAATTAAAATTTTCTTACGTTTTTTGTAATTTGCAGGTCAGTGTCGGGTTGCATCTTGGTCAAATATGATTCGCGACTATAATATACAGAGCGTTGGGTTAAACGAGGGACGTGCTTTGGGGGGAGTTGGTACTCATGAAAATGAGCGACTTTTAATATGGGATTAACCCTGAAGTCGCGAAAAAGAATCGGCCGTTTCCTACACTTATGTTCGCATAGCTCGTCAAAATGTACTGAACGGCTGATTTTTTTTTTGCGATTTCATGTTCGGCCCTATAGTGGAAGTTGCTCATTTTCATGAGTGCTGGCTCCCCTCAAAGTGTGTCCCTCGTTTAACCTAACGCTCTGTATATGTATTTACAGAATTATAGTCATTAGAATAGTTAGTAGAATTAGAATAGAATTTTTCTAGTTAGATTTTTTCCCTAAGAACTTTTCCATAAGAAAGATGTATTAATGATTCGAATGATTATAATTCTGTAAAGATGTAGGTACCTGTTAGAGTCGCGAATCATATTTTGATCAAGATGCAAGCCTGACGCTGACCTGAAAATTGCAAAAAACCTAAGAAAGTATGAATTTCGCGGTAGACCGCGAAATTCAAATTTTCTTAGGTTTTTTCGGACAATTTGGGGTGAATGCGCAGTGGTAGACCACTGCCCATTCACCTTAAATTGTCCGAGGTCCATGCGCATTCACCTTAAGGTAAATAAATATTAGTTAATTTTGGGACCCAAGGACAATACAGACTATTAAAAAAAAAGTGAATTGATGAGATTAAAAAAGCGCGCATCTCCGACTAGTAAATAGTTATCTGTGGAAATAAAGCACATGTGGATTAAAGTAAAGAAAAAGCACGCGTTTTTAATACACTGCATTATGGACCTAAAAGCGGTTCAATAAGAGCCACTTTACAAGCAAGTGTGTTGAAAATACATATACATTATAGTCGCGAATCATATTTGATCAAGATACAACCTGATACTGACATGCAAATTACAAAAAAAACGTAAGAAAATTTTAATTATCCACCTTAAATTGTCCGTGGTCCCTTCAGAAACCAAACGGAAAAGACCCTGACTGGCGTTCTATTATTGCGGATTCTCACTGAACTAATGTATATTTCTCTATGCCAATAGTACTTTCTAATTCCATACTAACTAAACTACAATTTGACATACGACAACACTACGATCAGTCTACACATTATTTTGTGTTTATTATATTTTTTCTATAGGCTGTTTAGAGGTTTTGTCAGTGCCACAGACTAACATATTTAAAATGAGATTCTGTGCTTTTTACGTAGTATGTCTAAGAAGTCTGTGGTGCTTTTATTTACACCTGCGCGCGCATCGCTAGTGCTGGCTAGCACGGCGCGCGGAAAAACAAAACTAGTGCGCCATTTTCCAAACAAGTTAATATTTAACGATACAAGTCTGTTTTTTTCCTCGCAAGTGTGTTTAAAAACGTCGTATGAAACGCGTGTGCATTGATCATTAGACTCTCGGCTTTCTTATCGCACTCGCCTGCGGCTCGCGCGGATAATACCACCTCGAGCATAATGATCAACATAGCACACATGTATCATAATGTACTCGTACTATTACGGCATTACCATTATATATATTTTAGTAAACTACTCTTTGATCAGCATTGGTATTCTGGCAATGTTTAGCCTCTTGCCGTGTCAGCGACCTATGGAGCTCATGTGGAGAAGCGATGGGACGGATTTATTTCTTCTTTCTTCTCTCTACGTATTTTCGCTCAGCTGATGAGCGAGCGAACATCTCTCTACGTATTTTGGCTCAGCTGACGAGCGAGCGAACATCTCTCTACATGTTTTATATTTCTAGTCTATTGTGGTAGTGTTATAACTAAATCCACATTAAATGGTCTTGGTATGGACGGTTTTAACTGATTTTCTATTAGAGGCTGCCTTTGTGTGCAGACTGCAGGTGGAAACTTTTAATTGACTCCGTTTGTACCCTAGGAACAAAATAATGAAATAAACTGGTACCCACGGGCGCCGCATTACGGACACGAACCTCTCTCTTCCGCCGGACACGAATTAATTTATATTACTTCCTAACCTAAATACATTTATTTTATACAGTTAACTTGCAAGCACAGCACATACGTAACATTGTACGTTTATTGCTCACGTCTCCACAATGTTATTGGATTCTCGCAATAAAAAAACATATTTTCGTCGTCAATCGCAATTCAAAGTTATTTCCGCGAGCAAATGATGTTATCTTCACAAACTGTTTGCCGAACGTTCCATGTGACTTTAGCTGATCGCTTTTACTGATTTCTAACATTGGACAAAAAGGTTGGCCATTCCGTTAATTATTGTTGCATTTTTGGGAAATAAAAATATTTATTATTATGTATTATTATTGGATAACAACGATTAAACACACACGGTGACACGCACGGGTCCGTGTACACTACGTCATTACAACACAGAGAGAAAAATTATAACTAAGACGGAGGGACAGTCGGGGTCGACCCGCTTTATAATAATAATTCATTTATTTCGGGTAACTAGGCCCATAGAACACAGTTTACAAGACTTTTCACACTAATTATATAATAGAATAAAATAATAATAAAATTCATAATAAATGTCAAAAAATAAAATCAAAATAAAGTAAGATAAGATAGCATAAAAATTAAAATGATAAAATTACGATATTTTAACACATACAAAAATACACTCCTAAGATTAATAGCTTTAGGAGACGGATTTGCGAGTCCAGGCTAGTTAAGTTAGGAGATTGAGTGAACACTAGGAGACCACGAGAGTGAGCAGTGGTTGACGTAGGCTAGACGAGCAGAGTTAGACCATAGGGAATAGTAATGAAACTGTGTACCTGATTGAGAGATCGTGAGGGCAAGAGTGTTATTTAATACGTTAAATAATAATTGTTGTTTTAGACTAGGTTATATTAGTCTACTATAATGTAAGTAGCGTGTAAGGCGCATGAATCTCAGTGACTGTTTGTGAACGATTGGATTGGGTGAGTGTTGAATATTTTATCCCTCCTTGTTCCTTTTAATGACTAAATCGAGGTATCCTACACATGCGTTTGGTGCTAGGGACTCGGGGGAAGACATCTATGGGGTGTGACACTTACCAACAGACTGCACACAAATACAGTACTAACAGACTATAGACAACCATATCTAGGACATGACACTTGGGCAGTCACACCGCTTATGGAAGGCTGAACCAAACTTACAACTCGTTAGGGCCAATTTGAATTATAGTGCTACCTTTTATTCTGTTGTTCTTGTTTACGAACACAAACCAACCAAACGTTAGTGATGGCTACCCTTCTAATATGGACTGTCTAACTGCAGGATATCTTACACTAGCTGCGCCCCGCGGTTTCACCCGCGTAATTGTCGATCCCGTGGGAATATCGGGATAAAAAGTAGCCTATATGTTAATCCAGGGTGTCAGCTACCTCCATACAAAATTTTATCTAAACTGGTCCAGCCGTTTGAGCGTGAAGAAGTAACAAACATATAAACACACACACACACACTCACAAACTTTCGCCTTTATAATATTAGTGTGATTGTACTTGATGTACGCAGATTTCCCGGGAGCGGGGGTTCACCAAGTACCTACCACTAACTGGTTTAAAAGCCGTTCTAAGGAATGTTAGAAATTGTGTCTCGTTAAATCATACCCGGCCCCCGTAGGCCTCTTACTGATACAAAAAAATAATGTTTAGCGAGACACATAATTTGGATGCCCAGATGGAAAGGCCCCGTTGCTAGATAGATAGACAAGAATGATTGCACGACTGCCGATTACACTGCAAGCATCCCCAACTTGGGTAGATTAAGGGAAGTGTGAAGTGACGATTTAAAATAACCACTTCGGCGTATAGCAAGGCAATTCGTAAGGAATTCTGCTACCGACTGACGATGCGGTACGCTTGCGGTAAGTTTGTATTGTCTTAGTAAAGGGTGAGTAGGCCGTTATAAGGGTTAATATTACAGCACGAGTCCAGCACTTTTGGAAACTTGTCTCGCTCAATGGTAGAGGTACTTCGCAGTCCTTAGGATTAAGTAAGTCATTGCTTGACTATAGGGAACGTGTCCTGCTGGAACCGTAGCAGGTCCTCTCTAGGGCCTATGCACTTTAAAAGTAGGACTGGCAGCACCCGTACGACGTAACAGCTGTTATAAAGTGGCCATGTCCCTACGTCGCTGGGGTGGGTTACCAGATTATTGTAAGAACTTTCAGTAACGTAACTCAAAACAATATATTCTCCAACGCAAGCGTTACGTGTCAATTACCCTTTTGTATTCCTCTCGTGTCTTGTAACTTTCATAAGCAAAAGAAAAGTAGATTTCCTTTCCTTAATCACCTTACCAATGAATTCCCAACCTTATTTTATATTGAAATTGTTTTCTTGTATCCCCCCTTGTTCCCCAGCTTCCTAAGTCGGAACAAATCAAAACACTTCTTGGGAATTCATTACAATCTGTGGGAGAGTGTCCAATCTGGAGACGAGCTCTACAGAGTCGTACGGGGTGGGGTGCGTCTCTTCCCCCTTATGGGGAACCGACCTAAACACTAACATGTAACATAATTAGGAAAAACGAAAATTTTATTAGCTTAGGGTAAAATTACCCTAAGCTAATAAAATTTTCGTTTGACTGTTCCTAAATAGGAACAGTCACAATATGTTTTTAAATTTTCATCGGCGAGGCCTATAATCATCAGAGAATTTTAACACTGTGCACTGTGGTGTAGAAGTCAATCTATTTATTTAAAACATAAAAGATTTTAACGATATGGTCACTATAAGATATTGTTAGGTTAGCTCATTACGTAATAACTTATGACAGAAGGTTCCTTAAGTAGGTACTGAATAAATTAACCGACTTGGTATTACATGGATCTCACAACTTTTTACGGTAGAAGAACTGAGTTGCGAGACTTGGTTTTTTTTACAAGTTATGGTTTTGATGGCATTAAGTTCACACGGACACTTTTCAATCTCATGAAAATTATAAAGAGTGATATCACGATTTTATTCCTGATCAAACTGAAACTCAAACTCAAAGCATTTATTTCAATGAGAGGTTTTTCTTTTGAGTATTAAAAAAAAACATAGTTTCCAAGAACCCTGAAGATGGCGTTGAACTGACTACGTTACTAGGTGCCAAAACCAAAACGCTTGGAAGAAAAAAGCATTGCGTCACGTCACATGCGCTCGTTGACTGACACTTTCGTTTGCTTTCGTTTTACGATCTCAAAATTACATTCAAGTGTAATAATCAAAAAATGATTTGACGTTCTGTTCCTTGCAGTAACTTGCAGTTACTTACCAAGTTCAGCGCCATCTATCCAGAGACTAGGGAAGAGTAAAAAAAAAATTAAAAAAAAATCCCTCATTAAACCTTGTACAGGCACTTTTGAATTGTCAAAATTAAATAGTCTGTCAGTTAGTCCGAAAGTTGAAGCTAGTTGCCCATTCCAAAACGTAGATCTCTATGGAGAAGAACGGACAAGAAACTCCATGGACACTCTTTTAAATCAAGATATTACAAAATCCTGGGTACATTGTTCTTGTTGCTTCTACATTTGAGAACAATGTAAAAAAAAAACATACAAATGAAGAAACAATTCAAAATATAAGATTAAAAGTAACCAATGCAGTTAAGAGATGACCAGTCTCAACCGCGACGGCGCCCGTTCACGAACATGACGCGTGGATCAGCACCATCCAGCTCAACCAGTTTGTAGGGAACCGAATGATCCAACACACGCGCCACCATCGGTGAGACATTTAAGTGAGCATGACACGTTCTCAACTGTCATGATCTTTAAACTCAACATCAAAAAATAAATTATAATAAACGGAGACATGGTTCTTACATTTACACAATTTAAAAAATGCTTCTAAATTATACAAAACTCATCATCTGCCTAGCCTTTTCCCAACTATGTTGGTGTCGGCTTCCAGTCTAACCGGATGCAGCTGAATATCAGTATTTCTAAATTATACAAAACTGTTTGCAATTTATTTAAGAGGTTAATATAATTTTACTAGTAAACAGGAAGAGAAATTTAATATTGACGTATTCAACAATTAAAAGTTGATTGAATAAAATAAAAAAGTTATGTTCGTAATGTCAGAAACATTAATAAAAAAAGTTTTACAAAAAAATAAAAAACCCGACTGCGGTAAAAAACTGAAAAGTTAAAAACAAGCCCATTTTAAATTAAATAAAAGTTGGAAGCAGGCGGGACCCATTTGAATTTGAAAATAATAAAAATGATTATATGGGTCCCGCCTGCTTCCAACTTTTATTTAATTTAAAATGGGCTTGTTTTTAACTTTTCAGTTTTTTACCGCAGTCGGGTTTTTTATTTTTTTGTAAAACTTTTTTTATTTCCAGCTTTTTAGTTTACAAAATAAATGTGGATTTCGCAGACGATTTAGCTCTTGGTACGTGTTTTTTTACGATTTGTCACTTCGAATTACTTTTAATCATATAAGTTGTATATAAAAAAATTCAAGATTTTTAAATAAAAAAATGGTTGTTGTGCTTAACTCGAAATAGATAGGTACAGTGTGTCGTGGACTTTTTTTTTAGATATTTTTAAGGTCTTTAATTAAGTAGAACATTGTATTTCCTATATTTTATAGTTTAGGCGGCGTACGCCAAATAAGGAACTTTTATGGATGATTTTTTACACCTTGGGTCCAAAAACCCAAATATCTTACGGACCCCTATTTTTTCTGAAATAAAATATAGCCTATGTTATTTGCAGATAATGTAGCTAGCTAATGGTGAAAGAATTTTTTAAATCGGTCCAGTAGTTTTTGAGTTTATCCATTACAAACAAACAAACAAAAATACAAATTTTTCCTCTTTATAATATTAGTGTAGAAAACATTATGTACGTTCGAAAAAATCTACATCTTTTTAGTAAGATAAGTGATAAGGCATAATTTTAACACTAGAAATAGGTATAAATTAGATCAACCGCGTTTCAGATTGTCTAAAGTAAAAACTTCTTTTATGGGTTACTGTGTAGAATGTTATAATAAAATACCTCTCGATATTCTTCAATTAAATGAGAAGAAATTTAAAACATGCATTAAACGCACACTATGTAGACAAGCATGTTACAAGTTGGATGATTATATTGTAGACAAAAATGCTTGACTTAATGCTGGTCCTGCTCCACAGGCACTTGGGCTCACTAGTTAAAAATTCAATATTCGGAAGAGGTGCTTCCTTTTTTCTTTTTTACCCGACTGCGGCGAAGCCCAAAAGGAGGGTTATGTGTTTGACCTGTATGTATGTATGTATGTATGTATGTCCGTTTCTTTGTTCCCTCGTAACTTCTAAACGAATGAAGGGATTTTGATAAATTATACGTCTTTAGATTTGTCTTGGTGGCGCGAGTGTCACTGGGTATATCAAAATTGAAAAAATATAAAATGGCCGATTTTTGGCGCAATATTATGTCTTCAAAAAAAATTATTTTTCTCGAAACCTATCGAGTGGGGTATCAAAATAAAGGGTTTTTAAAGGTGATTACAAAAATATATACAACTTATATGATTAAAATTTTATTTCCAGCTTTTTAGTTTACAAAATAAATGTGGATTTCGCAGACGATTTAGCTCTTGGTACGTGTTTTTTTACGATTTGTCACTTCGAATTACTTTTAATCATATAAGTTGTATATATTTTTGTAATCACCTTTAAAAACCCTTTATTTTGATACCCCACTCGATAGGTTTCGAGAAAAATAATTTTTTTTGAAGACATAATATTGCGCCAAAAATCGGCCATTTTATATTTTTTCAATTTTGATATACCCAGTGACACTCGCGCCACCAAGACAAATCTAAAGACGTATAATTTATCAAAATCCCTTCATTCGTTTAGAAGTTACGAGGGAACAAAGAAACGGACATACATACATACATACAGGTCAAACACATAACCCTCCTTTTGGGCTTCGCCGCAGTCGGGTAAAAAAGAAAAAAGGAAGCACCTCTTCCGAATATTGAATTTTTAACTAGTGAGCCCAAGTGCCTGTGGAGCAGGACCAGCATTAAGTCAAGCATTTTTGTCTACAATATAATCATCCAACTTGTAACATGCTTGTCTACATAGTGTGCGTTTAATGCATGTTTTAAATTTCTTCTCATTTAATTGAAGAATATCGAGAGGTATTTTATTATAACATTCTACACAGTAACCCATAAAAGAAGTTTTTACTTTAGACAATCTGAAACGCGGTTGATCTAATTTATACCTATTTCTAGTGTTAAAATTATGCCTTATCACTTATCTTACTAAAAAGATGTAGATTTTTTCGAACGTACATAATGTTTTCTACACTAATATTATAAAGAGGAAAAATTTGTATTTTTGTTTGTTTGTTTGTAATGGATAAACTCAAAAACTACTGGACCGATTTAAAAAATTCTTTCACCATTAGCTAGCTACATTATCTGCAAATAACATAGGCTATATTTTATTTCAGAAAAAATAGGGGTCCGTAAGATATTTGGGTTTTTGGACCCAAGGTGTAAAAAATCATCCATAAAAGTTCCTTATTTGGCGTACGCCGCCTAAACTATAAAATATAGGAAATACAATGTTCTACTTAATTAAAGACCTTAAAAATATCAAAAAAAAAAGTCCACGACACACTGTACCTATCTATTTCGAGTTAAGCACAACAACCATTTTTTTATTTAAAAATCTTGAATTTTTTTAGGACTTTATTTAAACGCATTTATTTTACACATGTCATTACTCCTATGTCATTACAAAATAAACTATTTTTTCACAAAGTAGTGTTTATGTAGATAATATTTAGTCTGCAATTCATTAAAATTGGACGTTTGGTTTGAAAGTTATGGCGAAATCAACATAATACTATTTCTGCGCTCCGCGGCCCGTGGCGACAGGCAAAATAGGATGTTGTTTATAGGGAAGCTCTAATTCAGTAACTTTTTTACAAAAAAATTATCTTTTAAAACAATATTTAATACATGAAGTTATCTTATCCTGCTAATAACTCGTTTCAGCCGATAGACGTCCACTGCTGGACATAGGCCTCCCCCAATTTTGGGGGGGGTTTGCCATAATCGCCACGCTTGGCAGGCGGGTTGGCGATCGCAGTATGGTATGATGGTGGAATAAATAGAGAACGCTGCTGCCCATTCTCCGGTAAGACCCTTAGTCGCCTTTTAGGACACCCACGGGAAGTAAGGGGTGGTGCAATTCTTTAAGTCCGGCACCACACAGACGCTAATAAAATAAATGCGAAAGTCTGTTTGTTTATCTGCCTGTTTGTCGGCTAAAATGCTGAATTTACTTTTGGGTAGTTGAACACATGGGATCAAACTTAGGCTTTTTGTAGCGATAATCAACTTCCACGCGGGCAGAGCCGCGGGTGACCGCTAGTCATATATATATTGACAAGGAACCGTCATGATGTTAATTTTTTTAAACAGTTCCAGTAGAGATTCGCGTCTTCTGAGCTTGTAGGTGGCTCTAACAGCCCTCTTTTGCAGAATGAAGATAGAATCAATATCCGCAGCCCGTCCCCACAACAAAATACCGTAAGACGATGCTATGAAAGTAACTAAAATAGACCAGCCTCGCGGTATCCACGTCTGTTAATTGGCGAATTTTCCAAACAGCGTAAGCGGCTGAACTTAGCCGCCCTGCAAGTGATGTTAAGTGCGGACCCCACTGTAACTTTGAGTCAACGTGATCCCCAGGAAAACCGTATTTTCGACGAATTCAAGTATCTCCCTGTTCAACACAACATGACATTCATTACTTCTAACATTCGGTAAAGCGAATCTAATGCATTTAGTTTATTTCTCATTTAATACCAAATTATTTACAGTAAACCAATTATGAACCATAAGCATAGCGTTATTTATGTCGTCAAGCTGACGACATATGTCGACATATGTCGGAGCGGACGGATCTCCGGCGCGATCTCATGGCGGCATGGAAAGAGCGACTGTCGCAACCCAGCGCAGGGCACGCCGCGATAGCGGCGATAAGACCCCTCTTTGAGGAGTGGCTAGAGAGGCGCCACGGCGCCCTCACCTACCGCCTGACGCAGGTCCTCACCGGACACGGAAGTTTCGGGAGGTTCCTGCACATCATCAGGCGGGAGGAAACGCCTGGGTGTCACCATTGTCAGGATCGCCCAGAGGACACGGTGGAGCACACGGTGGAGGTCTGCCCCGCTTGGGCGGAGCACCGCCGTGTCCTCGTAGAGGCGATTGGCAGCGACGGCGACCTCTCGCGTCCGGCCCTGGTGCAAGCCATGGTCCGGGGCGAGAGGGAGTGGGAGGCAGTCACCTCCTTCTGCGAAGCAGTCATGCTAGCGAAGGAGGTGGCGGGACGGCTCAGGGAGAGAGCCTCCCGTCCCAGCCGCCGCGGGAGACGCTCCGGGCGTCGGGAGCCGCGTGATGACTCCCGGCCACCGTAGGCGCGGGCCTGCGGGCGGAGAGTAATGGGTAGCTCACCGCCCGATCAGGACCAGGCCCGTGCCGGACGGCGCGTACGTGTTCCACGCGCGCCTCAAAGAGATGTCAGCATCGGGGAGGGGCCCCTTAGGGCCGAAGCCTGCTGGGTCAGCTGGATTGTCCGAAAGGGTTACCGCCGGCCCGGAACATAAAGGGCTAAGGAAGGAACACAGGTGGGTTTTAGTCAGTAAGAGTCTGACACTCCCTTCCGCTCCACCCAGAGCGGGAGGAGTCATTTGATGATTTCCCATCCGCAAAAAAAAAAAAAAAAAGCTCCTGTGCACGTCTGCTTACTTTAAAAATCAGTGATCTGTCATCAGCAAATAACACTATTTGTGGTCGGTTTTTCAGTAAACGACGTAAATCATTTATATATACTAAAAATAGGAATGGACCCAATATTGAGCCCTGCGGTACTCCCATTTTGACTTTTAAGCCCGATGAATACACACCGTTAATTTGAACTTGCTGAAATCTATTATTTAAATATGATTTTATTAAGCTAAGAGCAAGTTTACCTAGTCCGTAATGCTCAAGTTTCAAGAGCAGTGTTTCGTAATTGACGCAATCAAATGCCTTGGATAGGTCGCAAAAATGCCAATTGCATCTTGTGCCCCTTCCCATGCGTTAAATATGTGTTTTAATAATGTTACGAGCTTCGGGTTCGTGGCAATAAAAACTGCCGATTTAATACCCAAAAATTGACACTTTAATTAACAACACTAATTACAACCCAAACACACTAATTACAAAACACAATTGCACTACTGATCGCTTTAAGTCGCACTTAAAGATCGCTTCGGATGTTTTCATTTCGATCGCTTATCTAACACTGTCGCTCGCGGCTCACGCCGGCCTTATATAGTGCCGCAGAGAGTTCTAGAACCTTCCACTGTAGAAACATCTAGAATGTCTAGTGAACATCTAGAGTACATACAGGCCCCGATCGACCAGATGTCGATAGTTCGGGAAAGTTCTAGAATGTTCTAGAAGGGTCTTGACTACTAGTTCTGCTACTCGATAATAGATGGCGCTAGTGGTAACTACTGTCACCATGTCGTCGTTTCAGCCGATAGACGTCCACTGCTGGACATAGGCCTCCCCCAATTTTGGGGGGGGGTTTGCCATAATCGCTGTCACCATGTACCAGGCATTAATTGTGGCGCGCAACAATAAGGTGACACCGGCGTCGGTTGTACAACGTCCTTTGGTGAAACCATACTGTTGATCGTGTAGGATGTTATTACGATTAAAATGGGTGGGCATTTGATTTAACATTACTTTTTCAAACACCTTGCTAAAAATCGGCAAAACCGATACGGGTCTATAATTATTGCTGTCCCCAGATTTGGAAAGTGGAATAACTTTATTAAACTTCATTAAATCCGGGAAAACCCCTTGATCAACACACAAATTACATATTATAGCTAAATAGGGTGCAATTGTCTCAATAATGGATTGACTAACTTTAGTAGACTTGCCCCATAGATCTTCGGTAATTTTGATCTTAAGTTGCTTAAATGGCTAATGACTATGGAGTTTATATGTTTAAATTTAAATTCCACAGGACAGGTTGAGACATTCGCTCTTAGTAATTCAATAGCTAGTGCGGGCGAGGAATTTAAAGTTTCTGTAGTTTTAATTGGGATATTGGTAAAGAAAGTTGCAAATTCCTGAGCGACATCGATGTTATCACTAATGGGACCGTGGGAAGTGTCCAGTGTGTAATCAGTATTGTGTTTTTTTGTCCTGTTCGTTTCTTTGTTTATAATTTTCCAAACTGTCTTTATTTTATTGTCTGCTGATTTAACCTTGTTACTAATGAAAGAAGCTTTAGCTGCTTTGCAGATATTTTTAAAAATTTTAGAATAAGTTACAACATACTTATTAAAAGTATCCGTGTTTATATACGGCTTAATGCCATACAGTTCATATAATCTTTCCCTACTTTTCCTTATTCCTTTAGTTGCCCAGTCACTGAATAAAAACTTAGGGCAAATAGTTTTAGATTTCTTCTTAAAGGAATTATTGAACTCTGTTTGCATTAGTGAAAAGAGTTCTTCATACAAAATATTACCATTAGTCATACTTAGGCCCTGAGCATTTAACTTGCTAATTAAAGTGTTATTAAACTTATTCAAATTACCCGATGTTATTGGTCTAGTTTGAATCTGCACTTTTCGTATCGGTGTGTTGGACTCAAAAGACATGGTTTGACCACTGTGATCCGAAGGGAGATAATTTACAATGGCTTTATCTAAATATTCACAGCAACAAAAAACATTATCAATACATGTAGCAGTAGCCGTAGTTATTCGCGTTGGTTCCAAAAACACATTTGACAGATTGAATGATTTAAAGAGGCTTCAATCAATGACAATCTAATGCTGTTTGAATTATTTTCCAAAATATTAACACTATAGTCACCACAAATAATTACTGATTTATTATCAGTTGCAAGTTTTCCCAAAACATCTTCCGTTACTGACTCAAATATAGAGTAGTTTTGATAGTTTGGAGGTCTGTAAACGCACACTATAAAATGCTTATCAAGCTCAACACAGGACAGTTCGATGCTATGTTCCACTGATAGTTCCACTATGTCTTTACGAGTCTTATATTTTACACAATTTTTAATTAAGATTAATGAACCACCACTCAGCATGGATTTTCGGTTAAAGCAACTGCACTATAGTTCTCATAATCAATCAGCATTTCATAATCCTTCAACCAGTGTTCAGTAATACAAATAATATCAAACATTGTTTTTTCTAAAAACAATTTAATTTCTAATATTTTGGAAGAAAAACGTTGAA
This sequence comes from Mesoligia furuncula, assembly GCA_916614155.1. Lineage (NCBI taxonomy): Eukaryota > Metazoa > Arthropoda > Insecta > Lepidoptera > Noctuidae > Mesoligia > Mesoligia furuncula. The sequence goes on along the minus strand of OU744802.1, from coordinate 30,100,952 downwards.
TATTTTGATGAAACAATTTCAAGGAATTCTGCTTAGCCCCTTTTTTACAATTAACTAATTGAGTGCTAGAAGATACCTTGTTGTAGGTGAAATTAATAATATTATTATTGGTGCCTTCTGTTGTCTTGCTGACTAGTTTAAATTATTGTGGCTAGCCACCTAATTATTAGTATTATTACTTATATATATAGATCTTATTTTCCGGCGCCATATTTGGACGAATAAAAGAATGATTACAAAAATTGAAAACTCAGCTACGTTAAAGGGCTGGAAAGCGCTGAGTGACGTTATTACGAGTAACACTAGCTCAAGGAACTTGAATAAAGTACGATAGCACGTAATTATTCCATGCACTGGCGAGACAGTTGATGCCGGAATGCAATTAATAAGTAAAGCTTCCTAACAAATAGTTTATTATTTGGCGAGTGTGTCATGTTTTCATTAAAACTGCACAGAGCGCCGCCCCACGGCACACATGTAACAGCGTTATTAAAGCTAATTCGTGTTCCTAACTACCCTGGAACACGGTTATTAGTTTAGCAGGTTACAGCGGCGTCGTAGCCTTCTCGCTACGTGTGCTACGCCGTAGTAGCACTACGTATTATGTCGTATTATTGTGCTACGCCGACGTTACGGGACGCCAACGCCACCCGTCTTGGGAAATCGCCACTTTGTTCTAAGATAGTTCATTTTGTTTCAACGTCAACATCTTGGCAGAAATTATGATAGACATTTTATTCAATAACCAACAAGAATGTACAATAATAAATAAAATAATATACAGTACATACCGAATGATACGAGTATATGTATATGTGACAAATGGAACGTCTAATCATCTGACTAAATACGATGTTTTACAACATAATAGATACCTTACCTTTGCGGTTCCCATTTAGTATTATTATTTTGACCTGGTAAAGATCCGCCCAACACCGAATTTGTCATCTATTCTAATAATTCACAAAATAAATTTAAAGGCGTTTAAAAATTAAAGTTTCCAGATTTTCTTAAATAAATGTCCGTGTGTATGTGTAAAATAATCTTGTTTCTTTATTTTTTTTGGCTTTATTGAAATTTATTTAGTTCTCGTATTAAATTATATCATTGAGGTATTATTTGACTATGAAAACGTAGTCATTGGCATTTTATAGAACATTGGGTAACATTGTATCATAAACATAACTTACTGTCTGGTTGTGTATATGGCTGAAACGCAAAAGTCATGAAATAAATGTTCCCTTTTAATTTTAACTATATTTTTTAGGGTTTCGTACCTTAAAAGGAAAATAATGGAACCCTTATAGGGTCACATTGTGTGTCTGTCCATCCGTCTGTCACAGCCAATTTGCTTCGAACCTAATGGACCGGCTAAGTTGAAATTTGGTACTCATATTAGTCTCTGTTACCCAAATACAGACGTGTAACGTAAATAAATGAATTTTGTATATGGGGGTAATTTTTAAGAGCAAATAGAAAATATATTTTAAAAAAAGTTTCGCAATCTGTACCGTGTGACATATTAAATGAAAGGGCTTACTGTGAGGATCTCAAATATATTTTTTTCATAATTTTAAAGTAAATTTAATAAAGTTATTTAAGAAAATAGTCAAAAATTGACCATTCCCCCCGTTATCTCCGAAATAACTGAGCCTAAAATATTAAAAAAAATAAGTGCAGAAAATAGTTCTATACCTATATTACAGGAAAACCTATAAGAAGTCTTAAAACAACATGGTAAATCTCTCAATATTGTGCGTACAAACTTACATTTTCAGTTGAAATGTGTGGGAGAACATGTTTTACAATGTTAAGTTTGTTCTTGGGATAAATTCATTCCAACTACGGAACCCCTCATTGTACGTGGTCTGACACGCACTTTGCCAGTGTTTTCTTAACTAGAGCTTCAAAATTATTTATTTATTTAAACGCAGTTACATTACAGGCTATGTTTAGGGAGTAGGTACAGTCACCAAAAGAGATAAGCAACCAGGGTCGTCGGATATAGTTGAAGTTTGGTAAGAAATCGATGGATGTTTTCGAATGAAATTTAATTTCATAAATGAGCTGTTTGTTTTCTATTAACTAAATTATATTTTATTCGAAAACATCCATCGGTACATGACCCTGTTATGGGCGCAGCAAGTGTTACTACAGTCAACTTATATCTAGGTTGTACATAATTACTTATGGTTAACATACTTTGTATATTATAGCACCTACTAGATAATATCACAATATTAAATTATATACTACAATAATCTCTTTCCATCAGTTTAAAAATGTATTACCTTATTAATTTATTTATCTTCTTCCAGCAATACTAGTTTATTTCTTATTCGTAAACAAGCCAATAGATGGCGCTGATCTCTAACTGCATTCATAATAATGCGTTGTATTATCCCGCAGCAGAGAAAGTGATTATCAAAATTATCATTCATCATCATTTCAGCCGAAAAACGTCCACTGCTGAACACTGGCCTCCCCCAAAAGGGGGGGGTTTGCCATAATCGCCACGCTTGGCAGGCGGGTTGGCGATCGCAGTATAGTATGGTGGTGGAATGCATAGAGAACGCTGCTGCCCATTCTCCGGTACGCCCCTTAGTCGCCTTTTACGACACCCACGGGAAGTATGGGGTGGTGCTATTCTTTAAGTCCGGCACCACACAGACCCTCATCAAAATTATGTTAAATAGGAATTATAACAACTAGTTACTAATAAGATTAAAATGTGGAGAAGAGTGACATTCATAATGAATGGCTATAAACTAAGTAATTTCTACTCTAAAGCCAAGCTACCTATACCTTATTAAAACTGTTTACTCTAATGATAACACGAGCTTGTCTTTCAATCTAGGACAGGCAACAGAATACAGAATACTTTGAAACAAAAAATATGCTTAAATTTCAAAGAAGTTTAAAGAGAAATCAATTTACGTGCAGTTTTCATGGAAATGATTGTACTATGTATCCAATTACTGGCGGTGCGTTAATAAGGCCTGCCTTACAACCGCGCCGCACCGCGCGACTATGGACGCCGCCTTACAACCGCGCCGCACCGCGCGACTGTGGACGCCGCCTTACAACCGCGCCGCACCGCGCGACTTTGGACGCCGCCTTACAACCGCGCCGCACTGCGCGACTTTGGACGCCGCCTTACAACCGCGCCGCACCGCGCGACTTTGGACGCCGCCTTACAACCGCGCCGCACCGCGCGACTTTGGACGCCGCCTTACAACCGCGCCGCACCGCGCGACTTTGGATGTCGCCTTACAACCGCGCCGCACCGCGCGACTTTGGACGCTGCCTTACAACCGCGCCGCACCGCGCGACTATGGACGCCGCCTTACAACCGCGCCGCACCGCGCGACTGTGGACGCCGCCTTACAACCGCGCCGCACCGCGTGACTGTGGACGCCGCCTTACAACCGCGCCGCACCGCGCGACTTTGGACGCCGCCTTACCGCCGTGCCGCGAGTTTGGAAGTGTGTTTTTAAAGCGGCGAGCGTTGAATAATGTATGCAGTGAGAGTGTCGTGAGTTCGTGACGTACTGCTGCACTGCACGACTACACTACAACTAGGTCAGGAATGTAACTCGTAAGCAAATGAACAGTTTGAGGTGAGTTATTAACACTTGCTTTCAATTTTGGATGTGCTACGGAACGTAATTATAAAATAATTTCCCACGAGCTTGATTGTGTCAAAGAAAGATAACAATAATATCAAAATATTTGAATGTAGTTTTTGCAATAATAATTACAGTTAGCAAATGTGTTGGTGAACAAAGCACTTGCCTATGTTAAAATAAGCGGATCATAGTAGAGTATCGTCGCCGCATCACTCGTCTTCACAAAATAATACTTAAGTCGATTTTTGCGACCCCCACCGATTAAGAAGTTATCTATTAATCGCAGAACCACGGGGTAGACTTCAAAGGAAGAAGTCCGCGAATAAATTATAACAAGAAGCGTCTAAACAATGTGAAGCGAGTACGTGCGGCGCATGGCGATCAGCTGACAGGTGAGCTGTGGGGCAGGCTACACACGAGTACGTGCGGCACATGGCGATCAGCTGACAGGTGAGCTGTGGGGCAGGCTGAACACGAGTACGTGCGGCGCATGGCGATCAGCTGACAGGTGAGCTGTGGGGCAGGCTGAACACGAGTACGTGCGGCGCATGGCGATCAGCTGACAGGTGAGCTGTGGGGCAGGCTGAACACGAGTACGTGCGGCGCATGGCGATCAGCTGACAGGTGAGCTGTGGGGCAGGCTGAACACGAGTACGTGCGGCGCATGGCGATCAGCTGACAGGTGAGCTGTGGGGCAGGCTGAACACGAGTACGTGCGGCGCATGGCGATCAGCTGACAGGTGAGCTGTGGGGCAGGCTGAACACGAGTACGTGCGGCGCATGGCGATCAGCTGACAGGTGAGCTGTGGGGCAGGCTGAACACGAGTACGTGCGGCGCATGGCGATCAGCTGACAGGTGAGCTGTGGGGCAGGCTGAACACGAGTACGTGCGGCGCATGGCGATCAGCTGACAGGTGAGCTGTGGGGCAGGCTGAACACGAGTACGTGCGGCGCATGGCGATCAGCTGACAGGTGAGCTGTGGGGCAGGCTGAACACGAGTACGTGCGGCGCATGGCGATCAGCTGACAGGTGAGCTGTGGGGCAGGCTGCACACGAGTACGTGCGACGCATGGCGATCAGCTGACAGGTGAGCTGTGGGGCAGGCTGCACACAAGTACGCGCGACGCATGGCGATCAGCTGAGAGGAGCTGTGGGGCAGGCTGAACACGAGTACGTGCGGCGCATGGCGATCAGCTGAGAGGAGCTGTGGGGCAGGCTGCACACGAGTACGTGCGGCGCATGGCGATCAGCTGACAGGTGAGCTGTGGGGCAGGCTGAACACGAGTACGTGCGGCGCATGGCGATCAGCTGAGAGGAGCTGTGGGGCAGGCTGCACACGAGTACGTGCGGCGCATGGCGATCAGCTGACAGGTGAGCTGTGGGGCAGGCTGCACACAAGTACGTGCGACGCATGGCGATCAGCTGAGAGGAGCTGTGGGGCAGGCTGAACACGAGTACGTGCGGCGCATGGCGATCAGCTGAGAGGAGCTGTGGGGCAGGCTGCACACGAGTACGTGCGGCGCATGGCGATCAGCTGACAGGTGAGCTGTGGGGCAGGCTGAACACGAGTACGTGCGGCGCATGGCGATCAGCTGACAGGTGAGCTGTGGGGCAGGCTGCACACGGCCAGTTTGTTACGGAGAGATCTAACAAATCCGGATGGCTTGTGACCGCCAGTGTCGCACGCGATGGACCGCCCTCAGCAGAGCAGGCACTCTTATAAATAGTCCAGAGGTTATAAGAACTATCTACGATTTACAATAAATTTTGTAACTTTTCAATATTGAGCATCTAAACTAAATAATCGTCAAAAACCATTCAAAGTTAGTTTAATTAATGTTGTTGTTCGAAAATTAAATGAAGCTTCAAATAAGTCAATACCTACTATTCTATACTACGAAATCTATTTAACCTCAGAAAGGTAATTTGTTTGAACATTTCGTTCGCTCGTCGGAACCATTAGAAAACAATAACACTGCGTCGTGAAGTTACACAAATTCAACAAGGTACTAATACAAGTTTGCCGACACACACACACACACACACATACATTGTTTTAACAAAGTTGGAGTTTACACTATACAATGTTTCTTAATCATTTCTAAATACACACATCAAAAGTGTCTAGGGATCAAGCATTTTTATGCGGATTTCTTGAGATTGAGATGTGGCTTTGTAATAAATTTATGATTTTATAAATTTATATGGATCCTTTTTGGTGCATTTCATAATTTGAATCAGGAACTGTGAATCAAATTCGAGTAAAAGATGAAAATCAGCTGTCAATATTTTCCCTATAAAAACATACAACGCATTGAAGACATTATTAGTGCTACTGTTTCCCTACTACTGATTAAAACCAACGTTATTATGGAGCGGCGACGTCATTTAAGCAGGGAAGAAATGCTCAGAGCCGTGGGAATGATAGAAGCTGGTTCCCGGCAACGTACTGTGGCTTTAGCTCTGAATACAAGTCAGAGTGTTATCAGTCGACTTTGGACACGTTACCGAAGCACTGGTACCGTGGCTGAGCGCCATGGAGGACGGTATCGCTGCACCACACGGAGACAAGACCGATACATTCAAATCTTAACTCGAAGAGCTCCAACAATAACCGCCATGATGTTAGCCGTGAGGCTTCATCACTCTTCAGGGAACTTAATTAGCGACCAAACAGTCAGAAACCGCTTGCATGAAGTGAACCTTCATTCCCGAAGACCGCTACGGGTACCACCTATAGCAATGCACAATCGTAGGATTCGATATCAATGGGCTCTTGAACACAGAAATTGGGCAGAAGAACAATGGCGTTTCGTGTGCTTTTCTGATGAGTCTCGTTTTGGTATGAGACCGGATACAAGACGTATACGACACTGGAGAACCCCTGGACGCCAACAGCGATTAAAATCCTGCCAGGAAGTCCATCCTTATAGTGGTGGAACCATCATGGTATGGGCGGGTATTTGGATCGGCGGAAGAACTGAGTTGATTTGGATCAGAGGCAACCTCAACGCTCAAATTTATGCTGAGACGATTGTATCAGACGTCATCGTTCCTCTACAAGTGCAAATCGGTCCCTTATTTCAGTTAATGCATGATAATGCACGACCGCACACCGCAAGAGTTGTAAGACAGACTCTCGCCGCAGCTAACATCAATGTCCTGCCCTGGCCTGCTCAGTCGCCAGACTTGAACCCGATTGAGCATGCATGGGATATGCTACAGAGAAGAGCTCTGCCGAATATGGAGGGTATCCATTCGCAAGAAGACCTTTTTTTGTTGTTCCAATGAACATGGGCGGCCATTCCACAGCGTGATTTGGATGAATGCATTTTGAGTATGCCAAACCGATGTTCTTGTGTTGTTAGTGTTCGCGGTAGAAACACGGATTATTAATTGTTTAAGTTACCCAATAAATTTTTTAAGAAAACTGTTATTTCAGTCTTTTTTTCGAACTTTTGTGTTAGTGGTTCAAATGTCAAAAATCCCTTTATTAGGAAAATGGCAAATTTCTTTATTAATGCAAAGGTGACTTGGTTTATCGTTACTGTGACAAACGAAAACACTTTATTTGATGAATCCTTAAAGAAAATTTTAATTAATATCAATCAGTAGAAAAGTTATTGCAAAAATATATGTTGATCCCTAGACACTTTTGATGTGTGTATATCAAATCTTACTATACGGAAAAAATTGACTTTAAAGTCAAAAGTCGTGGTAGTCGTTACCACAACTTTTGACTTTAGCTCGTATAAATTAACCTTGGCTTATTAGAAATTCTTCTGAAGCATTGACAAAAGAAAAACAATTTCGTCGCGACATAAATAAGTAACGCAACACAAAGACAGCTCGGCTTTCAAAATAAAAGTGTCATAAGTGCTTCTACTGAGGCGCTCACTCACTTTATTCCAATAATCTCCCACTTCTGCAACTGAGATGATCCTAAGCTAGACTCATGGTGGGAGAAAGGCATGTAAAGTAAAAATTGAATATTCAAAGTGTCAGACGTGAAAACACTATCACAACAGCAACACAATTAAATTGCACTAACAGTTGCAAAGTAAACTGCTACTGTACCTGCAGTTTGAGACAGAACGAGTAACAATCCACCTGGCGTATTGTTACTCGTGGGAGCGAGACAAAAAACAAGTTGTTTGTAGCGCTAGTCGCGACGCAATATAACTGCGACTAACTGACGGACAACTCGTGCACGCTAGCACGACACACGCTAGATGTTACCAAGATCTACCACTTCGAATTTAAAATGTGCGCAAGTCTAGAAATACTATTTTATTCGAATCTTAACGGCTTTCTTTTTGATATTTCCACTTCTAGTTAGTGTATAATTTATTACCCCCATGGGTATTAGGCAGTCTTTTCAAGATAGCTGCACTCTACATCAAACTAAACTAGAATTTCCCATTAAAAGCACATTGCAATTTACAATCCATATTAATTCCATACATAGTTTACGAGACTTCTTGAATAATGAAATAGAATATGGATACTCGGAACAATACGAGCGGTGGTCGCATCTATCTAGCGTCGTAGTGCGCGCTGTTCGTATTTATCTAGTAGTTGCGCGGATAATTTTGTAATATCCGCCGCTTGTCCGCAGCGATAGCCGCCTTAATCTGTTCCTGTTCCACTTCCACAGCACTCCTCCTCGTGGTCTCGCTTTATGTCAGATAATACTTTGTATATTGGTGTTTCAATTATAATTAATATTGAATTTATTATATAAACTTTTGAATTGAATATCTATTAATAATGTTCTCAAACGATTGAATTATTGTGAGAGTGCGATGTCCACACTGTGTGTCACGAACGTTATCCAATATTGGTACAACTTATCACAAGTGTTGGTCTCTGAATAATTATGTTGTCATATTTAATTAGTTAATATAATAAAAACTCAAGACTGCTTTAACTTCGTTGTGTATTCTTGTGTTATTGTCAATGATTCCAAAAAAATCCAATATTTGATCAAACGGCACTACCAATAAAATGCGTGGGTGTGATTCAGCTTGTCAAAGTGAGTCCAATATTTGAACAATGTTTGCGTGAACTCACTCGAGGAATGTTTGCTCAGAGTTATGTTGGCCCATTGCCTTTGATAAGGGGCTTTGTTTTGTCTTTATGGTTACAAGGAAAAGCATCGCGTCTGATTAACTGACGATCACAGCTAATCGAGTATGAGTCCTCGATTGTACGAGAGTACGTGTCTATGTCGCGGGTTGGACGGGTTTTATGGTTTGTTGATAAGAGTCATTCTTTTCTCCAATTGCTTGCAGAAATGTTATAGTAGAGAACAAGCAATGTTGTGATAGTATTGGCGTAAACATTCCTTTTAAATGCATTTGTAAGTAACTATCCAAAAGAGATCATCGTGCACTTTGACGTACTTACAAACGCGACTTGATTGATCGTGCGACTACGTCTAAAAACAGTAATATTGATCAACAACACGCGACTACGCCAGTGTGCCTCCAATGGGATTTTGTTTCTCCTCAATAATGCTAAGAGGATTACCTACTCCAAGCAAATATTATTTGAGGCTTCAATTCAGGTAACCTTTGAAGTAACTTGCTGTACAGTGTACAGAATAACGCCGTTATCATGTATTTTTTTTTATCAAATTTAATCGTATTTGTAAGGCTTATCGGCTCAGTGGTGATTGAGACGATACTCAGAAATCATGTTTACATTACTTTGATGTACTTATAAGTGGTTTTTAAAAGATGTGTTTTTTTTCTAAATACGTTCTTTCTTTATGCAGTGTTCAATGAAAGACGCCGGTCGGTCACGGCGCCCTTCAATTACGAATGCAACATACATATCTTACTTTTTATGACTTTTGGGGACGTACAAAGCGTCTTTTGTTTTTTTTTTTTCATACTATACATTTTCCTTAAAATAACACACACACACACACACACACAATTTTTATTTTGTTGTTCTTCTTGTTTCTTTTTAGCGTATCGATGGTTAAAACTTCAAACATTTTTGGCCCAAAACTCAGCTTCGTTAACCTCCCTCACTGACGCAATCATAGATATATGAAAGAAGGAGATATGCCCGGGAGTTGAAAGTACAACAAAACCCGATGTCGCTAGGTTGGCCCCACCACCGCGCCACTATACGTATGTATCTGCCAGATACACGAAACGGTTTTTATTGCATTTTTGGCATCTAAAAACCTTTATTTACCACATACATTTTTATTTAATTTTTTCTATTAACCCAACATACTTTTTTCTCAAACGTATAATTATTTATCTGCATAAGCTGACAAATAAACACAGCGTACAACCATTTAAATCCCAGTTACATACTTTGACGCGGGGGGAAAGGGCGCGCGGTGCGGGTAACTGCCGGTCACACAGTTCTCCGGCGGGCAGCGAGTTGTGCGCGCGAGTGTTGCGTTGTTTTTTACCATGTCGAGTGAACGTTATAAATTTTTAAATATATTAAGGGAAGATGCAATTAAAAGATCAAAAAATGCTGTGGACCAAATAACAAGCGTAACATCAAACCAGATAGACTCGCCATCAAGGCAAGGTAAGTAATAATTAACTAAATATTTTATAATTATTAATGAATATATTTTAAGTGCACCCATAAATTAAGATTTCTACCTATACTGTAAATATTTGAACACGTCTTAGAATGAAAATCTATTATCATGACAACATTGCTGCAATTTATTCATTCCCGGTGCATAAGTATGTAACTACGCAGTTACACATTTTTACGTCGGAATTTAGTTTGATTAAAAAATGTATTTAGGCACTTACATACTTATTCTACGGAATGTGTTTAAAATAAAATCAAGTAACTAACACTTATATTGTTTTACATTGGATTTTAATTTGATTATTAATATCTATGTGTATACTTACATAGTATTACTTTTATGAAATGATGTTGATTGTCGTTGAAAATCGAGTGTTTTGTGGTTTGATTGTTTCAGATACTCCAGTACACTTCTCAAAATATTTCACCGATGAAGACTTGCAACAAATGACGGAATTCATAGAAAACAGTGACGAAGAAACAAGTACTGCACAAAACCCTCTTAAAACCTCAGAATGTTTCAGAACACATTCCCCAACCGTCACGAGTCATAAAGCTCCAGTGGTTTTGCCGAGTAACTCTCATGACCCCATATTGGCAACAATAACGCCACAATCACCCATGATGAGCAATGTCAGTTCAGGAATTCGAAATGATATAACTATTGAGTCACCAAATTTCTCGTCAGTCATAGCTCAAGCAATTGGTCAGTTGGATTGTGATATAATATCACCAGCTCCTACACCAAACGTTATCATGCCAGTTAGCTCACCTATGCCAATACAAACCCCGATAATAGAAAACACTCTTTCTGAAATTGAACCATCACCGAGGCGCAGGCTATCCACAAGAAAAAAAGATATAGGTAGATTATGAATGGTCCATCAAGACCAATGGTTGGATGTTATGCGTAAGAAAAATAAAAATTTAGGAAATGCGTACAAAAGTAGGGATGGTAAAATGAGGGAAAAGAAAGTGATAGGGCCATGTTGTGGAGAGAAATGTAAATTAAAATGTTCACAAAAAATTACTAATGTTGACAGAGATTTGCTTTTTGAGGCATTTTGGTCAATGGGAGATATAGTTCGTCATTGGGATTTTATCAATAAGTACTGTGATAAAATTCCAAAACGTAGAGTTACTACTGAAACTGCATCTAGAAGAGAATTTACTTTGCGGTATTATTTACCAACAAAAATAGATAAAAAACACGATGATAATGAGGTACATGACACTGATTCAGTGTCTCCAAAGACACAGATATCGAAGATACAGGTTTGTAAAACCATGTTTTTGAACACTTTTGGAATCAAACAAGGCCTGGTATATTCGGCTTTGAAAAAGCTTTCATTGCAAGGCACTGTTGTCCACGACAAAAGAGGCATCCATAAACATACTAAGAAAATTACTGAAGTGATGATTGCAAGTGTTTGCGATCATGTGAACAGCTTTGCACCTGTGGAATCGCATTATATTCGAAAACGTACGAATAAAATATACTTAGATGGATCTCTTACATTTTCTCGAATGTTTCTGCTGTATAAAGATTGGAATGATCCTCAAAATCAAAGTAAAGTAAAAACAGCAAGACAATACCGAGACATTGTCAATAAGAATATAAATTTGGGATTCCACGTCCCCAAAAAAGATCAGTGTGATGTTTGTCAAGTGTATAAAAACTTACCACGTCCTGTGACTGAAGAGCAGCTTAACACATACAATACCCACATAAGAAACAAGACTATAGCGCGAGAGCTAAAAAACAAAGATAAAGAAAGCACTATGAAATCAAAAGAAGTACTGACAGCGGTATATGATTTTCAAAAAGTGCATGGAATGCCCTGTGGAGAATCAAGTATTCTTTATTATAAGAGAAAGCTAACTGTATTCAATTTTACCATTTACGAAACGGGAAGCAGAGTTGCCAAGTGCTATGTTTGGGATGAAAGCACTGCTTGCCGAGGAGCAAACGAGGTGAGTAGCTGTTTATATGATTATATTAAAGAACATCATCAAAAAGGCATAAAAACGTTCAACTTTTGGTCCGACAATTGCGGGGGACAAAACCGCAATCGTATCGTTTTTGCAGTCTATTTACGAGCTGCAAAAGATTTTGAAGTCACTATAACTCATAAATATTTTGAGAAAGGCCATACACAAAATGAGGGTGATAGTGTACACGCCCTTATCGAGAGAACTGCCAAGAATAAAATGGTGTACACCCCTGAACAATGGTATGCCCTCATAAGGTGGGCCAAACAAGATGGAAACCCTTACATAGTCCAGGAAATGACTACTTTAAATTTTATGAATTTCAAAGCACTGCTCCCTGGATGCAACTGGACTATAAATACAAACAGAGAACGAGTTTTCTGGTCTCAACTAAGACAGTTACAAATATTACCGCAATTCTCTGACAGGATAGAGTATAAAACAGATTTTTGTGACCATGAGTTTAAATGCATTATTGTAAATAATGCGCTAGAGACTCCCAAAACCAGATCAAAAAATCGCAAAGTATTAGACAACAGTCCACTTCCAGCCCCTCTGGCAAGAACATTGACCTCAGCTTACGAGGGAAAATTACCAATACCCGAGGCCAAACTTCAGGATTTGAAGTACTTATGCCGAAATAATGTTATACCATCTGTTTATCATGACTTTTACATGAGTTTGATAGAGGGTAGCAATGAGAACCAAAATGACAATGAAGATGAAGAAGACGAAGAAGATGAATGAATGAAGAAGACGAAGAAGATGAATGGAGAAGTCATCCTGTGATCTCTGTACTGATTAGTTGATTAATGTTGTGGTCATAAGTAATTAATGATAAAACGTGCAATTTTATTACTCAATTAGTAAAATATAGAATAACCCTTGTTAAAATATAATACCTTCTAAACAATGATAGTTCAGTAATATGATATTAAATTTCATCTCAGTGCAAGAATGTTCAAATAGCTTTATGAAACGACTGATTTATATAATTGATAAGTAATAATTTTATAAACTCATTCTATTTAGAATTAACATTACATTATTTTGAGACAAACCCCATACTTTTTACGAAATGAACAAAACTTGCCTTTAAGGCAATTTTTATAAAGTTTAAGAATATTGTTATTTTTGGAGAGTTTTTTTTAGTTTTTAGTTATTTCCATGTGATTTCTACAGAAAAGAGCCATCAGAGCCATATATAATCTCCGCAGGCGCGATTCTCTAAGGGAACTGTTTAAGGAAATTAACATCATGACGGTGCCTTGTCAATATATCTATGAAAACATCATGTATGTAAGGAAAAATTTACATCTTTTTAGTAAAAGAGGTGAAAGACATAACTATAGTACTAGAAATAGGGACCTATTAGTTCAACCAGGTTTCAGACTGGCTAAAGTAGATTCATCTTTTATGGGGTACTGTCTAAAATGTTATAATAAAATACCTCCCCACATTCTTCAACTGAATGAGACAAAATTTAAATCTTGTATAAAACGCACACTATGCAGTCAGGCATATTATAAGTTAGGGGATTACATCGCTGACAAAAATGCCTGGCTCAATGCTAGTCCTGCTCCACAACCACAACTAATTGACTAACACTTGAAAATACTGTTGGAGCTGCTGAAGATTGTAAGACTATCTTTGCATTGTATAAACTCAATTTCCTTTGTATTGTATAATTGCATAGCACAGATGTGAGTTCTATGTAACCTATAGCTACCATTTACCGGGTAATAATATATATTTCACTGACTTGAATATTCCCTGGCGGCTGATAGTGTGTCATGCTCACTCAAATGTCTCGCTGACGGTGGCGTGTGTGTTGGATCATTTAGCTCCCTTCAAAGTGGTTGAGCTGAATGGTGCTGGTATATACGTCATGTTCGTGAACGGGCGCCGTCAGTTGGGGCTGGTCATCACTTAGCCGCCTGGGCTTATTTTAATTGTTTTAATTTTGGATTGTTGTTTTGTTACAATTTGTTGTATTCTGGACGCTTTTAACGCGGACGTCTTTTTAGGGTTCCGTACCCAAAGGGTAAAAACGGGACCCTATTACTAAGACTTCGCTGTCTGTCCGTCTGTCCGTCTGTCCGTCTGTCTGTCTGTCTGTCACCAGGCTGAATCTCAAGAACCGCGATAGCTAGACAGTTGAAATTTTCACACATGATGTATTTCTGTTGCCGCTATAACAACAAATACTAAAAACAAAATAAAATAAATATTTAAGGGGGGCTCCCATACAACAAACGCGTTTTTTTTGCCCTTTTTTGCTCGATATCAAAAATGGCAACAGGTAGGCACTTGAAATATTCACAAAATACTCAGTTGTATTTTAACTTTAATAATAAATAATAAAATTAAAATAAAATAAATATTTAAGGGGGCTCCCATACAACAAACATGTTTTTTTCGGCGTTTTTGCCTTGTGGTACGGAAACCTTCGTGTGCGAGTCCGACTCGCACTTGGCCAGTTTTTTTGTTTTTTACATCGGTCTCACATTATATAATCATAAATTCAAAAGTAATGATGTAACAAATATTTTTGTAAAATGTAATTTAAAAAGAGTGTCCATGGAGTTTCTTGCCCGTTCTTCTCCATAGGTACCTACGCTTTGGAATGGGCAACTAGCTTCATATTTTCTGACTGACCGACTTCTTGACAATTCAAAAGTGCCTGTTAAAGGTTTAATTGAAATAAATGCTTTGAGTTTGAGTTTGAGTTTGATGTCCTGTGATGATATGTGATTTTAAGTTCAGTAAGAACTTATACCTAATAAAACAAAAGATAAAAGTCTGATTACCAGTAGGTAGGTAGATGCCATTTTTAATTAATGTTATATTAGATCTTCGGTGTTATAAACATATAATTAATAATAATGTTACTTTTTGACACTTGAAACGTTTGAAATTTATATTTTTGTATTTTGAAAATAAACATTAGATAATACAAATAATATATATCCACTGTTTTTATTTTAAAATACGAAAACACAATGACATGATAATTTTTACAAGTTTGGAATTCAGTTACACTTGTATGCACAATGATATACACACATCAAAAGTGTCTAGGGATCAACATATATTTTTGCAATAACTTTTCTCCTGATTGATATTAATTAAAATTTTCTTTAAGGATTCATCAAATAAAGTGTTTTCGTTTGTCACAGTAACGATAAACCAAGTCACCTTTGCATTAATAAAGAAATTTGCCATTTTCCTAATAAAGGGATTTTTGACATTTGAACCACTAACACAAAAGTTCGAAAAAAAGACTGAAATAACAGTTTTCTTTAAAATTTTATTGGGTAACTTAAACAATTAATAATCCGTGTTTCTACCGCGAACACCAACAACACAAGAACATCGGTTTGGCATACTCAAAATGCGTTCATCCAAATCACGCTGTGGAATGGCCGCCCATGTTCGTTGCAACAACAAAAAAAGGTCTTCTTGCGACTGGATACCCTCCATATTCGGCAGAGCTCTTCTCTGTAGCATATCCCATGCATGCTCAATCGGGTTCAAGTCTGGCGACTGAGCAGGCCAGGGCAGGACATTGATGTTAGCTGCGGCGAGAGTCTGTCTTACAACTCTTGCGGTGTGCGGTCGTGCATTATCATGCATTAACTGAAATAAGGGACCGATTTGCACTTGTAGAGGAACGATGACGTCTGATACAATCGTCTCAGCATAAATTTGAGCGTTGAGGTTGCCTCTGATCCAAATCAACTCAGTTCTTCCGCCGATCCAAATACCCGCCCATACCATGATGGTTCCACCACTATAAGGATGGACTTCCTGGCAGGATTTTAATCGCTGTTGGCGTCCAGGGGTTCTCCAGTGTCGTATACGTCTTGTATCCGGTCTCATACCAAAACGAGACTCATCAGAAAAGCACACGAAACGCCATTGTTCTTCTGCCCAATTTCTGTGTTCAAGAGCCCATTGATATCGAATCCTACGATTGTGCATTGCTATAGGTGGTACCCGTAGCGGTCTTCGGGAATGAAGGTTCACTTCATGCAAGCGGTTTCTGACTGTTTGGTCGCTAATTAAGTTCCCTGAAGAGTGATGTAGCCTCACGGCTAACATCATGGCGGTTATTGTTGGAGCTCTTCGAGTTAAGATTTGAATGTATCGGTCTTGTCTCCGTGTGGTGCAGCGATACCGTCCTCCATGGCGCTCAGCCACGGTACCAGTGCTTCGGTAACGTGTCCAAAGTCGACTGATAACACTCTGACTTGTATTCAGAGCTAAAGCCACAGTACGTTGCCGGGAACCAGCTTCTATCATTCCCACGGCTCTGAGCATTTCTTCCCTGCTTAAATGACGTCGCCGCTCCATAATAACGTTGGTTTTAATCAGTAGTAGGGAAACAGTAGCACTAATAATGTCTTCAATGCGTTGTATGTTTTTATAGGGAAAATATTGACAGCTGATTTTCATCTTTTACTCGAATTTGATTCACAGTTCCTGATTCAAATTATGAAATGCACCAAAAAGGATCCATATAAATTTATAAAATCATAAATTTATTACAAAGCCACATCTCAATCTCAAGAAATCCGCATAAAAATGCTTGATCCCTAGACACTTTTGATGTGTGTAATTACGGTGGTAAATTATGTAAGTATCAGTTATACAGGATATTTTAATTGACTTTACCAATTATAAGTACGCATCTGGCAGTTAAAGGAATAAGGTGCCTGAATATTCCAATGTAGAAATGTGTATGTGCCAGTTAGCATATTTTGATTGTTTTTTACAACGCAGTAAAAGAATGCATGTGTGATAAAACATAAACTTGAAGATTTAGAAACAAAATATACTCTTAATTATAGATTTCACTTAAGTTTAAACCCGCTCACCAAATATTATACTTTAATTCCAAGTAGGGGCTTAGCTATGGCAATTTAAAAAAATTGAAATCTTCAATTCGCTCTCCTATAAAATTTGCATTTTTCAGTTACTTAGTTGTACTTAGGAGGTGTCGACATGTAGTTCAGTAAAAGCAATAGATACACAGTCGCGCACACACTTGCATTTCATAAATCAGAACGTACTAGACAATCAAATATAAACTTAACTCATCAAACATAGCGTGCATTTACCATGCACCGTACAACTTACCCACACAAAAACATCTATCGCTACCGTTGTGCTGTGCAAAAGCCATTTATTTTACACATATACGCTAGTGATTAACTAAATCGGAAAGTTATCGATTTTTCCATTCATTATAGTAATTTAAAAAAATTTGGTTCATAAAAATAGAATAAATAAACAAGTGCGTGTCGGGCCACGCACAGTGTAGGATTCCGTAGTAACCAGTTCTGTTCTATTTTATTTTTCAATGCATGTCTTTACCCGTTATAAACAAGCAACTACTTCATCTTAGTCACTTTAAAGGATTAATGCTAAGTTTTTTGTATTTGGTACAAAATTATCCAACACCCAAGTTCAACGACTATTACTGCTAAACTAATAAAGTTATCTTAACCGCTATAGTTTTCCTTTATAGTTCATGAAATGAACTATCATCATCAATTTTTCTAGATGTTTAAAGGTAGCAGTTTAGATTTTAGAGGGAGGGGGACGCCCTACTGGACCTATTCAACGATACCCCATACGATGGGGTAGACGACGAAAAAAATATTCATCCCCACTTCACATGTAAGGAGACTACCCTAAAAAAATATTTTGCAAATTTTTTTTTAACACTTTGTCGGCGTAATTGATATACATACTCCTACAAAATTAAAGATTTCTAGTACTAACGGTCTTTTAGCAAAACCTCGGACAGACAGACGGACGGACATGACGAAACTATAAGGGTTCCTTGTAGGAACTACGGAACCCTAAAAACTATATGTCCAGAACATGTGTATTATAAATCAATAAAATGTAGCTAAAAAAAATAATTGAAGTAAACAAAAAATATTAACATTATTTTACATCTTCTCAAGGGTCTACCAACCGGATTTAATCGTCATCTTTTCAGATCTTCTATAAACCGGGTTAAAACGGTTGACTAATTGAAAAATTAACTATAATAGCAATATATTCGTTGGGCAATCGACATTGTTGTCGATAGCCTACGTTAGTGGATCTTCACAACTTCATCGCTATCTTGCCGCAAGACACAGCGGCTGTACCATGCGACGCTCCGCAAAAATAAAGTATCGTTTTGTAATTTTTACATTGCTTGTCCAGTCACTTAGCGACATACTTAGGTAGTGGATAAGGACCAATGTATGTGCTGCAAAAATAGTACGGCCACTGCGATATTTGAAAACAAAAATGACGTAGTAAAAGCAAGAAATATTTTACGATTTCTTGTTTTTCATGATTTTATAGACAAATACAGTGAAATACTTATTTATGGTAAGTGATTCTATGAGGTACGAAGTATTTATTATGACGTGTGTGATACAGGAAACCACTGAACAACTCGGCATTTTTATATTTTGTCACGATCACGGTCGAAATCGCACTAGTTCGCGGAGACGGCCATTTGCCTAGTACAGGCCCTTGCTGCTCATGGCGCGTGGACACAGACACGCCCCCATGCCACTTCTCCTGTTTTTAGGGTTCCGTACCCAAAGGGTAAAAACGGGACCCTATTACTAAGACTTCGCTGTCTGTCCGTCTGTCCGTCTGGCCGTCTGTCCGTCTGTCCGTCTGTCCGTCTGTCCGTCTGTCCGTCTGTCCGTCTGTCCGTCTGTCCGTCTGTCCGTCTGTCCGTCTGTCCGTCTGTCCGTCTGTCCGTCTGTCCGTCTGTCCGTCTGTCTGTCTGTCTGTCACCAGGCTGTATCTCAAGAACCGCGATAGCTAGACAGTTGAAATTTTCACAAGTTATGTATATCTGTTGCCGCTATAACAACAAATACTAAAAACAAAATAAAATAAATATTTAAGGGGGGCTCCCATACAACAAATGCGATTTTTTTGCCCTTTTTTGCTCGATATCAAAAATGGCAACAGGTAGGCACTTGAAATATTCACAAAATACTCAGTTGTATTTAAACTTTAATAATAAATAATAAAATTAAAATAAAATAAATATTTAAGGGGGGCTCCCATACAACAAACCTGTTTTTTCGGCGTTTTTGCCTTGTGGTACGGAACCCTTCGTGTGCGAGTCCGACTCGCACTTGGCCAGTTTTTTACATTTCTATGGACGCAATCATAAAATCATCAACTGCACAGGTGACATGATGCGGCCCTATTACCGGTTTATCGTAATGCGATGAACCACACTATTGCAGCCCGTAATATAGCTAACTTCACGTGTAACAAAATCATCGCGGAGCAATGTCAATTTCATTTCAATGTTGACAATATTGTTTTCAAGAATACCGAATCATGTGACTGTAAAACTAACATAGGAATCGTATTGGTATTTCATTGGAATTAAAATTAGTTTGAAGAGTTTTTAGAGTGTGATTATTTTACACGGTACAAGTATAGCACAAACTTGGAGAGGGTTATGGCCAGCATGAGAAATGGAGTGCAGTGCTGAGCTGAGCTTTGCTGAGTGCGTGAGCTGGCTGATGTCAGACAGTCTAGACAGTCTTCTTCGTATGCTCATCAGCAATGTTTCTCGAGGATTTTGCTTTTATATTATTTCATTATTATTTATATCGCGACAAACTTCGTAAAACACATTTTAACGGCATTTGGTTTTAATTAACTAAAAAGGGGGCTCATTTATTTAAAATGAAAAAGAAACACTGGATAAAACCAACAGTTTTAACAAACACAAAGTCAACCTTAAGTCATCTCCCAGTCTCCCTCGTGCACTGGCATAAGAAACGCTACTTAAAAGTCGCCTTTTTTATTTCATAAATAAGCGTCGTCAGCCAAACACCGCAGAATGAAGTATACTCATTTATTGTGAACCAAATAAACACCTAGTGCGGGGTGTGCGGGGTGTCCGGGGTATGCGGGTGTGCGGGGGGCGCGTGCGGGACTGCGATTAGCTCTGCTAATTAACGTTATTCAATATTTGTTTGCAGCGAAAAGGTTCATTACCCCCCCACCCCCTTCACACCCACCCCCTTCAATCCCCTTCGCGTGGCGTCTCGACGTCATCCTAAGCAAATAGAGGAATTACGCGAGCGCCACACAAACTAAACAGTCAGACAGACAGGACACAGATGAGTTTTGCACGACTCATAATGCGAAGCATTAGAGAGTGCTTTACGATCGAAAAAAAATTGTTGCCTCCTTTCTGCAACTGTTTCTATTGTTATACTTCTGTTAGTACACAAAACCCACTTAATTTATATACCATTATATAGATAATTTAACGGAGATTAATTCTGTACTTTTCAAAAATTGATTTAATGCAGTATAAACGAAAAAAACATCAAAATATTTCAAAAAAAAATCCTGTCAATCAAGTGTGAAACCTGAAAACATTGTAGCTTGTGAAAAAATCAATTTATTGAGTCAATTGTTTTTTATTACCGACTTCAAAAAAAGAGTTTATCAATTCGACACGTATGTATGTAATATTATTGGAATTGCATTATATTCACATATGACAATCTAATATGGCTTCCAAACAAATACACCAAATTTTATAGAAGTATGTATGTATGTATACAGGGTGTTTTTGACAGCCCTCCGCAAACTGATAGGGTGGCTTCAGTACATCATATTAAGATGACCGGTACATAGAATTCTTACAGGAACATTAAGGGAATCCAAAAAACCAGATTTGTTTTATTACCTCACACGCAATGTATCGTTACCGTGGCAAAACGCACGTAGCGGACGGCAGCGCAGCGAGCTCGAGCGAGGCTGCCCCCGCCCCCCGCGCGCTCCCCGTCGCACCTGGCCGCGTCTTTTATTACGTTACGTTACGTTACATTGAAACGAGTGACAACGAGTACACACACGTACACAGTAAAACACGTACACAGATAAAAAAAATAAGCTAAAGAAAATAATTCTACCTTAGAATCGCTCCGGTCGTATGAGATACGGCTCGAAGTGACCTCCACCGAGGTGTTCACACACATTGGCACGGCGCAGGGTCTCCGCGTGTAAGCGGGGCAGCAAGGTGGGACCCTCATTGCAGCTGTAGCGTAGCTGCTGGAACACGTTCGTGATGCGTTCTCGCATTTCCTCCTCACTTGCACATGCACTCACAAACACTTTTTCCTTTACGTAGCCCCACAAAAAGAAGTCTAAAGGTAAGGTATGCGCATTTCGACGATTCCACATACCGTTGCGCGTAAAAGTCGACTCGTCGGACCATATCACATGGGCGATAAAATTAGGATTTCGATCGTGTTCAGCTCGCAACCACCGGCAATACGCTACTCGATGATCACGATCACGAGGCAATAGGGCTTGGACCCTATGTATTACATAAGGCCGTTGCCGATCCCTTCGCAGCGTTTTATGCACGAAGAAGTGTGAGACGCGGGCTTCATGATTCCGCCGCAATAATCGAGCTGCAGTGCGTGTTCCTAGGCGTGGATTTCGACGGACCAAGTCTAAAACCCTTTCTGCAATTACCCCGCGAAGTGGTCTTCCGGCGCCTTCCTGATTGGGAACTATGGGCTGGTTATCGAGCACTCGTTGATAGGCATTGGTAATTATGGATGCCGACGGTCGGGATAACTATCAATGTAAATTCGAAGGGCTTCCCTAGCATTTCCCCGAGCTTCCCCGTAGCACATCATCATTTCTCCATACTCACACGTACTAAATGTAGCCATTTTTCACAACAAAATAAAAAATTTACGAACGTAACACACACGAACCGAACGTGTCACAACGCGACTGCACGGGCGAACCGAATCGACATGCGCTTACGCACAATAGCGAGCGATACTGCCAGTGCCAGCAAGTTGCACCCTGCTCATGCGACGACAAATGTTGCCAATTACACGAAAAAATCGCACAAAATCTTGTGCAAAATTTTTGTTTTTGCGCTACTTTTAATCATTTAATTATAAGTTAGCTGTCATTTTTCGTGGCGGACTGAAACGATTAATTTGTCAATCTAATTTAAATGTTGCAAGTCCCGTGTAAGGTTAGGCTGCCATTGCAGAGGGCGTAGGTTCGATTCCCGACTCTACTATCAATAGGTAGCTGTTGCAAAGCCATGTAAAAGCCCCTTGGGTGGCTTAGATACTGGTTCCAGTGATCACTTGAATAAATAATTAATTAATTAATAAGATACGTGCCACAAATACTCAAGGGCACATTAAGTGCAGTTTTCGTTAAAAATTAGGTGCATAAAAAGATTTGCATAATTGATAAATGCAAATCTGTAATCTTAACATAGCCACTCAAACGCCCGCACCCCGCGGTGACGTCATCTAGATCACTCAGATATCGAATTACGCATGCGTCATCGCGGCCATTTATTTTTTTAGTGATTTTCAACTACAGATAACTTATTTCGTAATGCCGATACAACCACACGGTCTTTGGCACAAATGTACTACATCTAACCACTTGACTAAAGAACCTGGAACGCAAGCAATACTGCCCTAGACAATCTTTACTAATAATAAAAACGTCCGAAAGTGCGCCTGGACATTCTGTGGCTTTCGTTCAGCAGCCATTTTGTCCGTTCGGTCAGTCTAGGATTTTCGGTCGGTGTCAATTTTGGGCAATGTGCGTAAGTGGTTATAAAATAGGTTCTTAGGTTTAAGGTGAACCAAATTTTTTCTAACATTTTTGTTCACAAATTAAGGTCTAATAACTTGGCAACTCTGCAATCGTGGCATTGCACAATCGTGCAAATCTACTCTGTCTCTATTGGTTAGGAGGGAAGAGTAGCATGCGGCGAGTTCGATGTACTGTAGCTAGGCATAAGGTGAACAGCTGATTTCAAGCGTCGTTCGTTTTAGAGTATTTCAACATCCATTGCTGTTTTTTTAAATTCAGCTGTTTTATTTACATAAATGGAGTGTTGCATACAGAGAATGTAATTTTACATTGAAATAAAGGAATATCAGCAGAAAAAACGGCATATTTTTTTTTTTTTTTTCCTGAGAAAATTTTCAGTGGGATATGATTCAGAATAAGGAGCTGAATCAATCCTGTGTTTTTGTGGAGGGCTGTCAATAACACCCGGTATATGTTTGTCCACGCATTTCTCCGCAACTATTAATCGGATCGTGACCATTTTTTTTATTGGCTTACATTTACTTCAACTTAGGGAACAGTGCAAGTTTCATCAAAATCAATTCAGTAATTTTCAAGATATGGACTTATACGTGTTAGTGCGACGGCCTGGCTTATTGATACGAGCTACGCGTGTAGTGTCAAAGGGAAAACATCTCAAAACCATGGTCAAATTCTAGTGCAATAACTAAAAATTACGAAATAAAAGAGTAATTAAAAAAAATTAAATCAACTTCAAAAAAAAAAAATAAGCCAAATTTATGAAATAACTTTAATTTCGGAAGTTGGTGCCAAAAAACTAAAACTATAAAATACAGATCTCAAAGACACCGACTTCCGAAATTAAAGTTATTTCATAAATTTGAATTATTATTTTTTTTGAAGGTGGTTTAATTTTTTAAATCACTTATTTATTAATACATTCGTTTCATTCATAGGAGGAACCCTATTGAAAATGGCTCTTTTATTCAAAGTAGTTTAATTATGATATAAAAAACTAACTATATCTATGGTTTTTTATACGATCAAATGAGCATTATGAGTCGTGAACTTTTGGATTTTCCAAATACAGGGTGTTAGGTTAAACGAGGGACACATTTTGAGGGGAGTTAGTACTCATGAAAATGAGCAACTTTTATTATGGGGTCGAACCAGAAATCGCAAAAAAAAAATCAGCTGTTCAGTACATTTTGACGAGCCATGCGAACATAAATGTAGGAAACGGCTGATTTTTTTTTCGCGATTTCAGGGTTATTCCCATATTAAAAGTTGTTCATTTTCATGAGTACTAACTCCCCTCAAAGTAACCCCTCGTTTAACCTAACGATCTGTATATTTCTTATTATTTGCGAGACGACGAGGATGTTTGACTAACTGCTTGCGATTTATGATTAATAAAATTATTCAACGTTGAGGTTCTGATTATTGTTATTTACATAGATGAACTGAAACATGATGAAACTGCATAGATAATGTATCGATAATTATGACGTGTACCAGACAAAGGGGCTTGCAGAGTTATCCCTCTTATTACGTCAATCGACGCTACAGCCGACCACGAGAGCAGCCTCCATATCCATACATCATGGAGTTCCGCCACGGACACAACCAATTGGTCAACCGATCGCTTCCGTACCTCAGAACCTATTTATACATAAGTTAGCTCGACATATCGTAGCGCTCGTAGCGCGTAGCTCGTAGCACTTTGCTACGCCGTAGATCATCGCACAAAGTTCCTTCACCTCCATGCACCGTGCATGTTCCGCACACATTGTTGCAGGCACACGGCAACTAAGCATGGCCCATAAAAACAGTACAATTGGAACAAGTCCAAGCCATAAATAGTAATAACAACGGTCGGCGTATGACGTATAAAATACTCTAAAATATACGACTGCAGTTAGTATAATTACTTCGGAATTTATTTGGGCTAAAAATATCTAGAGGATAAAACGGACTATATTTTAAATTGTGCAGATGTGTTTTATTAATGTATGTTTGCTTGTTTAGTGATAAATCAAACACAAAAGCATTTATTTCAATTAAACCTTTTACTTTTAAATTGTCAAGGGATCGAACAGAAACCTAAGATTTTAATACAAGAGGTGTTTATAGACTCGTATTGGTCGCGAGAAGGTTATAGGCTAGGTTATGTTTTTATTAAAAAAAAGTTAGCGGATTTTAGACCACAAAACGGAAGGTCATTAATGTATCTCACTGACCTGTTTTAGCGTACTTGTATGATAGACATACAAGTACGCTAATACAGGTCTACTCTACTTACCAGTCACCAAATCTTCCTCTGCTGAATAGTGATCTAGACTTATTAGTAGGTGCAAATCACAGGTCTCTGATAATGGGTGACCTAAATGCTAAACATTCCTACTGGAATGGCACTACCTCTAATCCTCATGGCAAAATCCTCTTCGATCACATGGTTGCTAATGATTATGAGATACTAGCACCTTCCTCACCTACTCTAGTGCACTACCAAAGCTCTCACGAACCTTCTACTCCAGACGTTATACTAGTCAACAATACTCCCGATGTTAGTGAACCTCAAGTTCTCACAAGTCTTTCGTCGAATCACCTGCCAGTACACTTCACTGTAGGTGGAACGTATAGCACAAAATCCCAATCAGCATTTAACTTTGCCAAAGCTGACTGGAAATATTTTAGATCTTACTTAGACAACAATATTACACTATCTAGTACAATATTAGACTCAATACCGTGTATTGACGCTGCTATAAATCACTTCACTGACAGTGTGTTAAATGCACGGAAGGCGAGTGTTCCTACCACCGAAATAAACAAGGGTCGCTTAAAATTACCAAGGCGCATTAAGAGCCAAATTAAACATAAAAATTATACGCGCAGAATAGCATTGAATGAGTGCAATCCTTGCCTCAGACGTCAATTGTTCTATAGAGTCAAACAGCTACAACACTCAATTAAAGCTAGTATCCAGACCTTGAATGACAGTATCTGGAATGATAAGCTTTCAAAAGTGGATAACCCTAGTAATGATGTATGGCATCTAGCTAGGTCAATCAACCATAACCTCTGCAATATTCCTCCCCTAAAAATCAGAAGCGATCAAACGACGTCCTCAGTATCGGAGCAGTGTGAAGCTCTTGCCGATGCATTTGCTGGTAATATGAGTCTCACTCATCAATGGACGAGCGATGTTGTAACTGAGGTTGCTGTCAAGGAATCCATGGCGACATTAAATTCCAAAGACATAAGCAGTCACTCCCCTCTCGTTAGACCTAGGGAAGTTCGGAAAATAATACTAAAATTAAAACCTCGCAAATCCCCTGGTCTAGACGGCCTCAGCAATCGGCTACTTAAAAACCTATCTCAAAAGGCCCTGGTCTACCTCACAAAAATATTTAATGGTTGTCTGAGAATAGGCTACTTCCCTGCATCCTGGAAAATGGCAAAAATAATCCCGCTCAAAAAACCTGGCAAAGATGGCAGCGTCCCTACAAATTACCGTCCCATAAGCCTACTTCCGTGCCTGGGCAAGTTATTTGAGTCTCTCATTCTTACCCGGCTGTTAAAAGTTACAGAACATTTACTGATACCAGAGCAATTTGGATTTCGTAAGGCACACTCCACCACTCAGCAGTTGGCCAGGGTATCGGAGCACATCGCACACAATCTAAATGAAGGCAAATCGACAGGAATGGTCATGCTAGATATTGAAAAAGCATTTGACACTGTCTGGCACGAGGGACTACTTCACAAGCTAATTGTTAACGGCGTTCCTCTCTCACTTGTCAAAATAGTCCAAAACTATCTAACTAACCGCCTTTTCAAAGTTTTCATAGGTGAACACTGTTCTATGGCAAAATTTATTATATCTGGTATACCACAAGGTTCAAATTTAGGACCATTTCTCTTTATCCTGTACCTAAATGACATACCTAAGCAACCTAGAACTCATCTCGCAATATATGCTGACGACACCGCCTCATATACTTCCTCGGAGGATATTGATTTAATAATTGGGCGGCTTCAACTTGCACTAAACCTACTTGATACGTATTTCACCAGATGGAAACTAAAATTAAACTCCAGCAAAACGGAAGTTATTCTTTTTTCGCGTAAAAGATCATTACCCTTCAGGCGCATTAACTTTAAAAATCATTCCATACCTTGGAGCCGTTCGGTTAAATATCTCGGTGTAGTTTAGATAACAAAATTACTTGGAGCGAAAATACTGATCTACTTCGTGAAAAGGGTCTGAAGGCTATCAATGCGTTAAAACCTATTTTTAACAGAAAGTCCAAGTTAAGCGCCGTCACTAAGTTACGCATTTATACCACCCTCGTCCGACCATGTTTAACATATATGCTGCGCCAGCCTGGAGTAGCCTGACTGATAAAAACTACAATAAGTTGCAAGTTGTTCAAAACAAGGCAATCAAAATATCTTTTAACACTCCCTTTCGTACAAATTTAAAACGAGTTCACGAACAAATTAAATTTCCAACTATTAAAAATTTTATCTTAAAATCAGCCCGAAAATTCTATATTTGTAAAAATCCCAAACATGATAACCCCTTAATTTCATCCATAGGCAAAACTAGATCTAATAACTTATCATATTTTACAACATATAATCGATATCGTTTACCTCATCACTATTTTCTGAGTGATTAACAATATGTACCTACCACCGGACCGACCGTGCTGCCCTCACCCGGTCGCAGTAAGCGTACTCGGCGTAAAGTTACGCAAATTACCCACAATTTATAATTATCATTTCTTTGTTTTAACTCATCGATGATAAATGTTTAAATCTAAGTTATATTAAAGTATTGTAATGTTTTTTAGCCTGTGCTCCAAATATTCTTTGTATTATTTGAGTGCATTACCTTCAGTAGGTAAACAATAGTGTTATGCGTTTAAAGTCAGTGCTAAGACTTTTGTGCTTTTATTTGAATAGTAGTGTGTTCGTATGGACTTAATTTAGAATGTTTATAAAATAGTAAACTCAGTGTAAAATGTTTGTAAAGGTAAGTTAGCCTAAGAACTTGTTATGTATATGGTTGTACACAATTAGAATAAGATCTTATTGTATGCACTTTATGTTATTATGTTATAATAAAGACTTTTAAAATCA
Organism: Mesoligia furuncula; assembly: GCA_916614155.1. Classification (NCBI taxonomy): domain Eukaryota; kingdom Metazoa; phylum Arthropoda; class Insecta; order Lepidoptera; family Noctuidae; genus Mesoligia; species Mesoligia furuncula. The sequence goes on along the minus strand of OU744802.1, from coordinate 30,072,956 downwards.
AAATCAATACAGGTCAGTGAGGAAAAAAAGTGTTTTTTTGTGTTTTTTTCATTAATAGAAAAAAAGTGTTTTTTGATAAAGTTTCCATACGGTTGTCTCAGTTAGAAAGAAAGGAAAATGATTATTCTGCACAAACAAAACGTCAAACGTCAAAAGCCTCGCACTCAAGCATATAAATGTTGACAATTTTGTCCATTGCTTGATGTCAGGGCCAGGGATCAAAGACAACACATAATTTGACATTGAAAATATAAATTAATCCGTGATGCGCCCACAACACTAGCAGATGATAACAACGACAATCAAAACAAAAACAAAATGTCAATTGCAGACTTGAAAAATAACTATTTTTGTAACAAATAAACAACTAATAATATCAATTAAGCCGTGCGTCGCATAGTGCAAGAACAGGTCGTTGCTCAGCAAGATGCTGTGACTTGGGACGAACCTATCCTCAACAACTACCTCTCGAATGACTTCCCACCGTCTGACATAATAATATTAAATCGGGTAAGTCTAGTTTTCCGCAGAAATAAATGTGATTCTAGCTGAACATAGTGTGTACTTATAAATAAAATAAAGAAAAATAAATATCTGTATTTATCGTAACTCTTATAATTAAAAAAATACATAAACTGAAACCATAATACAAAAAAAAGTAATTTAAAAAATAAAAAACCCGACTGTGGTAAAAAACTTAAGTTTAAATAAAACTGAAAGCTAAAAACAAGCCCATTTTAAATTAAATAAAAGTTGGAAGCAGGCGGGACCCATTTGAATTTGAAAATATAAAAAAAAATATGGTATGGGTCCCGCCTGCTTCCAACTTTTATTACCCGACTGCGTCAGAAGGAGGGTTATGTTTTTCGAGTGTCGTATGTAGGTATGTATGTATATTTCTTTTATGATGATGCTTTAGATTATAGTCTATGTAGATTATGTTAGCATGACATATAATTTGACGTTAGCGAGCAGGTGGTGGGGCAAACATTTTAAAAGAGTAAGCCTTTTCGCACATGGGTCGTAGGCGTAGTTGTCACGTGCGCGTATCGTAATTACGCTACGCGCACGAGACGCGGAGTGTTCTACAAACGAATCGTCGCGTAGACGTATCGTTTTGTAATATCTCAGTTGAAATCATGGCGTCAAGCGTACCAGATGTGTTTGGGGAATTTATTGATGACCTTACCTTCTCTTCAGACGAAGAGGATTTCTTGTTATTTGATTTCGTTAGAAGTAGAAAGCGACGTGCTCATTGGATCCATCCATACATCGCAAATAATTACAAGAAAAGATTGTTTGTTGCTGCACGTGAACTGTCCGTTTTACGCCAGTACGCTACAACTATCGTAATGACAATGAACACCTCATACGATACGCTGCAACACCGCCTCGTGTGCGGACTTGTTTGAAAATGTTCCTGCTCGTATTGCTCTCGTACTACGCGCGTTCTACGAAACGCTTACGATACGACGCCATGTGCGAAGGGGCTAAGGGTGGAGTTTCTTGTCCATTCTTATCATTACGAAACTACCTTTTGGAAGAGGCGACTAGAATCAATTCTATTATTGTAAATGTTGACGTCCAGAAGTGCCTTTTATGTGTCTATTTGAAATAAATTATTTGACTTTGACTATATAAAAGTATACTTTTCTTACTTTTTTACAAAAATCTAGATGACTTTTTCTTGATACAATCTAATAAAGTCATGGGGCGGTGGGTCGTCTTAGGGGAAGTTTACTCACGAGATTAGACTTCTTTCTTGAACATTGTAAGTAATTGTGCATCTTAATCAGTACGTTTGATGCCTCAGGTTATAATAGGCCGCACCGCACAGTTTGCGCGCCGGAGTGACGGATATCAACAATCACTGTCCGCACGGAGGGACAATCGCGTTTCACTGCACACACACACACTGTCTCTCTCCACACACACACACACACACATCCTAGCACACACAAAGCGTGTTGTGTGTCAATGCTATCGTGTTTCAAAGGCCGGCCATGTTGCATCATATTCATACCATAATCATTTCAATATAGGCTACACTAGCAAAAAGCGTTTTCAGGTGTACAAGATACGCGCGTACGTGTTCCACGCGCGCCTCAAAGAGATGTCAGCATCGAGGAGGGGCCCCTTAGGGCCGAAGCCTGCCGGGTCAGCGGGATTGTCCGAAAGGGTTACCGCTGGCCCGGAACATAAAGGGCTAAGGAAGGAACACGGGTGGGTTTTAGTCAGTAAGAGTCTGACACTCCCTTCCGCTCCACCCAGAGCGGGCGGAGTCATTTGATGATTTCCCATCCTCAAAAAAAAAAAAAAAAAAAGGTGTACAAGATAACAATGTGTTTTCAGTTTTGAAACTTTTTTTACCAGCATTTCCTTACTTACTATTGAATTTATTTCCCGTGTTCCGTAAACTATTCAGTCTTAAATCCTCGCTTCGTGAGATACATATTATTATAATGTTATGTCTAGTAACGTACGAGGTGGTCCAACCGACGACATGCTGCCACATATTTGTCCCAGAGCATAATTTTGACGCGGACACTGAGAGCGTCGCGGTCGCCTACTTTACTAGAGTCAGGTAAATTGCTAAGCGAATTAAAACCCTACGTCTATTCTATTCTATTTTTAATAAATGGCAAGCAAAGATGATGTCGACTATTCTGCCAATGTCTAAAGTGTGCTGAAAAAACAAGTGTGTAAAAGAGAAAAAAATAAAAAAATGTTTTAAGCAAATCAAATTATTTGATAGATCCAGTTGATACAGTGTGGATCTTGCTGGGTTTAGTACAGGAAACCCTACGTCAATTTGCCATTTCACATAACTGTCAAGTCAATGACCATTCCATAAGCTGTGCATGCCAATGACAACTGTGATTTAAATATACGGAAAAATAGGTTGGTAGGACGCGGCCTAAAGATTAGTCTAATTATATATTTTATTTTTAAATGTTTACTTACAAAAATATTTAAAAAGTAGGTATTTAATAAGTATGAAAATAAAAAAGAATACAAGAAAATAATCATCACCTATCATTTTATCTATGTATTTTACAAAAAACATTGGTCAGGACGGGGCCATACTTTTTCAGAACTATGGCCACCCAAACCCATAATCTAATGTCTTTGTTTCCATATCCTGCAATAGTTCTACACAAACCGGATGTTGTCCTTGGGTGTCCTTGCATAGTACGCACAGGGACAATCGTCGGTTGGTGCCTAATATAAATGAATTTTAATTCAATTATATTAGGCACGTCTAACGGGCCTAGTCTAGCCCCTCGTACTTACACTTTCCAAAGGTCCGGGACCCCAGCTCCCGAGAAATAACCAGAGACGTGATAATATTAATAAAGTTTGATAAGTCTCAAGCAAGCCGAGCGTGTGGTCCCCTGTTTGTCTCCCGAAACTTGACGAGCTGTCCTACTGAGTCGAGTTCCCCGAAACAGATCAATCACCTACCGTAATAACTTTCACGTAATTTTATTACAAATATTTATTATATTACGCAGGTGCTTGAAGTAAATTATACTAAAATAAGTACAAGGTTTGTTGAGTCTGATCTCCGAGAAAAAGAAAATGTTGCCACAAATATAATTACTCTCTTTAAATGTCCATTTATTTTTGTGTTGAAAACAGTAGATAATTATTTAGTTTAGGTGCAGCTGTTAATAACAGGTAAATTGTGTTAAACAAGAAATAAACATCTTATGTACATAACGCTACCCTTATCAATCAGAACGTGAATGATTGATTACGACTTTTTATGTAGCTATGGATAAGCAATACGAGCTACATGAACCGTCAATATGTTGTGTGTTATGGAAGCTTTGTATCAGATTATGTATTACGTAAACAGACGAATTTAAAATAATGGTGCAAAGGATTCTTATATTGGATATGGTCGTGCTTTGCGAAGTCCCCCGATGATAAGCGACGAAGCATGCGCGCCTACAGCTGGTATGTACAATGTACATGTGTTAGCTACATTGGTACATCGGTAGCGTTCACCCCACGACATTGGCAGCTATTTGCGCGAGACTCCGACATATTTATAGCGAGCTCTCAACGAATGCGTATTCGGTTCCAGCCATTGTACTGTAATGCACATATTTGAGCAGGTTTAAAAGCACAGCGGCGATAAAGCGAACAATGAGCGCACACTCCACATCAAATGTATTTCAGACAAATGTACGGATAACATTACTGAAGTTTTTTGTTATTTCGCTTTATTTGATTCGGTATTATTCTTAAAATAAATGCGTGTTTTTTTTTTAACTAGGGTTTCTCCTGTTTTGTGTGGGCTTATTTGAACTTAGAGCGTTTACGCCGTACGGCATTTCATACAAACTTTCAAGCCCTTATTTTTGGAAATGAATGAACCGATTTTATTGAAACTTTTTACGCATAAGCAGGATATAAAAGTCTAAAAAGTTAGTAGAGAACATTTTCGAAATGTCTTATTTAAAAAAAGATAACTGGAAATCTCTGTTTCTATGGAAAATTTAAAATCGGTCTAATTTGGCTGTAACACTATTTTTCGAAAATGTTCTCTACTAACTTTTTAGACCTTTGTATCCTGCTATTGCGTAGGAAGTTTCATTAAAATCGGTTCACTCGTTTCTAAAAATAAGGGCTTGAAAGTTTGTATGAAATGCCGTACGGCGTAAACGCTCTTAAATGTCTTTGTGTAGACTTATAAACATTCACAAACAGCTAAGACAAAAAAAAAACTAAAATATAGGTAAAGGCTTTTCTTCTTTATGGGATCGAGGAACCTATTAAAGAATTAAACTAGTATTTGATTTTAATTAAGGATAATCCGAGCAGACTGTCTTCTCTTTTTCTATTCTTCTAAATATAAAATAATGTTTATCGCTTAATATAATTATAGGGACCATTAACTTATAATGTTCTTGGAGGCCAGTTGGCCAGGCCACCGAGATAAAACCTCTACTGTAGGTGCTGTGGAGAGCTGATGAGCTCTTCTAAGAAATCAAACAACTGTACGATTTCTTTACGTTTATTTTGAGTGAATGTCTTTATATTTTCCCGATTAAATTGTTACTTTTTTCTCAACAAAAAAAAACCTTATACAAAATATTTGGCACCCCGTTCTAAGCTTGACTGTTCGAATGGGACCAGTAGGGCTAAATCTGCCATTATAACAATATTTCTTCACAAAGCCTCCAATCCGATTTGTGAAATGTTGCTTTTGACTAACTTCTTACGATTCCGTTATTTGACATTAAAGCAATTCCTATTTTGTGGACCATTTTACGAATCTCCATACAATATTGTCAAACAGATGAATTGCGTGTTAGGAATTGTACACAACAATATTATGAATTGTCAGTTTGTGACCATTTTACGACTTCAGAAGTAATGTATTGCCAGCCTGCACTACATAAGGTCGACTTTAGCGGACAACCTTTATGAGAGTCTTCAATTAGAGAGAGTAAATTTAGTGATGTGCAATAATAAGTTATGAGCGTATCCTATCAAGCGACCTGTAGACGTGAATTACCAATTTATGCCGATTCCAATTTCTTTGTTTCACCTCTCCGTACAAGATAGATGTGTAACTCCAGTCTTCCAGCTCGCTCAGCAGCTCAGCAGCTTACCGCCTGATGAAGAGTAATGCGCGGCGCGATAGACCCGCGACGAAGAGAGTATCGAATCGAACAGTCGGTGCTAAGTACCGTCGCGGGAGCGCGGCTTGGCAAGGAGTTGTACGCGATGTGCCGTGTCCCATTTGTATGAATTAGTCAGGCTGCACTTATTGGGGATTTTCTTGACAAATACAGATAGACTTATCTACACTAATAATATAAAGAGGAAACATTTGTATTTTTGTTTGTTTGTTTGTTTGTAATGGATAAACTCAAAAACTACTGGACCGATTTTTAAAATTATTTCACCATTAGAAAGCTACATTATCTGCAAGTAACATAGGCTATAATTTATTTAAAAAAAATAGGGGCCCGTAAGATATTTGGGTTTTTCGGACCCAAGGTGTAAAAAATCATCCAAAAAAGTTTCTTATTTAGCGTACGCCGCCGCCTAAACTATAAAAGACAGAACCATAAAATATTCTAATTAATTAAAGACCTTAAAAATATCTACAAAAAAGTCTGCGACACATTATACCTATCTATTTCGGGTTAAGCACAACAACCATTTTTTTATTTAATATTCTTTATTTTTTTTAGGACTTCACTTAAACGCATTTATTTTACACATGTCATTACTCCTTATCAAAATAAACTATTTTGTCAAAAAGTAATGTTTACGTACATAATATTTAGTCATTAATTCATTAAAATTGGCCATTTGGTTTGTGGTGAGGCGTGTAAATAGCCTGCACCTTTGATGAGTGTGGTAAGAAAAATCCGAAATAAGAACTTAACTCACGAGCATAATGGCGGACCTTAAAAATAAGATAATTTCCCTATTGATGAATGCCTTTATGATCCAATACCAAAAACCTATAGCAGCAAATCATGCCCACGTACCTTGACAATCCAGAGATCCCACTCAGACCCAGGGTGATGGGAAGATATCTCGTTCATGAGCGCATGATGGCGGTAGGTCTATAGCGGCCGGCCGGCTCGCAAATCTTCTTAAATCGATCGGTGTAATGGTTGAAACTCCAAAAATCAACACTGCAGTTCTCAACAAAGCACAGATGCAGGTCCGATTATTTTACGAGTATCGTCAAGATTTCACCAAAAAAGGAATATTCAAAATGCAGAGCAGTTCACACACATTGACTCTGACCGAGGCGGTACACACACTAAAAAACCGTCGCGAAGGCCATCTATCGGCATCTAGCGAGAAACTCAAGAAAGTTCCGACACATGGGCGCTGCGACAAAAATATTGGATGCCAGGATTCATCAATTGAGAAGTTAAAATATTTAATTTGAAACACTGACATATTACATTATAAGAAAAAATCCTAAAATGTTATTATTTTATTTTTTATATTGAAAAAAAGCATTGACGCTTCACCAGTTTGAAAGTTATGGCGAAATCAATATAATACTATTTCTCCTGTTTGTCGGCTAAAATGCTGAATTTACTTTTGGGTAGTTGAACACATGGGATCAAACTTAGGCTTTTTGTAGCGGTAATTGACATCCACGCAGGCGGAGCCGCGGGGGACCGCTATAGGTTACATAAATCAGAATAACACATAGGCTATTTTTTGTCGCGAAAACCGACATCGACGCGGGCGGAGCCGCGGGCGACCGCTAGTATTTAATAACTTTAGTTGATATTCTACCATAACCCACACTATTTGTGCTTTTTAGACTTCTAATGATCTGCAATATATCATGGGGCAAGCATGGTTTCAAAAACATAGATTTTTGTTTAGTAGACATATATGAGCTATACTGCATTTTGTTTGAACCGTGATTAGGTACATTTTATCGACGAAATAATTATTAAAAACATTGGAAATTGCGCAGGGGTCAGTTATAGTTCTATCATTAATTTTAATACTCAGTATGTCTATAAAGTCGTGAAAAAAAATGAGGGCGCTGCGGTCGTGCACGTAGCAACCCTGTATAGTGTGACTAAATTGATTTTGATACTAGCACATTTGTACTAAATTTTGTACTAAAAGCAAACCTGGTTTTAATGAAAACGAGCTTTTTTTTTAAACTGTATAGAAAAGGTAGGTAAAATCCGTAATCTTATTGTATAAATCTACAGAAACCATAGACAAAGATGCTACCTTCATTATAAATAATAATACCAGCCTATTACTGTCCCACTGCTGGGCAAAGGCCTCTTCTCAACAGAGAAGGCACGAGCGTTCATCACAACGCTTGCTCAAGACGGGTTGGCGATTTCAGAATTATATTAATTATAAGTGCAGGTTTCCTCACGATCTTTTCCTTCCGACCTTCATTAGTTTACATAAACGATCAGATAGCACAAATCTATGGTCTCTTTCGTTCAAATAAAATGATTAAATAAAAGAAAAATGTTCATAATATTTTTTATAACATAATAATTATGTTTTAACTTTTTTTTATTCATGAAAAATATCCCATAACATAATAATGAATTACTTTCATAATCTGATTCCAAATATTCTACGTAAAAAAAGCATTTTCATTATCAGCTGCGTCACTAACAACGTCTTCGCTACTGTTGTCATTGCTGCTGCTATATTCGCTTAGGCGAATGACTAACTCATCTATATCTTGATATAGGGTTCTTCCTCATTTATAATATTCTTTTTTAATTATTGCAACATGACGGAAACAGTTTTTACATTTTTCAGGCGTAATGCTGTTGAAGGCCAGCAATAATAATAATTTCATCTACAATACGCCTCACTGTACACTCAGATTTTCCTGAAAGAAAGATTTAAAAAAATAATATGACGTAATATCTAACAGAAAATAGATTAAATATTTTAAATAAATAAATTACTATTATTATTATTTTTTTTTTTTTAATATTTGCTATTTTTAATTTCAAACATGATATAACTTATTCATATGTATTTAAAATCAGCGGTAAAATTGATCATCCAAAAGTATCAAAAGTTCTGGTCGCACTACAATATGGCCTACTTATATTTGCAATCTAACCTATTATTGCGCAATGTAAACAATCCTTATTTTAGTCTTACAAACGTATATTTAGTAAATTTGTAACTTCTGGTAAATAAAAAATAAACAGTAACACGATTACATACCTGTCGTAGCGGTTGTTCGTGCATAAATATCATCCAAATTTAATAAAATTTCTCCAGCTTGGTGTTCTAATAAACATCGCTGATACACTTTAAAAATAATTTCCCGAGCTCCACTCCTATTTGTTTTCCTCATATTTAACACGTTTCTATGAAGTTTTATCCACGTAGATTTGAAAAGATGCACTAAATAACGTGTTACAAAACTAGTCGATGACAGCCGATGACATTTGATGTACTATGATTTAGTGTTGCCCTTCTTTTGAATAATGTTGGATCCTCAAACATTAATTTCATGACTTTATAGACAGACTGTACATTTTCTTTTGCTTTGTTTATAATTTTCCATGCCGTTCTACTTTTATTGTCTGACATATTAATTGAATGATTATTTTCTTAAATCTTTTTGAATATTGTGTCAGTTTAGAATAGCAACTCAAATTATCCGTATATTGAAACCACAAGTTACATTCTTTGACAATTGTATGAATTGGCTATAATACGGCAAATTGACATAGGGTATTAAATGCATTGACAATTAATTTCCCTGACCAGAGATTGTGTTATTCGTAGTTCGTAGGTATCAACAAGTGTGCCAGCGACAGTTTGTACAATCCGGAATAATATGATGCAATCCCACCAAAAACATATGATGTTGAAAAAGAAGGCCAACTTCCTTACTTCATGTAGATGTTTGACTAGCAAAAGAGTTGAAATCGAAACCAACGCCAAGTTTTAAACCATTTTCTTTGCACCAGCCTTATTTTGCAATTCTGTTGTAAGTAATTTGTGTTTGAAACTTTTTAGATATCAATACAATAATATTGTTCCAATTACACTTGGCGGGTTTTCGTTGTGTTATAGTTATTTTTCATGCATATTATTTTATGGTTATCTGAAAACCCGCCAAGTTTAAATGGAACAATATTATTGTATTGATATCTAAAAAGTTTCAACCACAAATTACTTACAACAGAATTGCAAAATAAGGCTGGTGCAAAGAAAATGGTTTAAAACTTGGCGTTGGTTTCGACTTCAACTCTTTTGCTAGTCAAACATCTACATGAAGTAAGGAAGTTGGCCTTCTTTTTCAACATCATATGTTTTTGGTGGGATTTCATGTCTTTTTGCTAAGTGGGTAGATACACGTGTAGGATTAAATTAAATAGCCTAGGTTTTCTTTTTTTTTGATAATTGCGGTTTTTTATTATTTTTTCTCTTACGAGTTGTTTTTTAGGGTTCCCTACCCAAAGGGTAAAAACGAAACCCTATTACTAAGACTTCGCTGTCTGTGCGTCTGTCCGTCTGTCCGTCTGTCTGTCTGTCACCAGGCTATATCCCAAGAACCGCGATAGCTAGACAATTGAAATTTTCACAAATTATGTATTTCTGTTGCCGCTATAACAACAAAAATACTAAAAATAAAATAAAATAAATATTTAAGGGGGGCTCCCATACAACAAACGCGGTTTTTTTGCCCTTTTCTGCTCGATATCAAAAATGGCAACAGGTACTTGAAATATTCACAAAATACTCAGTTGTATTTTAACTTTAATAATAAATAATAAAATTAAAATAAAATAAATATTTAAGGGGGGCTCCCATACAACAGACATGTTTTTTTCGGCGTTTTTGCCTTGTGGCACGGAACCCTTCTTGTGCGAGTCCGACTCGCACTTGGCCAGTTTTTTATTAAATGATGAGCCCGCTGCAGTCTGAACTGCGGCAATGTTTGGACGTATAGACCATTCCCTATCAGCTGTTTTTTTTTAACTTATTCTTTTTCACACATATGTTTTTTAATTCCGGTCTATAGAGCGACCTGCATCTGTTGTACTCAACAATAGCACTTTCTTGTGCTTTGATCTGGCTAGGATCGATATTTATTAAATGGTCACCACTCAAATTTTTTACCCTAGATAATGGTACGTAGGCTTGACCACAAGTGAATATAGAAGAACCAATATCAATTAAAGCATTGTCCAAGCTCAAACCTTGACTCTTATGAATGGTGATTGCGTAAGCTAAACATATCGGAAACTGCTCCCGGTAAACAAAAGCACGGCTCAAAACTTCAAGTTACAATTTGAAATATTAGTTTTACTTTAAAAAATTATACTATTAGAAATAGAAATATGAATCTGCTTAACAAAACGATTTAAAAGGGGTTAAATAAGTATTCTTAAAAAATATTTTGCGTTTATATCTTATGATATACGTCATTTGACATGTTTTAAGGTTTTTAATAATTTATCTTTCTAAGAAAGTCTCATACTTACGAGTACCTACCTAAAAATTAAGCTTATATTTTTTTTAAATACGGAACACGGATTACAGAATTGAAAACTTGAATATTAACGTTGTTTACTGTCACCGCCACCGTCACCGTCATCGTCACCGTCACCGTCAGCGTCACCGTCACCTTCACCGTCACCGTCACAGTCACCGTCACCATTTCCGTCACCGTCACCGTAACAGTCACCGTCACCTACACCGGGACCGTCACCGTCACTGTCACCGTCACCGTCACTGTCACCGTCACCGTCACCGTCACCGTTATCGTCACCGTCACCGTGTTTGGCATCGTCACCGTCACCGTCACTGTCACCGTCACCGTCACCGAAATTGTCACCGTCACCGTCACTGTCACCTTCACCATCACCGTCACCGTCACTGTCACCGTCACCACAGTCACCGTCACCGTCACCATTTCCGTCACCGTCACCGTCAGGGTCACCGTCACCGTCACCGTCATCGTCACCGTCACCGTCACCGTCATCTTCACCGTCACCGTCATCGACACCGTCACCGTCATCGTCATCGTCATCGTCACCTTCACCGTCACAGTCACCGTCACCGTCATCGTCACCGTCACCGTCACCATCACCGTCACCGTCTGTCTGTCTGTCTGTCTGTCTGTAATTTGATTCTGTGTACTTGTTTTCAATTTTTGATATTTTGGATTCTCACGAATGTTCGATCAGGGTCACGTGACATCTTACGATCAGGGTCACGTCTATAGATGTTCAATCCACCCGGGTTTAAGCCCGGTGCTTTGATAAAAACCCAATTTTGTGGGTGTTTATGGGTGTTTATCAAAAGCCCCGGGTTTAAACCCGGTGGATTGCCCATCTATAGCACGTCTCATCTTACGAATCTTACGATCAGGGTCACGTGACCTGACGCGAGTTTAACATTTTTTACCCATTACAAAAAAAGTGTACATTGCCGCTAAAGAAGTTTTCACTTCAAAAATTAATACGGAACCCTCTATGCGCGAGCCAGACTCACACTTGACCATTTTTTTAATGTTTCCTTTAGTTTCATGCTAATGTCTAGCTTCGTGCCAAATTTCAAGTTTCTAGGCCGGTTAGAAGTTTCTAGGCCGGCTAGAATATAAATTTAATATTGAACCCTTTATGCGCGAGCCAGACTCACACTTGACCATTTTTTTAATTTTTCCTTTAGTTTCATGCTAATGTCTAGCTTCGTGCCAAATTTCAAGTTTCTAGGCCTACTAGAAGTCCCTAAACATTTTGATTAACTCTAAGTGAGTGAGTCAGTCAGTCAGTCAGTCAATCAGTCAGTCAGTCAGTGCCACTTTAGCTATTTTGAAAAGTCCATAACTTTGAATCTATTAAAGCTACAGTTATGAAATTTGGTATTCGAACTAACAGCAGTCATGGTATTATGTATGTGAAGTTTGATTCGATTTCGTGTGACAAATAGTTAGATACAGGGTGGTCAAAAGTAGCTCGAAGCGGTTCGGGTAAATAGTGCACGGCGTACGTGCGGCCACTTGCTGGAAATTGGCCTGCGCACTGCCGTGCGCTTCGATATTCACACATTGTGTTTAGTGTTAGTTGTACGCTTATATCATTTTTGTACATCATATATTTGAAATATTTTAATGTTTATTTTAACAGCTTGTCATGCCACTTTAAAAATCTGGGGGCACGGGAGTGCCCCCGCCAAGACCAGCCAAGCGAAGCGCAAGGGCACTACCTACCTTTTCTCGAAGCACTTCGTCGTATTTTTGAACCCTCTTAACTTGGGTTTGGATTATACCAGATAAACAAAATTTTCGGAATATGATGCCAGTGGTTGACTTATTAAACCTATACGGCCTTATTACAAAACAAGATTTATCTTTAGACCCAGGTTTAAACCATCCAGCCATTTTTAAATTTCGAACTATAATCCAATGAAGCTAAAGTTCTTATTGCAAAAACTGACGTTAAACCCTAGTCTAAGTTGTCAATTTTGCATTAAGAACTTTACGTTTGTCGGAATAAAGTTCAAAATAGAGTAACTGGCTCGAAGGTTTAGGCTAGGTCTAAAATTAGATCCCGTTTTGTAATAAGACGGATAAAGTTTCAATTGCATAGCTCTTATACTTTAGATTTTATTGATATCTAAAATACCCCGATTTCGTCACTGACTCACTGACTGATCATCATCATCATCTGCCTAGCCTTTTCCCAACTATGTTGGGGTCGGCTTCCAGTCTAACCGGATGCAGCTGAATACCAGTATTTTACATGGAGCGACTGCCTATCTGACCTCCACAACCCAGTTACTGGGTAATACGATACCCCTTGGTAAGACTGGTTGTCAGACTTTCGGGCTTCTGACTACCCGTAACGACTGTCAAAGATCCACAAATGACAGCCGGGACCAACGGCTTAACGTGCTTTCCGAGGCACGGAGGGGTCTCGGTATGTAAAGATGGTCACCCATCCACAGACCAACCGCGGCAAGCGTAGCTTAACCTGATCGATCGACCTGTGCGGCTGTTATTATTTAGCCACGGGCCCCTCACTCACTGACTGATGATCATCAAAATTCTTAAGGTACTTCCTGAAGTCCTAGAAAGCTGAAATTTGGTATGTAAGCTAGTAATAGTACACATACAACAAAAAAATATTAAAACTTGAAACTTTTACCCCCCAAAAAAAAAAAAAATCCGTAAATTTTGATGCTAGAGGTCTGAAAATTTATATAGGGGGTCCTTGTTATAAATAAACCCCAAAAAAAGAAAGGAAAAATGAACAACAGCAAAAATACTCGTATAAATATCATAAGCAACTTACAAAAAGAAATGAAATCCCACAAAAACATTTCATGTTAAATGTTGCCAAGACGAGACCATGTAGCTCGCACTGTCAAAAAGTAATCAGATCTCATGTAGAGCCAAGCTTCTAACTCTACACGCCCTAACTCTACAAGGCCTGACTTCGCAAACTCTACACCTTAGTCAAAATAATATGGCTTGGCCATTTCGCTACATTCACATGAGCGTAAGGTGAAAAACTCTCATACTGTTAATGGTTCTTGTAGTAACGAAACGGCCAAACCAGATATTTTGACTAAGGTGTAGAGTTTGCGAAGTCAGGCCTTGTAGAGTTAGGGCGTGTAGAGTTAGAAGCTTGGCTCTACATGAGATCTGATTACTTTTTGACAGTGCGAGCTACATGGTCTCGTCTTGGCAACATTTAACATGAAATGTTTTTGTGGGATGAATATTACAAAATTCGTTAAAGCACAATAGATGCAGGTTGCACTGAATGACAATATAAAATATGTGTAGTGTAGGTATTGTGCGTGTGCGTTATCCGCAGCCGCAACACAACCCGCAACGATCGTAAAGCGAGCCATAAACGCAACGAACAATTTTGCGTCTCTGGGGTCGCACGGTGAATGCCAAAATTTTACGTTACTTTAGAGTTCTTTCGTGTTTACCACAACATCTCAAGTACCTACTTCCTTTACCTGAAGTTAGAGATTTTGACACAAAAACAATTTTGTAAACCCAAACAGTTCTGAACCTAACGAATTTTTATTTAAATAACTTCCCTTGAAAACGTGCTTAAATATGAATAAACATTTATTTTGTTTAAAACAGATTATTTTTTTATTAAATTCGTTTGTGTGTGTATGTATGTTTTTACTAGGTACTCAGTGCACAGAAAATAATAAAATACAATTTCATTATAACAGATACCCAACGAAAGAATTGCGTTACTTGGAACAATGCTAATATGATTAGCTCTCGCGTCCTTTGTGTAACTGAGTCGTTGTTAAATCAAAACGGAATATTATAGTTGTTAACTATGTACCCTGCGCGTCCGCTACCTAGCTCACTAGTCTAGCAAACCTATCTACTTTCCAAATTGAGCCAATATTTGAATCTCTACTACAATCAATAAAGATAATATAAATCACACAGAAAACCTACAGACGAAAGGTCAAGATTATTTATTCATCAAGCGACTTTAAACCCCTAAACGATCCGAGAATGAGCGGATATGGCACCCAACGACCCATAAAATAATTAATAATTCGCCGGTAATGCAATAAAAAACTCATTTTAACCCTAAACTGCAAGGGTTTAATTCAAAACAGATGGGCGTAAGGAAGGCCGCGGCCGCAATCCCGGGAGAATCCCGGGCGCGGGATTACTGCGGGAGCGAGTTATTTATGGTTCTTTGTAGCAAGCATCGACAATGTTGTGTTATCAATAAGAGCTTGTAAATTATTATAAGCGCCGACAACGGACGGACAGAGACGGTTGGTTATACTTTGACCAAACGCTTGATTTTATAATTCTTGAGCTTAATTCTCAATAAATTATAATTTCAAACATCTGATTTCATTAAAAGTATTTTTTTTTTATGACAATATTTGAACAATCTATTACTGTTAGGGTATAAATTAGTCAAATAACGAAGGAGCCACGGAATCGGAAACTAACATAAAACAATTCGGCTACCACCGAAAACCAATTAAGTGGGTACGGACGAGACCGGCATCGTACACTCGCGCCTGGCACCTTCTCCTGTTCTAATCCGCAACACATTCAGTTGTGAAACAAAACGAGCTCACTAGCTCGCGCAGTTAATGAAACAAAACTAAAAATCGGCGAGAACCTAACGAAGCAGAGGGCGCGGGGAGCTACTACGGAGGGAAGAAGGGGTGAAAGTGGAAAATCACTGGAAATGCATCTGTACCCGGTGCAATAGAGATTTTTCCTCGAATACAGCGGATAATACCCGCCGAGATATATAGAAGACATTCGAAAGAAATTCACTTGACGAGCGTAAACGGACTATAACATCGATACATGCAATCAAATTGAGACCTTCTCTTGATGAAAACAAGGTGCAAACTGGTATGCTCTCGAGGTGAGATGTGAAGAATAGTATAAATACAAAGCTTAGATCGGGCTGGAGGGCACTTAAACTCTGCTAGTTCGGCGCGTGAATTATTCGCGATGGCAAATGCTTTGTTCGCTTAATACCGGCTCGCACCTACTGCACTCAATAATACACACTCGCTGGAGTTTGAGAGAAAGCCACGTGCGCCAGATGAAGTCACATGTAAGAGGTTGGGAGCATACATACGACGTGCGCCCGATGAAGTCACATGTAAAAGATTAGGGAGCTTACATACGAAGTGCGCTCGATGAAGTCACATGTAAGAGGTTAGGGAGCATACATATGACGTGCGCCCGATGAAGTCACATGTAAAAGATTAGGGAGCATACATACGAAGTGCGCCCGATGAAGTCACATGTAAGAGGTTAGGGAGCATACATACGACGTGCGCCCGATGAAGTCACATGTAAGAGGTTAGGGAGCATACATACGACGTACGCCCGATGAAATCACATGTAAAAGATTAGGGAGCTTACATACGAAGTGCGCCCGATGAAGTCACATGTAAGAGGTTAGGGAGCATACATACGACGTGCGCCCGATGAAGTCACATGTAAAAGATTAGGGAGCATACATACGAAGTGCGCCCGATGAAGTCACATGTAAGAGGTTAGGGAGCATACATACGACGTGCGCCCGATGAAGTCACATGTAAGAGGTTAGGGAGCATACATACGACGTACGCCCGATGAAATCACATGTAAAAGATTAGGGAGCTTACATACGAAGTGCGCCCGATGAAGTCACATGTAAGAGGTTAGGGAGCATACATACGACGTGCGCCCGATGAAGTCACATGTAAAAGATTAGGGAGCATACATACGAAGTGCGCCCGATGAAGTCACATGTGAGAGGTTAGGGAGCATACATACGAAGTGCGCCCGATGAAGTCACATGTAAGAGATTAGGGAGCATACATACGACGTGCACCCGATGAAGTCACATGTGAGAGGTTAGGGAGCATACATACGATAATACGCAATAAGACAGCGGGTGACTACTTACCGCAAGTTGGAAGCTGACCCAATATAGTTGGGCAAAGAGTACGCAGATGATGATGGGTATCGTAAGTGTATAATATCTGTCTGCATTCAAGTAACATGAAATGAATACAACATTTCAACGGCTTACTAAATATTACCAAACAAAATTAATGTTGCACGATGACAGCTCGGTCTATATTGTGAAACATGAATGTTGTATAACGCGCACAACGCGTTTTGTATCTAACAGTAATGACCATGGAGCCAAAGTGCTCTGTGTTTCATGTCACACCAGGCAACCGAACCAAAAGGGATTTCGTGCGTTTTACGATATTTATAATATAAGTAAAATGCTGTCCCAAACCAGTCATTACTAGAAACTCATGAACTATAAATCCACTATGATGAATTGAGGGAATCAGTCGCCGTCAGAAGCCCGAAAGTCATCCCGAAACCAAGGGGTTATCACCCAGCATTACTGAGGAGGTCAGATCGGCAGTCGATCTATGAAATGAAAATAGTGGTATTCAGCTGCATTTGACTAGACTGGAAGCCGACCCCAACATAGTTGGAAAGAAAAAGGACTGAACCGTTTTGACCATGGTAATGATAGTCTGTCGGGTAACTCTAGCGAAAGCTCTTTGTCTATATTATTGTTGTGTGACACATTAATATAGCATTCAAGTATGTAATAAATTAATAATAGTAAACAAATCAATGAATAACCAAGTAACAAGATGTAAATCTCCCATTGAATGAAAAACAGAATTTCTTTAAATCAGACAAATACTTAATGCATTTAAAAAAAGAACTTCAAACTGCCGAAAAAACCAAATCTGAAGTGAAAAGCTCTATAATACGAAACATTTACTTTATATCGACATGCAAAAGCCTTCCCTCCCCTCCCCCTACCTCCCCTCCGTTTGATTCCCAAACAAACGCAGGTATCCAAACAGCTCTCCTCCGCAACAATTATAAAACAATTAATTTCTTAAAAACCGCTCAGGAACAAACGTAATCCCCTTTTTTTAAAACCATTTCAGAACGAGGAACAAAGGTACCGGCCGCTAGCCGCGAATCAATTAATTCTTTGATTACCCGCGTTTTTCCAATCTTTCGTCCGCCCCCCGCCGCCTCTCGCCGCCTCACCCCCTCAGATCTCTTGTTTTACATCACAATGAACATTTTAATCGGCCCATTAAAACGAATGGTAGTACGTAGGATGGTATCTCAACAAAAAGTGGCGCTCGTCGTAACCGATAGTTACCTGGTTACGATCCGTATCAGTGGGGTCGGTAGGTTGGTGGTATCATCTGTTACTTGGGACGATGAGCACGCGGCGGGCGCGGGATAACGACTTTCTTGTAGTCCCTCGTCTACAAGCCCGCGACCGCTTGATTGCAATCATGTTCAGGGATTAATTGGCAACGAAAAGATGGAATCCTACGAGTACCTAACGATACTTAGTTATCTAACAAAAAGGTAAAGTAGGGACCCTCCAGTTATTCGTTTAGTACGAGGGTAATGTAGATATATTGCGCGGGCGTTGACCCCGGGTGACGTGACGGAGTCTCTTTTGTTCTATTCTAGTGCGACATGACGATAACTCCTTATTACTTACTGTCTCAGGGCTCACTCACGGTAAATTCGGGATCAAAGTCATATGTCAGAAATCCGACCAATTGTACGTGTTTGTTCTGGGAGGAAAATCACAACGGAGATACTGTTTTTGGAAAATGTCGAAGAAAAGTACCTAATAGGAAGAAATAAGAATGAATAACTTAGTACCTGCTTATGTTAGTAAATCTAATCACACGTCACTAATTATAACTAACTACACATGGCAGGTAAAGCCTGCGGATATATTATAATGAAGGCAGCGCACAGTTCGTACTGTATGAGCTGCTCATCGCTTGTAACTGAAGGTTCTTGGCTAGTCATCACCGCGATACGTGACCTGTGCCACGCGGAGCAATGCGCGCTGCAGTATCACCGCGACACGTGACCTGTGCCACGCGGAGCAATGCGCACTGCAGTATCACCGCGACACGTGACCTGTGCCACGCGGAGCAATGCGCGCTGCAGTATCACCGCGACGCGTGACCTGTGCCACGCGGAGCAATGCGCGCTGCAGTATCACCGCGACACGTGACCTGTGCCACGCGGAGCAATGCGCGCTGCAGTATCACCGCGACACGTGACCTGTGCCACGCGGAGCAATGCGCGCTGCAGTATCACCGCGACGCGTGACCTGTGCCACGCGGAGCAATGCGCGCTGCAGTATCACCGCGACGCGTGACCTGTGCCACGCGGAGCAATGCGCGCTGCAGTATCACCGCGACACGTGACCTGTGCCACGCGGAGCAATGCGCGCTGCAGTATCACCGCGACACGTGACCTGTGCCACGCGGAGCAATGCGCGCTGCAGTATCACCACGACACGTGACCTGTGCCACGCGGAGCAATGCGCGCTGCAGTATCACCGCGACACGTGACCTGTGCCACGCGGAGCAATGCGCGCTGCAGTATCACCGCGACACGTGACCTGTGCCACGCGGAGCAATGCGCGCTGCAGTATCACCGCGACACGTGACCTGTGCCACGCGGAGCAATGCGCGCTGCAGTATCACCACGACACGTGACCTGTGCCACGCGGAGCAATGCGCGCTGCAGTATCAATGTTACCAACTTTGCAAGCACGGTAAGTTCGCAGGGCTAGTGATGTTGTATCTGTTTTTGTGGCACCCGTGGAAGTAACCCGGTACCTACCGCTCTCACTAATAATTAAATTTGAATACTTTATATTGTTTAACTTTTAAACTAGTAATTAAGTGGAGGGCAATCCTGAAATTATTGGCAATAAGACATCTGCGCGAACAATGAACGGTCAAAGAAGACATTACCCAAGAAGAACAAGGATATGTTGATCAGTAACCATACTTTAATACTCAAACTCAACTCAAACTCAAAGCATTTATTTCAATTAAACCTTTAACAGGCACTTTTGAATTGTCAAGAAGTCGGTCAGTCAGAAAATATGAAGCTAGTTGCCCATTCCAAAGCGTAGGTACCTATGGAGAAGAACGGGCAAGAAACTCCATGGACACTCTTTTTAAATTACATTTTACAAAAATATTTGTTACATCATTACTTTTGAATTTATGATTATATAATGTGAGAACGATGTAAAAAACAAAAAAAGACGTCCGCGTTAAAAGCGTCCAGAATACAACAAATTGTAACAAAACAACAATCCAAAATTAAAACAATTAAAATAAGCCCAGGCGGCTAATATAATAAAATACCCTTGAGAATAAGAAATGTACACTCATTCAATGCATTTAGAACTCAGCTCAGCTAGTATGTTAGACTTCTGGAGAAATAAATACGTTGGGTGGATCGGGTTTTAGATATGTTGATTAATTAGTCTGTAACTGGTGATGTCGAACTTTTTGTAACTCTTTTTTTTCTTTTTTCTTTGTGTATTGTTCTCAAGTATGTGACATGTTATGTTTTCATTGAGAGTTAAGATTCTTTAAGCCTTAGGTTTAAAAATTCTTGGATATATTATATTATATCTGACGGTGAACTAAAGGGACAGGTTTAGACCTGTCCCTTTAGTTCACCGTCAGACGCCAACAACATCATGTGGCTGATTGCCCCATACCTATTTAGTTCACCGTCAGGCGCCAACAACATCACTGTGGCTGACTGCCCCATACCTATTTAGTTCACCGTCAGGCGCCAACAACATCACTGTGTCTGACTGCCCCATACCTATTTAGTTCACCGTCAGGCGCCAACAACATCACTGTGGCTGACTGCCCCATACCTATTAAGTTCACCGTCAGGCACCATCAACGTCACTGTGGCTGACTGCCCCATGCCTATTTACTTCACTGTCAGGCACCAACAACATCACTGTGGCTGACTGCCCCATACCTATTTAGTTCACCGTCAGGTGCCAACAACATCACTGTGTCTGACTGCCCCATACCTATTAAGTTCACCGTCAGGCACCATCAACGTCACTGTGGCTGACTGCCCCATGCCTATTTACTTCACCGTCAGGCACCAACAACATCAATGTGGCTGACTGCCCCATACCTATTTAGTTCACCGTCAGGTGCCAACAACATCACTGTGGCTGACTGCCCCATACCTATTTAGTTCACTGTCAGGCACCAACAACATCACTGTGGCTGACTGCCCCATAACTATTTAGTTCACCGTCAGGCGCCAACAACATCACTGTGGCTGACTTCCTCATACCTATTTCACCGTCAGACGCTAACAACATCACTGTGTCTGACTGCCCCATACTTATATCACCGTCAGGCACCAACAACATCACTGTGGCTGACTGCCCCATACCTATTTAGTTCACCGTCAGGCGCCAACAAATCAGTGTGGCTGACTGTCTGACTGTCCCATACCTTTTACTACACCGTCAGGCGCCAACAACATCACTGTGGCTGACTGCCCCATACCTATTTTTACCTTTCTTTTCTTTTAAACAAAACTACTTTAAATCAGAACCCAATACGTAGCAACATTGTGTAATCTCATTATCCAGTGTTTCTGTTCAGCTGTTGTGTTATGATTCAGGTTTATATCGCGCTCGTAAACAGCCGCCGACGTTCTCGCCCATCCGACAACACTAACCCAGGATGGAACCCTTTTTTACCCCATCCTACCCTTACCCAACTGTACTCGTAAAGTCTGCTATTGTAGGTAAGATTCCCATTTATAACCTTAATAAGCTTAGAACATAATATACGAATGTACAGCGATATACTTTTTACTGTTCCGTTTGACTGTTTGTATATTGGCATACTTTTAAACATCGTATAGGTAATTGCTGTGTCCTCCTACGTACAGTTTGGGGAACATCCGTGCAAATAGCGGAGTGAGAATAAAATGTTTGAGTTTGTTTTCTATGGGGCAGGCTGCTGCGCTACCAAGGTCGTATCTAAGGGAACCATGTTCAGTATGAATGTAGTCACTGTTCATGTCACATAAGTTTCCTTTTTCTAGCCACACATTCACCTTATTAAAAATGGTTTAAGTACGAACCCCATTTCTCCAATAATAATATTATAGCTACTAATTTACCAATGTCCGAATGTACATGGAACCTTATCATTTTAAATAGTACATGAGTAAGTACCAAAAAAGAAACATAAATAACTGTTCTATTTCGACATTTTTTTAAACGCCATCAAATTTTCTATCGCGTTACACTAGTATTCTCATAGTCCGAGAGGATGCGACGAGTTCCGCATTCCTAACGAAATACGCAAAAATTCGCCATAAAACGTTTTATAGCGGTGTTCGATAAAACACGCAACGTCCGCACTTCACACGAGTTCTACACGTGCTGCTACTGCCTACGATAAATATAGGAATCAATTAGAGTCGACATGTGTCGCAAGCGGCTAATCACGAGCCGCATCAATGGCTTTGTCTTACAATATCACGGTGTGAGGTAAGCCGGTATCGACAGGATCGATTGATGTACAGGTTGAGTAGGGTACCTATTCTCATAAAATATTAAAATAGCATAACTTTAGGCTTCTTGAATCCCACCCGTGTAGAATTAATTATTCAGGACAAGTAATTCAGGGTGTTACTGTTTTAGGTTCATCTAGTTAGCCTGGGATCCGCAAAATATCTGAGAATCGGACGGTACTTACAAGTTTCACAAGTTTGTTGCTGATTTAAGAGCCAATCAACTGATGTATGCCAGTAAATAGTCCAATATGTAATGTTCTCTTTACCTACATAAGCATCTTCACCAGCATTATTAATTTTACTAATATCCATTAAATTAAAAATATTATTTACTGTGTGATGGCAAGCTACCAATTTTACCTTTAATATTTCAGCGCAGGCACTTTGATTAAATTTACCAAGAGGGAAATATTTGGAGGGATATAAAGGATAGTCGATGAGGCAGAGGTACCAGTAGGATGGCAGGTGCCAACCAGAGTGAAGGCTTTGTGTGAGCGTGGTGTGCAACTGTGGTGGCGAAAAGAGACTTCAAATGTTTAAAATGTTTTCACAAAATGAAGTTCGTATTTATTTGACGGATAGAAGTGTAAACTATTAACAAAAAAAAATACATTTACTATTAATTTATAATTAGGTCGGTTTAGCCGACCTCGTAATTGCTTTACCACTTTTGACAACAATTTTCAGTAAATTGAAACGTCACTAAGGTTGAAAATAGTGAGGTTTTAATTTACTGAGAATTCATATCTGTCGCAAAGACAAACAGACCTTAAGGTCAATTCATATCTGTCGCAAAGACAAACAGACCTTAAGGTCAATTCATATCTGTCGCAAAGACAAGCAGACCTTAAGGTCAATTTGCGTACTTAAAAAACGTTCAAATTCAAGTCGCAATCTCATCTCACCGACAATAAATGTCAGAATCTTGTCAAAAATGTATGTAAATTGCATGATTGTATTTTTGAAAGATTTCGACTGAGATTAGATCGCGAACGTTCTTAAAAATACGGGATTTGCTCCGCTGTGCACTGTGCACTATGCACTGGTCGTCTTATGACATGCAACATTATAGTAAAGCAATTACTAGATAGGCTGTACAATAACAAATAACAAGATTGTGTAGAGAAATGACAAGTTAATGCTAAATCAAAACAAACAGCAATAAGCAACCAGTCAAACATGAGCCTCATCTGTTTGATTGTATAATGTTTTAACATCACAGAATGGCCCTAATTACACTTTAACTTTATTAAACTTTCTTGTTTAAAAATGTTTGACAACGTTATTCAAGGAATCCAGCGATGTTGCCAGAATAATGAATTAATCCATGTTGTAATATGTTTGTAACCATTACTATTACTTATATACTTATAAAGGTGATCTTAGCCTGTAGAAGTGTTGTTTATAATATTACTGTAACTGTTTCTTTATTTTAAGTACTACAGCTTTGTATATGTTTTATGTTAATAAAGAATTTTTCAAGCAAAAAAACAACACCACTGTTACTAATGAATGGTTAAATCCGTGATGAGCCCGCTGGCTGGATGTTCGGTCACAGCCCCGCGAGGGTCCGACTGAACTACTCGTATCGCAGTTGATAATAGTTGCGCCAATAACTTGAACACAATGTTAAAAGATAAACTACACAATGTTATCTTTCTTTATTACCTACAGTGTAACTGTCTAACATGTAAGTGTACAATAATAGGATAATTATTCCTGGAATAAACTACCTGTACATCCAGACGGGCGCTGTCAGCTGTCCGAGCTGGTGCTCTACTCTTTCTTCTATTATTATCGTTTACCCTTAACTTAAAACGTTAGCGGAGGTGGCTTGCAAACAAAACCCCTACAGCTGTATATTTTAGATTGTTTGTGTAGGAGGCAGTACTGCCGTCCCTGTATCTAATACGTACGTACTCAAAACAACATTGAAATATTTGTATTAAATAGTAATAAATAATTATTTTGGAACATAAACTATAAACGGGGATTTGTTTGCAGATAGCCTGGAGAAGAGAGCGCAGCATCGCAACAAGTTAGCGAGCGGTCGGACGAGTCGCTAAGCGACAAAGTATCGGCTATTTTAACAGTTAAATTGAAAAGTAAACAAGTTACAAGTTGTCCGCGAAGCGCTTGTTTGATCTTGTTATGCTCTAATGTCGACAACGTTTGGCGCATTCTTATACAAATAGCCCCGAGACTGCTGGACTTGAATTCAACAGTGAGGGAACACTATGCTTTACTTATTATGTAGATACCTACTCATACAGAACAGCTAAACCTCACCGTTATAAAGTTTTTCAAGTAGGTACCTTCAACAAAGAAATATTTTATGAAATTATTAAAAAAGATTATCTAAGGATCGTTGCAGCTGGCGTTCTGAAGTTTCTGCCTACACCCATGCTATATACGCGTGAGTTCATGTAGCTGACATGTATGTGTAGGTAACATGTGTGTAGGTGTCATGTGTGTAGCTGACTTGTGTGTAGGTGACATTAGTATCGGTGACAAGTGGGTAGGTGAACATGTGTGTAGGTGACATGTGTGTAGGTGAGAAGTGTGTAGGTGATATTTGTGTAGGTGATATGTATGTAAGTGACATTTGTGTAGGTGACATGTTTGTAGGTGACTTGTGTGTAGGTGACGTGTGTTGTGTATTTTTGCTGAGTAATTTACTGGCTTTATTTGCGTTCGAACCCGGAGTTCAATAGAAACATGAATATTACTACGTAAAGTATTTAAAACCCTCATTGGGTTTCAAGTACTTTATTAACTACATCACGAAATAACCGTATTACCGAATTTTTGTTTGCAAAATCTCGTATGCATTCCAAACTTAACATTAAGTAGTGATTTACTTACGTAATATATGCGAGGCGGTCCCTCCTTGCCAATACTTCATACATAAAAAGCTTAATACCGTCGTAAAATGTCCATATCAGGTACCTATGTATATTGGGAGACCTCGTATCAATGCCCTGGATACATTGTGCCGCACGACAGGTACGCTCAGCTGCATGTAATATGACCCGAGTTATATGACGTCTCATTATTTTTTCGACAATGGAGGGCGGCGGGTCGGTCTCTCCATAACATTAAAATAAATATCTACCGTATAAAATCAATTGACATCTGCGAGTATTATAAGTACTTACCCACAATACTCTTTTAATAATGCTTATCAATAATTTGATTTCATAAAGTAATTGTGAAAATTTTAAATTAGAAGCCACGCAAAAGCATTTACGGCTTCACCATTCCTATGAGACATTTGTCCGTATTTATCTCGACTGTGCTCATAATAATTACGATAAGTATATCCCTGAGGTTATGGCAGTGTCTTGAACTTGACAAGAGACACAAAATACATCGAGGCCTGAACCCCTGTCACCCGTCCCCGTCATGGACTGTTATGTTAATATTATTACAATATCGTCGCTAGCTGTGCCTGCGGCTTTGCTCACGTGACTGTGTATTCTGTTAGCGTTAATAATTAATGGGATCTTGAAGTCATAGTACGCTGATACGAAGTTAATCCAGTAATACATAATTGGTCTCATATTATAATGTTCCATTGTGTGTTGTAACAAATGAGCTGAAACTCTACTAATGAGTGCCACATGATGTTCTAGAAATAAGAACCTCTATGTGATTAGATTACCCAAATATCATAGATTTACAACTTCATTGGATTTGTTTTGATAATTTTATTGATAACTAGTAATAGCTCCCGGCTCTGCCTGGAGTTAATTGGGAGGAGAAGAGAATCAAATCTCACACATGTTTGAGTGCGCTTCGTCATGTCAATATGGTATAATGGCCATCGCTTCGACGTTTTGTTTGTTACACGGGTAAAACTATGTAAATAATTAAAATGGTGTTATCCTGTTACTGGGGTGGATCAAAAGATCGATTTCCTCAGCAACTGTAGTCAAAATTCGCACTTAGGCGTGGGGTTGCGGACACAACCCCGTCATATCGTGCTTAGGCGTGGAGTTGCGGACACCACCCCGTCATATCGCACTAAGGCGTGGAGTTGCGGACACCACCCCGTCATATCGCGCTTAGGCGTGGAGTTGCGGACACCACCCCGTCATATCGCGCTTAGGCGTGGAGTTGCGGACACCACCCCGTCATGTCGCGCTTGGGCGTGGAGTTGCGGACACCACCCCGTCATATAGCGCTTAGGCGTGGAGTTGCGGAGCCCACCCCGTCATATCGCGCTTAGGCATGGAGTTGCGGACACCACCCCGTCATGTCGCGCTTAGGCGTGGAGGTGCGGACACCACCCCGTCATATCGCGCTTAGGCGTGGAGTTGCGGACACCACCCCGTCATGTCGCGCTTGGGCGTGGAGTTGCGGACACCACCCCGTCATGTCGCGCTTGGGCGTGGAGTTGCGGACACCACCCCGTCATGTCGCGCTTAGGCGTGGAGTTGCGGAGCCCACCCCGTCATATCGCGCTTAGGCATGGAGTTGCGGACACCACCCCGTCATGTCGCGCTTAGGCGTGGAGGTGCGGACACCACCCCGTCATATCGCGCTTAGGCGTGGAGGTGCGGACACCACCCCGTCATATCGCGCTTAGGCGTGGAGTTGCGGACACCACCCCGTCATACAATACAATTCAAACTTAGTACTAATAATTCGTCTGTGTGGTGCCGGACTTAAAGAATTGCACCACCCCTTACTTCCCGTGGGTGTCGTAAAAGGCGACTAAGGGTCTTACTGGAGAATGGGCAGCAGCGTTCTCTATTTAATCCACCATCATACCATACTGCGATCGCCAACCCGCCTGCCAAGCGTGGCGATTATGGCAAACCCCCCCCCCCCCCCCCAAATTGGGGGAGGCCTATGTCCAGCAGTGGACGTCTATCGGCTGAAACGACTAATAATTATTTCCTTTTCTTATTCTTTTTCCCTTTGTACAGTTTCTATGTCTGTAATTTATATGGTGTACATAATAAAGAGTATTCTATTCTATTTCATTTAATAGAACCGATTTCTATTCAAATAATTAATTGACCATACATTGCAAACAAGCGTTCAATCATCACAAGTTCAGGGGGCCTAAAAAGACCACTTTGAAGAATCATAAAAGCATAACATTATGATTTATATTATGGCGAAGACAGTCCGTGTTTTTCGTTAGATGATAGAAATTATTAGAAATATAATTATGTATGCGAATATCGTAATATTTGCTGAAGGCCGAAGGTTGAACTGTTTGCGGAACTAATGGAAGTACCTACTGCGTACAAACAGATCTGTAAACTAAGCATAGTACTTACTTAAAAATCTAGCTCATATTTTGATAAAGGCAGTAGAAGAAAACCATCAATGGAGAGGTCCATCAACAGAGGTCCATTAATGAAGGTTATTTTAGTAAATATTTACAATTTATTGTAAAAAATTAAATTGTATTAAAAATAAGGTCCAAAATACACTTTTTATTGTTTCAATCAATCGGTCTATCAATTCTGAGTCGTAAGCTAGACTGATTACAAATGAGTGAGAGCCGGTATTCGTCAATCTGCGCGGTGCGTCTTCCTCGCCAACTCGCCAGCTTCCGACGCATACTGAAGATTGTATCAGTCAGCTCACTTTATAAGTTAAATAATGACACCGCACTTAGGTACAGTCAACAAAAGAGATAAGTATGCAGGATCGTCGGATAAAGTTGAAGTTTAGTAAGAAACCAATGGATGTTGTCGACTGTAATTTAATTTGATAAATAAGCTGTTTGTTTTCTATTAATAAAATAAAATTTTATTCGAGAACATCCACCGGTTTCATAATAAACTTCAACTATATCCGACGATCCTGCATACCTATCTCTTTTCTGAACTGTACATAGTTTGTAGTATTTTAAGCCCTGGCTATAGGCCTTAATTTATTGAGGCACCCACAGGCAAGACCGGTTAAGCCAACGACAACCTCGTAGGTTACCTGCGAGATGCCATTAATAAAAACCGCAAGTACATCTCTAAGACTAATAGTTTGGGAATTATTAAGGCAAGACGATAGAGACCTTTTTGATATGGTTCTGTTTTCTGTCCTGGTAGTTGTATTCGTATGTTTCGGTGTGATTGTAAAGACGTTTTACGGTAAAAAGTTATCAAACCTACAGCAATCACGCATGGACAGCAACCCCTGTGCATGTGTACAGGTGTCCGCTAGACGGCGCGGTCACCCCCGCGACGCTGAGTTATCGCTCAATTACTTCCTGCCTGTTCCCTGCCCACCCTGCGGGTACAGCGAGCGTGATCACGCGAGGGTCTGCTATAAATCTGACGGAAACCTTTTATGGAATGTAATCTATTACAATGTCTTACAGGGAAGAAAGGCACGCACCTTGTATTTACAGGTGCATGGCAGATACATACAAACAAAAGTTTATAAAGTACACAAATGCTTGATCTTGATGCATGGAGACTAAGGGATTCTTATTGGTTTGCCGATGATAAAGAGGAGGAGGTTATTAAGTCGACTCGTATATTTTATATTATTGGAATTGGAAAAAACTCAAATTCTCGAATAACAGTGATGACCGATATTTGCCACTGACAATAAAACCTTCATCACACTATCAACATTGCATTGTTTTCAGCCATTCTTTTCGGGACCAGTGTCCGCCTTTGAGGGCTGGATTTTACCAAAGTCAGTTTTCTTTTATCCGCGGACTAAAATTGACGTCTGACAGATCTAGTATGGAAAAAAGGTCAAAAATTCAAAATTTATTCGTACCTAGTATAAGACTTACTCTAGGTATTAAAGTTTGGTAGAATGCGCCCTTAAAAGTTCAATCTTTTTTTAATGGGTCATCTAATACCCACAGAATTACAGATTTAGTAATAAAGTAAGCTCACAATGTTCAGAAGCGCCGCTGCATGAGCTGGCTCATGCAGCGGCGCTTGCGATGAAGTTGTTATCTACTATCGTCCGAGTCATTTTATCTCTTTAGGTCCCTGTCTAATCGACAGATGTCATAATTTGAGGGTATCCGTTAATTTTACTTACTTACGTTGTCTTTATAAAATTAATCCATACCCTCAACTCAAGTTATAACAACAACGTTTGACAACAACGGTCCAAGACAAGTTGCAAACGCTTCAAAACTTCTCTTTCGATGTCGCTTGTCAGAATGTCTTTGTATGCTGACTTGCTGAGACGAGTTGTTTTTAGTATTTGTTGTTATAGCGGCAACAGAAATACATAACTTGTGAAAATTTCAACTGTCTAGCTATCGCGGTTCTTGAGATACAGCCTGGTGACAGACAGACAGACAGACGGACAGACGGACAGACGGACAGACAGACAGACGGACAGACGGACAGACAGCGAAGTCTTAGTAATAGGGTTCCGTTTTTACTCTTTAGGTACGGAACCCTAAAACGCACATTTTGTGCCTGGGATTTGAATTTACAATCATAGCCACGGCAAGCGGTCTTGAAACCTCCAGTCTATTTAGACGATGAATAAATCACGTAAATGTTAACCCTATTATTGCTTGTCGTTTTTGCAATAATAAAAGTATTTTGTTTCATTGAAAAAAAACAATAATAAAAACAGAAAAAAAAGAAAAATACTAATCTGATCTAATCTAACTACTACTAACTAGTACTGTCCCACTGCAGGGCAAAGGCCTCCCTCTCCCTTGTCCACACAATTCTGTCTTTAGCTAGTGCCGGCCAGTCCTTAAGGTAGGAGTCAAGCTCGTCCCGCCATCTTCGTGTCTTGGCCTGAAAACTAACTAAAACTAACTAAACTAATACAGACTTAAACTTATTTATTCACTAAAACAAACATTAATTTTAAAAAAATGTTTTTGCAAAATACAAAAACCAACTTGGGCCTATCACGGATTTGAACGCACATGTCTTTTGGTGGGGTAACCTCTTAATGGAGCTGTGTGTATCAACGAATCGCGAAGTGCAAACGTAAGTAACTACTTTTTGTTAAACAGTTTTTTCAATATTTAAACGTTTCTCTTCTCCAAGACATTTTCTATAAAACACTAGATGAGGAAAAACTATGCAAAGGCCTAACTTACAAGTATATGTTCGGGCATGAATCGAACCCCCAATCGACTGAACTACTTATTTTCAAAGTAAACTAAAAAGTAAACACTTAATTCTGGACACGCGCGTCAATTGCGAGCGCTATACAAGCGGGCGGTGGACATTGTATCTCTTTTGATTTACGACTGGTTTAAAAAAGTAGTTAGCCTCACGGGGCTGTGATAACGTGTACTGTATGAGTGACGTCTGATAGTGTTCTATCAACCGGGTGAAAAGTCCCTAAAGAACGCCTAACAAACAATAAAATAATATTCTCTCAGACACAAGTATATATGGCCACTACTAACTTCGTTATGTACGTTACGCTCATCTTATTTGTGGCGAGAAATAACATAAACACATGACGTCAGCACCGTGACGACACCCTAATCACGTCACCAGCGATCCGTTGTACACAAAACAGATTATAATAAGCGAAATAATTTAATCTCGAGTGTGAGGGTAGGCAGAGACAGCGCTAGTTTTAATATAAAGCGGCTTAGGACTTCGCCGCATGAATATTTAACAAATGTGACCCATCCTCTTGCTCTAATGAAAACAAGCGCCCATAATAGATATTTTAGGATTATTTTATTTTCTTAGTTTGGGCATGGTATCCGGTGCTTAAGTAAACTAACGAGACGATTAGTAACTTGTGTAACGTGTGTGTAGTTTGAGAATAGGGACAATGCTAACAAATAACACTCTTTACATGTTCGTTTTAAATACTTTGGTTTACAATAGTCGGGAATAGACGAAACAAAGAAACGTAATGAAATAATATTTTGCGGCATAGCGTATCTGCTACGACGTAGCGAGCGTAGCGGTGATATCAGCTACGTCATAGCGAGCGTAGCGGTGATATCAGCTACGTCGTAGCGAGCGTAGCGGTGATATCAGCTACGTCGTAGCGAGCGTAGCGGTGATATCAGCTACGTCGAGCGAGCGTAGCGGTGATATCAGCTACGTCGTAGCGAGCGTAGCGGTGATATCAGGTACGTCGTAGCGCAACGCTACGCTTTGGATGCGATGTAGCTCAGTGTGACCGCTAAAGCAAACTTTTGCAGATAATTGTGGAACCTGCCCGTACCAGTGTACCTGTTGTCCAAATGTTTTGTTTATGACTCAATGTGCTCTCTGTGACCCGTGGAAAGTTTGAACACAAGTTGGTTGTTAGGAGAGTGTTTTGTCAGCAATGAACTCTGCGAGCTCTCCTCGTGCGTACAAAATAAGATAACTATCACACCAATAAATTAATTTGAATATTTGAATTATATTTAAAATTAAACCAATTACAAAAATGAAAGCCACAGTTTGTATATTATGTCATCAAGTTCAGGGAAAAAGAACAAAATACATTTTCTCGGGATTCGAAGATCATAAAAAAACCTTACTAAACATACTGATTAAAATGAACATCCAAGTAAACTATAAAGTTTGTCCCATAGTCGACGGCCTCAGCATTGAACACCTGCAATATGGTGGCCCGCATATCTCCAGGGTCTTAGCGATGTTCTTCTCACTGTGCGTGAGCCACTCTTACCTGCCGACGGATCTTATGAAGTCTGTGGTGGTGCCTGTGGTGAAAAATAAAACCGGTGACCTTGCTGATAAAACAAACTACAGGCCTATTTCCCTAGCCACCATCATAGCCAAAGTGTTTGACGGTTTGCTTAACACACAGTTGAATAAATATGTAAGTCTGCACGATAACCAGTTTGGTTTTAGACCTCAATTGTCTACTGAAAGTGCTATACTGTGTCTTAAGCATACCGTCAGATACTACACGGATCGTAGGACCCCTGTATACGCGTGTTTCCTCGACTTGTCTAAGGCCTTCGACCTGGTGGCGTATGATATCCTTTGGGATAAACTGAATAGCATTCATTAACTTGCCGCGTGAACTTGTGACTATCTTCAAGTATTGGTATACGCATCAGGTCAACAGCGTCAGATGGGCGGGGGCGGAGCCATATCAGCTGGAGTGTGGAGTGAGGCAGGGCGGATTGACCTCGCCAACCCTTTTCAACCTCTACATGGATGCGCTGATCGTCGCGCTCAGCAGTCGGCATGTTGGTTGCCATGTTGATGGTGTTTGCGTCAACAATCTAAGTTATGCTGATGACATGGTGCTGCTGAGCGCGTCGGTCTGTGGTTTAAGGACCCTGATACAGGTCTGTGAGGAGTACGCGGTTAGGCATGGGCTAAAATATAATGTTAGCAAGAGTCAATGCATGATTTTTGGAGCCAGCGGTGCCAAATGCCTGGAAAATGTACCACCAGTTTTTCTCAATGGTGTTCCCGTAGACAGAGTTGACCATTTTAAATATCTGGGGCACATAGTCACGGCTGACCTCAAGGACCATGCAGACATCGAACGGGAGCGGAGGGCTTTGTCAAAAAGAGCAAATATGCTGGCCCGCAGGTTTGCACGTTGTTCAAACCAAGTTAAGATCACCCTTTTCAAGGCATATTGCACCTCACTGTACACGTGCAGCCTGTGGGCTCGCTACACACAAGCGAGCTACAGCGCCCTCCGCGTCCAGTACAACAACGCATTTAGGGCGGTGTTGGGCCTGCCCCGCTTCTGCAGCGCCTCGGGCATGTTTGCGGAAGCGCGCACCGACTGTTTTCACGCCACCATGCGCAAGCGGTGCGCGTCCTTAGTGCGCAGGGTGCGGGCCAGCTCCAATACTGTCCTGATGATGATCGCTGAGCGAATTGACTGCCCCTTCATAAGGAAATGCTGTAGCAGACATGTCAGTGCACTTGGTTTTTAATTGACATTTACATATTTATATTTGGAGTGACTTGTTTTGTATTGTTTTATATTTTGAATTTATTTATTTTTTAATTATTTTGATTTAATTTTTAATTCTGTGACGCTGACAATTTGTATCTTTTAATTTTCGTTTACTTTGATTGCACTGACATTTTTATTTTTATTTTAATTCCATGACCTTTTTAATTTGTATTTGTTAATTTATTTTATTTGTATTCATTGAAAATTTATTTAGACAAATTTTATTCTGTGGCAGTAGGAATTGTAATTTTAATTTAATTTTATGTAAATATGGGTCTTGCCTGAATTAAATGAATTTTATTTAATTTTATTTATAGTCAGTTTACGTCTTCAAAGCGCAGGCGACGCTTAATTAGATAGAGCTCGCAATGTACCGGAACACTACATGCAAGTGACAAGATTTCTGCTACGTTCCGAAAAAATTGCAGCAAGAAGTAAGGCCGCCCGCACGTGTTGTGTTGTGCAAAGTGCAGCAAGAAGTAAGGCACGCGGCGATGTGTTGTATGAAGTGCAGCAAGAAGTAAGACACGCGGCGATGTGTTGTATGAAGTGCAGCAAGAAGTAAGGCACGCGGCGATGTGTTGTATGAAGTGCAGCAAGAAGTAAGACACGCGGCGATGTGTTGTATGAAGTGCAGCAAGAAGTAAGGCGCGCGGCGATGTGTTGTATGAAGTGCAGCAAGAAGTAAGGCGCGCGGCGATGTGTTGTATGAAGTGCAGCAAGAAGTAAGGCACGCGGCGACGTATTGTATAAAGGAGCTAGCTGGTCGACAGCCGGCCACGACTTAGCTACGCACGTGTACTAAGCTTCACTTTGTGTGAAACTGTAGGCGGGATCAGCCATTGTGACTCGCGGCCACGGCTGCGCCCGCGCGCCCTGGGGGCAAGTCTGCTAACGGTCCGAATGGCCGATCATTGATGTTGCTTTTGACAGATTTGGCTATCTCCTAATTTAAAGACGTCATTAGTATTTTCCGTCTGCGTGTTACTGATATTCCGTTCGAAAAATCTCCTAGTATTTTGATGTTACTTTAACCACTGACACGCCGTTATGAATTTACGAGATTACGAACTTTTAGCACAATGGGTGGCAAACCTCTCCGTGCACATCCTACGTAGCAGTGGACGGTTGACCTAAGCCCGGGACGCTCGCGCGGTTCGCCTACAAATTTGCGCTTGCGGCCGATAAATCGTTCGCTCACCTAAAGGCATTCCACTTAGATTGCAGGCGCTGGAATGTCGCCTAATTGTTGTCCTCTCCCCGAGTCGCCCCCTCCCGCGTCGCCCCCTCCCGCGTCGCCCCCTCCCGCCGCCGCGCCGGAGCAGCGCATCGCCTCGCCCCCCTGGCACCCGGTGCATGGGTGCAGGAGGGGGAGGGGGGGTGTAGTGTTACAGTGACTAACGCACTTGTCTAATAAATCAACTATACCAGCATTATTCATTTGAAAGGGTATTTTTATTTATTTAAAAAGGAAGTCAAAGTACTTTGTGTTCTGTTAGGCCGAGATCTTTAAAGCATTACTTTGGCTAAACGTTATTCCTGCCACTGTCGTACAACTATCAAACAAAGAGTACAAGACAGGGGAAAATGTTATTGTGTTTATAGATGTTTATAGATCTCCCGAGGGCCCGATAGGGGCCCGTGGCTAAATAATAACAGCCGCACAGGTCGATTGATCAGGTTAAGCTACGCTTGCCGCGGTTGGTCTGTGGATGGGTGACCATCTTTACATACCGAGACCCCTCCGTGCCTCGGAAAGCACGTTAAGCCGTTGGTCCCGGCTGTCATTCGTGGATCTTTGACCGTCGTTACGGGTAGTCAGAAGCCTGAAAGTCTGACAACCAGTCTTACCAAGGGGTATCGTATTACCCAGAAACTGGGTTGTGGAGGTCAGATAGGCAGTCGCTCCATGTAAAATACTGGTATTTAGCTGCATCCGGTTAGACTGGAAGCCGACCCCAACATAGTTGGGAAAAGGCTAGGCAGATGAGATGTTTATAGATCTCAGCCTAAGGGGCCGTCTCCACGATCGAAAGAATCGCGGCGATAGTCACGCCGTGCCATCAAATTTTCGCCGCGATGATATCACCGTGTAGAGACTCGTTCTAAGAGAGTGTATAGAAATACGTGGCACGACGATAATATCGCCGCGATTCTCTCGCTCGTGGAGACAGCCCCTTAGAGTCTATATTACCACACGCCACCATTCAAGGTATTATCAATTTTGCATAAACCATAAAATTCCCAAAATTACCTAGAAGACATCTAAAAAGATAAAACATGATCCTTAACATAAAGAACAAGAGATTATGATGCAAAACATCTTAGAGGGATGGCGGCGGCTGGCGTCAGCTCTCTAGTTAATAACTCTAATTTGTCCGCACTAATCTCCGCCGGCATTAATCATCGACTCTCACTGAGTCTCACTGAGTCTCACTGGCTCACTAAGACGGAGCTCACCCCTTACTGAATGACGTCATAGCCTTCACAAAGTATCGGTAAAGGCAGCGGCAGAGCAACCGTTAGTTAACACAGATACTGTATTAAGATGCCATGAACAGGAGTCAGTAACATGCTGCACGCTTCTACTACTACATGTCACTATTTTGTTTTGCGAAAGAATTAATCACACTTTGGCCATTCTCGGATCACACCTTGCACTGTGTTGGTATTGCAGGAGCTATATTATATACCAGTCAGTTCGACTGCCCCATTGGTCTCATGGTTGCAAGTGTGACTGCATTATATACCAGTCAGCGAGTTGAATTTTACTGTAGTTCGTACGATCTACGTACTATAAAGTACGTAACTTCCCTTTTCAACCATTTTTAGGGTTCCGTAGTCAACTAGGAACCCTTATAGTTTCGCCATGTCTGTCTGTCCGTCTGTCTGTCCGTCCTCGCTTAATCTCTGTGACCGTTAGCACTAGAAAGCTGAAATTTAGTACCAATATGTATATCAATCACGCCGACAAAGTGGTAAAATAAAATTTTGGAAAATATTTTTTTTTAGAGTAGCTCCCCTACATGTGAAGTGGGGATGAATATTTTTTTCGTCGTGTACCCCATCGTGTGGGGTATCGTTGAATAGGTCTTCTAAAATGACTTGGGGGTTGCTAAAATTATTTTTAAATTTAATGCTCCATTTACGAAATATTAAACTTTAAAGTGCAAATTTTTGTTCCAGTAGGGCGTCCCCCCCCCTCTAAAACCTAAACTGCTGGCTTGAAAAATCTGGAAAAATTCACGATGATAGTGCACTTCATGAACTTTAAAGGAAAAGTATAGCGGTTAAGATAACTTTATTAGTTTAGCGGTAATAGTCGTTGAACTTGGGTGTTGGATAATTTTGTACCAAATACAAAATCCTTAGCATTAATCCTTTAAAGTGACTAAGATGAAGTAGTTGCTTGTTTATAACGGGTAAAGACTTGCATTGAAAAACAAAATATGAAAAAAAAAAAAAAAAAATTTATATTCAGACGATTTAATTTTTTTACGTACTACATTGTGATAACGGGCTACTACGGAACCCTACACTGTGCGTGGCCCGACACGCACTTGGCCGGTTTTTTTATATTATTAATTAGCGACCCGCCCCTGCTTTGCACGGTTGCAAGCGACATGTCAAAACATCGAGATTACTGTTCTCTATCCAAGGTAAATATTATGTAATACAAATAAACCTTCCAGAATAAATTCTCAAAATTATGGTGAAAACCGCATCACAATACATGTGTAGCTTAGAAGATCTAAGCGGTCACACAGACAAATAAAATGTAAACACGAAACCATACGACTTTATTGTGTACTGTGCGGATTCTGTGCTAAGATTGCCGAGGTTGGTCCGTGGATGGGTGATCATGATCATACGTTATTTAAAAAGCAAGTTAAGGGAGAAGCGCTAGGTAGCCCACGTAAAAAAACAAATTTTCTTACGTTTTTTGCAATTTACAGAGCAGTGTCATATTGAATGTTGATTAAAATATAACTCGCGAGCATAATGAGTAGGACTTTATATAGTTAGAATCATTAAAACCATCAATACAACCCTCTGACTTCATATGATCCTATTGAATGACTATTTCATGACATATCAATCTATGGGATTATATAAGCTTACAAATTGCACAAAATGTAAGAAAATAGGAATTTCGCGGGCTACCTAGCGCATTCACCTGAAGCTGTTAATCCGGGATATCATTCGTAGATCTTTGACAGTCGTTACTGGTGTTCAAGCTGACCCCAATATTGATTGATTTTTGTATAGATTCTGTCCAAATTAAACCCCAGACCTTGAGAACCACGGTATATTTGCGCTTACTAGACCTAGTAGTGTATCAAAGTAGATCAAACAGTGTTCACCACGAGGTGGCGCCACTGTATTCATTCCGGAACGTGGCGAAACGCGGGCGCTGCTGTGTAGTTGCTTGCTCAGCATGTTTCTACTTCGTGAGCTCTTATCTATGTGCCGATAGTGGCCCGTCACCAATGACGTGATAAAATTACTTTACTCTGACGTGTCAGTCAAATTAGGCAAATAGACACTCTCGGGTCTTTTTTAAAACAGTCAATGAGGGTTTTCGTCATCTCAACGAATCAATGAGGGTTTTATTTAATACAGAATCCTAAAACTACTTCCGAACTATCATGCAGAGTTTCTAGTAAAATTGTTGGCTGTAATGTACTGCAATTGAAATGTTCAATAAAAAAAACTTTTTACAGCCGGAAATTGGAGCTATGCCCGGAAAAAGCAAGTTGTTTTTATGGAAAAGCAATGAGTAAATGAGTACGTAGGTAGTTTATTCGTTTTCAACACAACGTTAAAATGAAGACGTATATTATTAACCCCCGACGCAAAAACGACGGGGTGTTATAAGTTTGACGTGTCTGTGTGTGTGTGTGTCGGGGTGTGGGGGGGTGTGTGTGTGTGTCTGTCTGTGGCATCGTAGCTCCTGAACGGATGAACTTATATTGATTTTGTTTGTGGGCTTGAATAGTAGAATACTATACACTATGATAAATTTCAAATCCAAGATGGCCGCCACCACAAAGTGGCGAATTACATTTTTTTTTCACAACTCCCTCAATATGGTATTACATTTTTTTTCATATTTCCTTCAATGTAGGTATCAAAAGGCAAGGGCTTGACAAGTAGAATAATGTTTTGGGGGCGGACTGCCCCTCTTCCGGGCCTGCGCCGGGGTGTTGCCGGTAGGCGCCGGGGCTCCTCCAGCCGACGCCGGTTTGGCCGACGCCGGTTTGGCCGACGCCGGTTTGGCCGGCGCTGGTTTGGCCGACGCCGGCTTGGCCGACGCTGGTTTGGCCGGCGCCTGGGCCCGGCCAGACGCGGGCGGTTTAGGGGCGGCAGCTGCCGCAGCGGCCGCGTACGTGGTCGCCTTCGGCCCCGGGGCCATCCTGCCCGCCAGGGGGGCTGCAGGACTATGCCCTCCAGGACGAAGAACCACGCCTGGAAGGCCGCCAGCTCCTGCCGGACCAGGTTCAGGATCTGGTTTTCCACCGGGACGGGCTGGCTTTTCGTTTGCGCCTGCGCGCCGCCGGACGCCCTCAGGCCGGCCAGGTCCGCTCGGAGCCCCTCGTTCTCCTCTTGAAGAAGCCCCATGGCGGCCGTCAGGCGAGCTAACTCCGCCCGCAGTACGGCCATGATGGAGGCCGTCGCCGAGACTATGGCCTTGTTCTTAGAAGATTGAATCATCTTCAGGGACACGTCCCGGATCGCGGCCTCCACAAACTCCGCAAACTTTAGCTTGCGGCCCACATCGGGGCCGCCAACCTCACCCGCCTCGTCGCTCGAGGGCCCCAAAGCGACCACGCGACCGGTCCCCCCCACCTTTGTGGGCTCCTCCGCTCTCTCGGCCGCCTCACGAGCAGTGAGCCCCCTCCCCTTGCCTCGCTCTCGGACTCCACCCCGTCTACTGGTGGGGATCTTCCGAGCTGAGGCCAGCTCTCCGTCGGAGGACGACCCCTGGCTGTCCTCTGACCTTGGCCGCTTGCTCTTCTTCGCAGCGGCCACCTTCGTGGCACGACAGGGGCTCCCTGAGCCTCCCATGCTCGCGCCTCCAGACGCGGCGTCGGACTCTGACCCCGCATCACTCCTCACCTCTTCTGTTAGTTTTTTGTTTGTTTGTTTTAAAAATGTATCCATGTTGTTTCCACGAGTATATTCTTCAAGTTGTGCTGGCTCAAAATTAACGGTTCGCACTAGCGACTAAATCAAGCTACCCATTAGCCAAGCTTACAACCTCCCTCACGGTGCGCCGCCGCTTGGAGGTTTGGGGATTTTTTTAAAGAGGTTAATCTTCCTCGCGGTCCGGGCGGTTAAGCCAAGACCCTCGACCCCCTTCAACAGCCAGAGACGTGACCTTAACTGTCTCCGGGGCTACGAGATTAGCGGTGGCAGGAGTTACCCCTCCTACCTGCCCGGCGGCAGGGTGAGTGCACACCGGGCCCACTCTGACCCCCCACAATAGGCTAGTTGACAAAATTTCAATAACTGCTTAATACTTTTTTTTTTTGCGGATGGGAAATCATCAAATGACTCCTCCCGCTCTGGGTGGAGCGGAAGGGAGTGTCAGACTCTTACTGACTAAAACCCACCCGTGTTCCTTCCTTAGCCCTTTATGTTCCGGGCCAGCGGTAACCCTTTCGGATAATCCCGCTGACCCGGCAGGCTTCAGCCCTAAGGGGCCCCTCCTCGATGCTGACATCTCTTTGAGGCGCGCGTGGAACACGTACGCGCCGTCCGGCACGGGCCTGGTCCTGATCGGACGGTGAGCTACCCATTACTCACCGCCCGCAGGCCCGCGCCTACGGTGGCCGGGAGTCGTCACGCGGCTCCCGACGCCTGGGGCGTCCTCCGCGGCGGCTGAGACGGGAGGCTCTCTCCCTGAACCGTCCCGCCACCTCCTTCGCTAGCATGACTGCTTCGCAGAAGGAGGTGACTGCCTCCCACTCCCTCTCGCCTCGGACCATGGCTTGCACCAGGGCCGGACGCGAGAGGTCACCGTCGCTGCCAATACCAATGGTGCTCCGCCCAAGCGGGGAAGACCTCCACCGTGTGCTCCACCGTGTCCTCTGGGCGATCCTGGCATTGGTGACACCCGGGCGTTTCCTCCCGCCTGATGATGTGCAGGAACCTCCCGAAACTTCCGTGTCCGGTGAGAACCTGCGTCAGGCGGTAGGTGAGGGTGCCGTGGCGCCTCTCTAGCCACTCCTCAAAGAGGGGTCTTATCGCCGCTATCGCGGCGTGAGCTGCGCTGGGTTGCGACAGTCGCTCTTTCCATGCCGCCATGAGATCGCGCCGGAGATCCGTCCGCTCCGCAGCGATAATACTGCTTAATACTTTAGCTTATTAGGCATTTTATCGAAAAAAAAGGTTTATTTATTTTTAATCGAGCATTTACATTATAAATTTCGCGTTTTAAAAAACCAATTACAATTTGGTTCCAAAACGAACAAGACTGTCATGGCGTCTTGAATGACGTCATGCCGTGCGAAACAAACCAAAGAGCGATCGTGTCTTCGTACGTTATAGTTAGTTTTTATCGTTTAAAAATGAATTTCTCATATTATAAGTACTGTATAGTGCCCCAGTGTGATAGCACGACTATAAAAACGCCAAACAAGTTATTTACTTATATATGTTCCAAAAAAAACTAGAGAAATACGGAAAAAGTGGCTAAAACTTTATCAACAACTTTATATACATAGAGAGGGAGCGCAGGGCGTTGTCTGTGAGGAGCAATATGCTTGCCCGCAGGTTCGCTCGTTGTACTACAGACGTCAAAGTTACCCTTTTTAAGGCGTTCTGTCAATCGTTTCACACGAGTGGCCTGTGGGTGTCATACACGCGCCGAGCCTACAACGTCCTGCGTGTTCAATTCAATAATGCTTTTAGGATGCTGTTGGGACTGCCATGGCGCTGTAGTGATTCGGGAATGTTTGCAGAGGCTCGCACAGATGGTTTCCATGCCATCATGCGAAAGAAAGCGGCCTCCTTACTACAGCGCCTGCATGGTAGTAACAACAGCATTCTAAAAATGATCGCTGCCAGAGCGGACTGTCCCTTTCAGGAACACTGGGTGGGGACAGTCCTAGGTCGGAATTGATAATCCTATTACTGTTTTGAAAACTAACAATACTAACCTATTTACATAAGCATTATTGTTACTAACACCAAAATACTAACAATATTATGGACCTAGCCTGAAATAAAGTTTTATTATTATTCTTTTATTTCACTAAATACATATAAATTATATTTTTAAATATTAGTATAAAAAATATAAAAACATTTAAAAATATAAAAAATAGTAGCCCACCGGTATCGGGAACAGGGTCCGAGCTACCGGCGGTCAGGGCTCCAGAGAGAGGAACCTCCTAACAATGCGGGCCGTGTCCAGAAGTACCGCTCTCTGAATCAAGCCCTTGATCCAGCTGCCCAACGAGAGCCTCCTTAGATGTTGGTCGAGGCTCTTGGCTATTAACCCATTGGCTGTCACGACTATCGGCACAATGATCGCAGTGTCCACATCCCACATGTCGACAACCTCGCGAGCCAAGTCAAGATACTTGATCTGTTTATCTTTCTCGGCTTTCACGAGGTTCTCATCATGCGGGACGGTTATGTCAACAATCATTGCGCGCCGCTCTGATCGATCCACCACCACTATATCAGGCTTATTGGCAACAATAGTCCTGTCAGTGATGATGGATCGATCCCAGTACAATGTGATATTACCATTTTCGAGAACTGGGTCGGGCACATACCTGTAGTACGGCACCTCCGATTCCACAAGGTTGTATTTCAAAGCAAGCTGCTGATGGATTATCCTGGCTACAAGGTTGTGTCTATGTAAGTACTCTCCGTTAGCCAGACGAGAACACCCGGAGATAATATGTCTGATTGATTCTCCCGGCCGGTGGCATGCCCGACAGATGTCAACCGTACCGTCTTTGACAATAAATCTCCGGTAATTGTTCGTCATCATAACTTTGTCCATAATTGCACAAACAAAACCTTCGGTTTCTCCAAAGAGATTACCGAAACGCAGCCAGGCTGCGGACGCTTGTAGATCTACATCGGGTCCACGTAGGGCCCGGAGAAAGCGTCCGTGAAGCTCCTTACTCTGCCATACCTCCATGCGATCATTAGTGTCAAGCACTACTGGTTTGCGCCAGTTCTCTTTAGCCAAGGAGAGCGGGGTAAGGCCCTTGTCCACTATGACTACATCTTGATGCATCCCCACGTCGGTTTCTAGGAAATATTCCCTGAGACTGCATATCTCGCGATTGTGGAGCGTCTTAGCGTTTAAAAACCCTCGACCTCCACATTTTCGCGGGATATACAGCCTCATTACCGATGACCGTGGGTGATGCATTCGATTTGCAGTCAGCAGTGTACGGACCCTCCTATCCAGGGCGTCGAGTTCGGTCTGAGTCCATTTGAGTATGCCGAAAGAGTACATCAAAACTGGCATGACCCAACTGTTGAAGGCGCGCACCTTGTTTCCGCCTGATAGAAGACTATTAAGCACTTTTTTCAGGCGGCCAAAGAAGCGCTCCTTCACCGATTGCTTCATGTCAGTAACATTGATCCCTAACGCTTCCGACATACCCAAATACTTATAGGTTTCGGATGCGGAGAGGGCTCTAAGGTTTGTGGAATCCGAGAGTTGGGTTCCCACGGATTCCACAATCTTCCCTCGCTTTACATGCATGACCGCACATTTGTCCACACCAAATTCCATCCTGATGGCGCTACTGAAAGTTTCAGTAATTTTCAGTAGCTCCATCAGTTGCAAATTGTTGGGGGCAAAAAGTTTTAGGTCATCCATGTAAAGGAGGTGAGATATAACCTGACCACCTCTCCTCAGCCGATAGCCTAGACCTGAATCCTCCAGCAGCGTGCTTAGAGGATTCAAGGCTAAGCAGAACCAAAGCGGACTAAAACTGTCGCCCTGAAATATGCCTCGCTCAATCCTTATCGGTTCGCTATTCCTCTGAATATTTCGACATCCTGGATAGCGAAGGACCGTCCTCCATTGCCCCATACACGACATCAGGAAGGTGCGTGAGTTGTATCTACTTTATACAACTCTAACACCCTCATGAGCCATGTATGTGGCACCGAGTCATAGGCCTTCTTATAATCTATCCAACATGTCGACAGATCCTTTCGGAAACGACGAACCTGTTGGCTAATGGCCATATCAATGAGGAGTAGCTCCTTAGTACCGCGGGACCCATTCCTACATCCATTTTGAGAGGCAGACATGATGGAGTTGGTGTCTATATGTTTGTTAATTTTAGTTCTCAAAATGGATGTAAGAACTTTATAGACCGTCGGTAAACACGTGATCGGCCTATAATTTTTGGGTTCCGCGGTGCTACCTGATTTATGGAGCAGGTGGGTAATTCCTGTCGTTAGGAATTGGGGTAGCGAACCAGACTTCAAAGCAGTCTGGAACTGAGATGCCAAGAGAGCGTGCGACCTTGGAAACCATTTGATCCAAAAGTTATGCAGCCCGTCCGGCCCGGGAGACTTCCAGTTAGGCAACGGACAGATACCGCCTATACCGACGAATATGGTTTGCCCATGCATACACCTTCTGCTTCAGGAAGTCGATGCGCTCTGTGACACAAGACATATAGTCTTGAGGACTGATATCAGTCCCCGAGAACGCCCGCCTCACAAAGCGCATCACTCTAGGGCGAGTATTGCCCTCCCTGAAGCAGATTAGTTTGCCGATGAGCGTCCTGGCCCCACCAATACGGCGTTCAATCCTGCACTGCCAAGCTGGTACGGCTTGTTTCGGTCGTGTAGCTCTAGAATCGTTGGCAAATTTGACGTGAGCTACACGACATGCCGCTACAGCCGCGCAGTACAGAATCGAATGAGTATCGATGAGGTCTTCGCAGGTATCAAAATATTTTGACAACTGCGAATCCAGGGCCGCCACCAGC
This sequence comes from Mesoligia furuncula, assembly GCA_916614155.1. Taxonomy (NCBI): domain Eukaryota; kingdom Metazoa; phylum Arthropoda; class Insecta; order Lepidoptera; family Noctuidae; genus Mesoligia; species Mesoligia furuncula. Next base: position 30,028,673 of record OU744802.1, on the reverse strand, counting down.
GCCCTATTTTTGTTATGCATGGGCAAACGAGGTAAACGTGGCCTAAGTTCGGACGACATGAAGCGATATTCTTGAATCGCATCCTCCAAAGCACTCCTCAATTCCTCATTGCACTGGGTACTTACATTTATAGCCCTGTCATTACTCCCCTCGTCAGCATGACTTATATTAGGCTGCGGTAATATTACAGCGGTCTGCGACTGGGGGGCGATGACATGGCTACTCTGCATTTCACTTCGCAGGCGATCAAGTACAGTGTCATCTAACATATGATTACGCTGGATGACCCGCACCTGATCCGATAGTCGTTGTGCCGAAACGTTTACAGCTGGTTCAAGCACCTGAAAAAGAGAGAGCATCCGAACACGGTACGCGGTCAGAATGTTTCCCCCCTCTGTAGCCCCATAGTATGAGCGCATGACATTTTCATTGATGGATTGTGTCCATCTCATGCGCTGCACACTTCCGCCGGGAGCTGGGACCCTATCAGAGGCCGGTGGGCCTCGAAGTCCTAAGCCGTCCGGCGGCCGGCGTCCTCTCCGTCGACGAGCAGGTGGTGGCGTCGTGGGCGGAGAGAAATACTCGTCGCTCGAGCTCGACACAACTGCCGCAGCCGGTGTCATCACAGCGCTCACAGTGGGGCTGGGTACCGGTGGCGGCAAGGCGGAGCTGAGCGAAGAGTCCGGAGGTAGTAGGCGTGCACGTCTTGCGGCTAGTCTTGTCAACATTTCCTTTTCTTGTTCGTTTTTATCGGAGGTGACATGACAGATGTCACCTCCGGTTCGGCAGTTTATAGTTTATCCAAATATGGTTCATTGTAAGTACTGTTTTGTTTATGAAATGATATTATATTGGGCTATGGCTGTAGTATTTCAATAACACAACAAACAAACAATCAAAAATGCTTTTAAAAATAAATTTCTGAAAATTGTTAGAAATGACGACTTGTTGACATTATTATTATTATTACCAGAGACCATTATAAAGTTATTTTGTTGTGTATCTTTTTCAGATATTATATTATATTCTTTCAAATTATAACTAGCAAAAACTGTATCAATTTGATATTAGTTGATAAAAACCAAAATTTTATCACGAACCGGTAGCGATACTCGAAACGTCAAAGACAAGATTAGAGTTTCGCACGGCGTGACGTACCGCTTTCTGATTGGTCACGTGACTAAAGGTTTCATTTTACGAAATTTATTTCTTAAAAATATTATTAATCTTTAACGCTTTTAATAAGTAAAAATTGTTTGTTATTTTCTCCATAATATAATTAATCATTATAAACCTCTATCCATTATATTTACTCATAATGGACACAAGCCTATTGTTGCTCTGCTACTCAAAGCGACCTGTGTGGGGTGATCCTCTTGGCAGAACATTAGCATGCGGACAGCGAGATCCCACTGGGAAATAATCCCAATGGGAAATCGCTGCCCGCACCCCAGAATGCACCGGCCCGAACACTGGTCTTCCCCCCGGACGTATCCAGAAAGGAACCCCAGTCCCCGGGCACACTTGGAGGTTTTCTGCCCTGGCACCCCTAGTCATGCTAGCGAAGGAGGTGACGGGATGGCTCAGGGAGAGAGCCTCCCGTCCCAGCCGCCGCGGGAGACGCTCTGGACGTCGGGAGCCGCGTGACGACTCCCGGCCATGAGACTAAAACAGATAAATTCTAATGGAAGTCGGGGGACCGTTCTGTGGAACACCTTCTATTCTAAGAGGTCCCCCGACTACCATATGAATTTATCTGTTTTAGTCTCGTTACATAAATTCTTTAAGTCGGGGGTTGTATAATTATTTTATCCTTTTCCAATTACATTTAATTTTATTATTATTTTGTGTCGGGGGTTTTTTAAATTTAATTTTTTAATAAAAATCAACTTAAATATTCCCTCAATTCGATATTTAAAGTAATTTAAAAACCACTTTATAAAACAGTTATGTCGGCGCATCAGTTATGCGCGTGATTGACCGAGGGGAACGCGCGGGGCGCGTCGGGGTACCGAACCCGGTACGCGACGCCGCTGCGCGCTTACCAACTCAACTTTGCTCACAGACGCGCTCCACTACGGGCATTTCATTGTTTTCTTTTATATAGAAGATGATTATGTAAGTTATGGTATTACACCTATTTTAATACAGTCCACGACTTCTTTTATAAAATTGTCCCGATCGAGCCCATTCAGTTAAGATGCCTATTGCAATTGTTTTATACTTAAATTACACATAATTATAGTATAAATCGATGAATGATTTATATAAACATTACATATTTCCCTTGTGTACTACACTAACATTCGATAATCTTATCACGACCCGGAACATCGATACATCTCGTTTTGATAAGCGCACATCACACTCACGCGCGCATGTTATTAATTTTAATTACAAATTACACGTAATCGGCTCCGCTCCACGAGATTCATGTTAATCACATTTAAGTAATTACCGACGTCTATATTATGGAACATTTGTTTTCACATACGACTTTACTGATGTGATCACAATTCCTGTGTAGGTACATTCTACTAAAATTATAAGAATCAGGCTTTAATTATGAATCAAGATAATCTAAGCGGTATCTTAGCTAGAGTTGCTTTTACTGGGTTTTTCACATAAACTCGGCCACTCGGTGCACACAACTTTGTAAAATGGCAGATGCTGCTAACGGTACTAAAAACGACCTACTGCGCTGTCAGAAGAAACTCACCAACTTTCGCATTCATAAACATTATTATAGTTAGGACTATTCCAAAGCAGATTAGCCACCAAGCTACTGCGATCGCATGATGGCTACAAGAGAACAACATTCTATAAAGTTTCGGAGCAGTCTTCGCAAAAGCGATCCACATTTTAAAGCCCAGAGAAGTTTTATTATCTACAGCCCTCGGCTAAGAGTTACAAATTCACTGTATTATGAATGGGTAGGTAGTGCTGTGGTTATTCGCAGCTATTTATCAAGTATTTCCGATAGTGCTGAACTGCGCAACTGCGGTAAATTGCCAGAAGTTGCGCGCCGTGTATCAGTCGATGGCATGTTATTGCACTTAGATTGTATTGTGAACTAGGAACACTACAACTATATGTTGTATACATTTGTTTTCTGTGTCGTATTATTACCGACATAATAATATAAATAACGATTAAGACGTTGGCGGGTGTAAACACTAAGCCATGCTGTTTCATCAGTCATAATATCTATAAATCGTGGTATTCACCATAACACTTTTTATTATCATTTTACAACTTAAAAAATAACGAGCAATACTACTCACTTATAATGTCTTCAAAGATCTACATCTTTATTGAACTCATGTACAAATCTTTTAGTAAAATATTCTAACATTGTTTATTTGCCAATATTCATTCAGTATGTTGGTCACACATTTCATTGACTGTAGGAAAAATAGGTCAATATCTTATATTAAACATCAACCACAGTCGTGTTTAACTCGCGCTCGATACAAGCTGTGAACACGAGTTGAGTCGACTTTGATCACTTGCCTTGTATTAGTCTGCCATTAACCCCTCAAGCGCCACCGTTACACCATTGGATCGTAAAATTTAATGACTCGAACCGCCGGCGTTACACCATTGGATCCTAACAACTGTCAACACGCATGGTTGTCATTGGACGGTAATATTTTCTATTTATTGGCACTTGCAACACGATCTAGCTGTATCATTCGATTAGTCGATTCATGCTTGACCTATTTTGGTAACATTCAAACAGGAGCGCCAACAAAACGGAAGAAAAAAAAAGAAATAAATTAGTGCTTCTGTGAAGTTCTGTGACGGCCATATTTGTTGTTTTACGAGTGATTCGTGCGGGTGTTTATGTTTTGAAAAAATGTTTTCAAGAAGGAAACAGTGAGTAATCTTATGAGATTTTTATACAGGATTACTGAGAAATAAGTATAGATTTCGTATGAAGTGATAGTTTATAGAAAAGTTATAAATATGTCGAGAGAAAGTTACGAAACTTTTGTAATGTTCATAATTTGATAGTTATGGCCGCCGTATTTCGTAATGTTTTATAATAAATATTTTTGTTTAGTGTTTGAATTTGAAATACACTTATGTAGTTAGATTATTGTTCCACAAACATATTTTGGCTAATAGCTACGGACATTATTGCGTAATAACATCGTAATCGTATTTCTTCTTCGCCGTCAGTGTATCGTCGGCACCGCGCGGAGCTCGCGCCGAAATTTTGTCGTTGCGTAAACAAATAGTTTTTATGGTTTAGTTATTGTTTATAAGTGGATTGTTGTTAATGTGTGGTGTTTTATCGTTTCTACAGATATTGTGTTATCATAATAAAGTGTTTTTTGGTGAATGTTTGTGTAGATTAGATGTGATGTGAGAAAGTTTGAAGGTTATGTGAGTGAAAATTATCAAAACAAAAACTTAACGCATCGTTGCTAGATAAGGTCAGTTGTGTTTGCATAATGAATGGTATAAGTAGTTAGTGGTAATCTAATAACGAAGCCAGGAAGGTATAACATGTAACGTTTAACTGGCTATGTATTAACGAAATCTGCGTTTTTTCGAAGGCTTGCCCAAAAATCAACAAGTACTTCCAAATCTGCCGGCGTTTGTGGCCCTTGCGCATACAGAGGCCCGGCGTTCAAGAGGTTAAGAACACCTAGCGACCTAGCACTGCTCGGTGTTGTCAACTATTGAGAAACTCTGGAATAAATCTAATTAACAAGGCCTGCTATCGTTTTATTTGAAAGACCTGCACCCGGTTTTTGAATTGACAATTTCAAGTTGTGAACTTGTCAATCTCTATTTATGCAATACAAAATAGTACCCTAACTACTAGTACTTAACTTAAACTATGAACAAACTAATATAGCATTTATTTGGTTCCCTATCCATTTGCATAAAATTTTAAGACCTAATATAACTTGGCATACTTTTGTTTCTCCTAATTATATTTTCGCATAACATTATTTACGCATAATAGCTTACGCATAATTTTTTTAAGCATAATTTCTCTAATCATAGTATTGTTTAATAACGTTCTAAAGCATAAATTTACTGCACATTAATTAAAAAATGCAATTTTTTTGTTATTTACCGCATGTTTTATTACTAACGACGTCAGGTCGACGGAGCCCCGCGTAGCGGGGCTCCTAATTCTGTCTGCAGGGTTTAAAGGAACCTAACCAAACCGAACCTCGGGGTGCCCTTCGCTCGCTCTTGCATCCTACGTCGCCTAGTAGCACAACATATTGAATTTTCACGACAATACTTTAATTTTAATTTTAAGTACTTTAGTTTAGTATCATGCGAATTCAATTTATGCCAAAACAATTAGCCTTAAAGTTTATTATGCCAACATAAACTTTATGCCAAAAATGAATATGGCAAAGTATTATTATGGAAAAACAAATTATACCAAAATAGTGATGCCAAAGTATTTTAGGAAAAAGAACATTATGCGAAAAGAAGGGATCCCCATTTACCAATTGCTTACTGCACTTACAGTTGACACCAAAGCTCGCAACATTCGATAAAGCTTGCATTACCTAAGGAGATTCCTTCGGTGTGGCCGCGAAATTCGAAAATTCTTTGCAAAAAACGTAAGAAATGTTAAATATTGCGGGCTGCATTGAATAAAGTATGAGTTAGATCAGTCGAGTCAATTCAGAAGCCGGTGTTAGGTGTAAAGTACGGCCTCGTTTGTAATGTTTTTTTAAGACCGCAATAGAAAAAAAGTAGTTCATATTTTATTTTCATCTTTTTCTTATTTTCAGGTGTAAGCTGATCAAGGCATTATAAGATTTACTTCGACCTCCGAAGCCAGATTAATGACATCATAAAACTCGACGTGACGCGCCGCCACGTGCCGGCTACTCGGCCTATCATGGCAGTTTTTATGATACTTTAGTAGTATTTTAAAATATCTTTATGAGAACTTATTTCAATGAAAACCTCATTAAGTTTTGCGGACTATAAACACTAAATTCTTTACTACAAAATTTCATGAAACTATCCATAATTTTATTGAGTTTAAAGAAAGAAAGCAACAAAATTAAAGTAGCGCTAAACCGGACAGCTTTATACCACTTCGCTGCTCTCCAGAAGATGGCGGCTAATTCTCGCAACCAGTTAAACATCAGATAAAAGATAATCTGCCGCGAGCTCATCTGGTACACAAGCGGCCGTCAAAGGCCGACACCGAGGCCCGACAAAGGGCCCCAAGGACGAGCAAAAAGTGCAGCCGAGCACTAAGGAGGACTAAGGGTAATCGGCCAAGTTGGAGGACAAGTTGGAAACGCTCTTCTGTACACTACGAGTACTAACGGTACTCGATACTGTAATCATGGCGATCACTCCAACATCTCATTTATCGATTACTCAGGGTTGCCACATTGCGACATTCCGAATAAGTAAAACAGGTCCATAAAAGATATTGTTGAATGACAAAATAAAGCGATCGTAAAAAATAAATATTAGATGCGGAGAGTTTAATACAGCTAGTAAAAAATGAAAGAGCATCAAATATTAACAGCCTGCGCTCCTCGGAGGAAAATAAACAAAATCATTTTATTCATGCTTTGCTAATAATTTTCACGGTGCCTGCGCCGAAAATCCTGAAACCTCCTCCCTGGGGACAAGCGAAAGCGATCTGTTGAATTATTCAGACATCACACCTACTTGTAGCTGCTAGGAGGTGTCTCACATACTTAGTCACCATTATCTTCGACAGCTAGCCTATACTTTGCTGATTATATTGATAATGAAGTGGGTTGCGATTGCGGCTCAATTATAAATATAATATGTCTATTGATCCGATCTCTTCTCATTACGACATAATTTCGTTCGTCCTACTTTAAGCTAAAAAGCTATTCAGAAGAATCCCTAACGAGCAAGTAATTAATAGATCCGTAGTAAGTGGCAGTGAATCGCAGCCCTGTGCGTGACAAATGCTCACTACTCGCTAAGGAAGTGGCGAGAGGGATGGAGGGTTGGGATGGATGGCAGGCGACGGATGAGCGCCATCACTCAGGGGATAACGTCGCGCCAGCAAGGTGCGTGAACAACGGACACATTTACATGAAATATTCACGGACACATCGATTCTTTGTGGGCTCGTTATAAAGCTACGCAGCATTAGCTACGTCGTAGCAAGGTCTACGTCGTAGCAAGGTCTACGCCGTAGCAAGTGCTACGCGACGGCTTGTCACTTGCGTTTCCACTTGCACAGAAGTACTCGCTACAGATTGAATGTAAACAGTTCGTAGTCTTAACTCGCTCAAGTTTGAAGCAAGATTTTATTAGTAAGACACCGATCCTGTCCCGAACACTATGTACTTGGTACAAAAAAAGTATGGACTTGGAAATGAACTCGTAAGTACCATCCGGGGAATATGGTTCTGGATAATGTAAAGATAAGGTCCTATCGTAAGGGGAAAATGTGAAAAGTCGTTTCGGATTATTAGTTTTCTTTATTTTTGCAGCTACATACACTTTCCATGTAGTATAATTTACTAAATGTTGGAATAGATAACTTAGTTTTCACATACTCGCAGTATCTAAACTTTGCAAGTTGCATTTTTTACCTAAATTGAAACGGTTGCTAAGGGCTGAATACACAAGAGCTATCTCTTGTTCACTTGAAAAATAAGAGTCACCAAATTTAGTCGCTCATAAATAATAATGTGGTATTTATAAAGGCGAGTGCAGACGGGGCGAGGCGCAGCGCGTTTCGGCGCGACACGCGCGCGCTCGCATATTCATCGCGCATAATCTGTCGCTAAGTGATAGCGTGGTGATGGCGCATGAATATTTAAAGTTATGCACTCGCGCTCAACTGTTGCGGTCGCGAGACGGAGCGCGAGAGCGCGGAGGTGTGACGTAAGAGGCCAGCCAAGTGACGCGACCAAATGGCAGGTAATAGCTACCGCTGGCGATACATCGTGTGCGTGTTGTTTGTTCTGCTGATGGTACACGTGTTGATCACACATCTTAATGCTGAGTATTTATTAGCATTGCAACTACAAAGATGTCGGCTAATACAAATGAAAGGACGAAGAATTTAACAATGCTACATAGAACTGAAATAAATTAAGATAGGGGCAGGAGGTTGATGATAGTGACATTGTTAATGGCGAGAACTAACACTGTCCTTGGCGAACTATTGACGAGGGCAAGTAGCAGAGCATTGTGGTTTGCAAAAAAAACACTAAATAACTACAACAGTCATTCGATTGTACACTAAAGGAACACAGCAGTGATCGCCGTCGTGCTATCTTGCTCTCCGCCCTCCTCCCTCCTGCGTTTTTGCCCCGCAGCAGGCGCCCGCGCTGATGGGCTCGCGATGATAACGTTCATAGCTTTTTATGCAGTTTCTCTTTTCATTTAAATAATAAGGAAAATTGTGCAGTTGTAGATACATACATACATATGTATTTACGACTTGCACCTAACGAATAGTATACCCCAAGTTTAAAGGTAAAGGTAAATGTGACATAGGCAAATATTGAAATCTTTGAAGATAAGTACTTATTACAAATTCTGGAGCAACATGTGAGATTTATAAACAAAACAGAAAACACACACAATCATATTAAATGAAAAGTTGTAGGTTCACCATACTAGTAGATAACACAGAAACTGTTAAAGCGTTTATCTACATAATATTTCGTGACGCAAAGGATATACTAAACGGCATAGTTATCAACATGTAAATAGTGAGCAAAGCTGTTCGCGTCCAAATAAGTCCTTTAGTTTCTTGACGCTTCAAAGCGGACCACACGTGAAGGATAGTGTTGAGAAGGCTTTAAATGGCAGTATCTACTGAAAACAATCGCAAACAAAACATTCAAGATGAAAAAAGAGATACCCAGTTTTAAGTTACGTTTTTCATTCTCACAAAAATTATTTTAACACCTTTTTTAAAGCCATAACACACGCAACGACCCCACAACAAGCGACACACTGCGGCACACAGCGACACACTACGGCACACAGCGACACACTACGGCACACAGCGACACACTACGGCACAGAGCGACGCACGCGACACACAGACCGCTTTCAGCCAAATAACAAATATCAACAGTAATGGCGACAATTATGTGCCCCTACAACACAAAACAATAACTGCAGAATGTCCACTCGATAAAAAAACTAACTAACTTGCTACTTTGTTCTACTCTAGTAGTACCTACTTCAGTTGATCCGATGGAGTATTTAATGTATAAGAAACTGAATATAATTGATTCAGAGATAGAATAATGGCCTTAAGACATTCGTATTGTTTCATCTTCCTCATGCTATGTAATATGGTTGTGATTGTGGTCATATAGTAAACCTTCTGTCGCTCAACGTTTTGTCGCTACAAACTCAACAAACAAGGGACGCTTTCAATTTTATGGCTTCATATCTGCGATACATTTGCGATCGTTGGCATACATTAACCGGATTTAAGGGCGAATGAAACGAATATCGGCAGAGTACACGATTTTCGAGGCACGGATACAGTCCTCAGACTATGGCGGCTAAAACTTTGACATGGGCTGCCCATACAGCAGGGCAGGTAGGGTAGGCCCATACAGCAGGGCAGGTAGGGTAGGCCAATACAGCAGGGCAGGTAGGGTAGGCCCATAAAGTTGGGCAGGTAGGGTAGGCTCATGCAGCAGGGCAGGTAGGGTAGGCCCATACAGCAGGGCAGGTAGGGTAGGCCCATACAACAGGGCAGGTAGGATAGGCCCATACAGCAGGGCAGGTAGGGTAGGCCCATACAGCAGGGCAGGTAGGGTAGGCCAATACAGCAGGGCAGGTAGGGTAGGCCCATAAAGTTGGGCAGGTAGGGTAGGCCCATGCAGCAGGGCAGGTAGGGAAGGCCCATACAGCAGGGCAGGTAGGGTAGGCCCATACAGCAGTGCAGGTAGGGTAGGCCCATACAGCAGGGCAGGTAGGGTAGGCCAATACAGCAGGGCAGGTAGGGTAGGCCCATAAAGTTGGGCAGGTAGGGTAGGCTCATGCAGCAGGGCAGGTAGGGTAGGCCCATACAGCAGGGCAGGTAGGGTAGGCCCATACAGCAGGGAAGGTAGGATAGGCCCATACAGCAGGGCAGGTAGGGTAGGCCCATACAGCAGGGCAGGTAGGGTAGGCCAATACAGCAGGGCAGGTAGGGTAGGCCCATAAAGTTGGGCAGGTAGGGTAGGCCCATGCAGCAGGGCAGGTAGGGAAGGCCCATACAGCAGGGCAGGTAGGGTAGGCCCATACAGCAGGGCAGGTAGGGTAGGCCCATACAGCAGGGCAGGTAGGGTAGGCCCATACAGCAGGGCAGGTAGGGTAGGCCCATACAGCAGGGCAGGTAGGGTAAGCCCATACAGCAGGGCAGGTAGGGTAGGCCCATACAGCAGGGCAGGTAGGGTAGGCCATACCGTAGGGCTGTAATATCAACTGTCTTAAAACTTCTGGTTCGGTGTTCTGTAACCGTAAACCCATTCTAAATATGGTTATATTTTTAGTCCTAAAAGACGCATGTTAAAATCACAGTGTTTTATGATTATTGACAGACATATCTATCTGTTCGTTCAGTAAGTAATTATTAGCATAGTGTCGCGTCCACTCGCGAGTGTCTGATGTTCGTGCCGTGTCCCGCGAGCGCGTGCGTTTAACGATATGTCAGGCGTAATGCCTACCAATTTACTGCGTGATGCCGATGCCGATTTAAATGGCCGCCATCATTCACTGAAGCACTTTTTTATTCCAAGCCGCTGGTATACGTTTATTGCAGCCGATAATATGCACATAAAATATTGTGCAGCTTATGATTCGTGAGCCCGACCCGAGCTTAAATAAAGCTTCAATTAAACTCGTATAGTTGAGGAGAGTTCAACTACTTGCGAACAAATTTGATTTCAGGACCAGGAAGTTTTTAACATGAAAAAAGGTGTAAAACTATCAAAATTTTGTGAAAGCAAGTTGATAGTACCTATGCCTTGTCGTGAATTTCTAGTTCCTAAACTTGTCTTGTTGCTGGGACAGTCGTGGTTGACATTCACGTGTAAATGAATCTTATTTAATGAAAATTGTCCTATATGGATGTCTCTTAAAATCTGCTGAACATTATTTTGAAGAAGTGTTTACGAGAGCTCAGTTTGTTTAGATTTAGAACAAGAAACTGTACAAAATGCTAAAGAAGTACTCAAATTGTAAGGACCAGTGTAGCAAATGATGCCCCTGGGATTCTTGGGATTCTGTCTCGCAGAAGGAAAATCTAGAGAATAAACACAACACGGTTTTAAGATAAAAGTAGAATTGTCTATTGTGTGAATTCTTTATTTTACCTATTGTTTTGTTGCATGCATTACGCGCGTCTGAGCTCTAAGACTTTAACATTAGCCTCCGCTCAGTGTTGAGAGCTGGTAATGTAGTGTAAGGCAAGCAATGTATGTAATGTAATGCAAAGAGCGTCACGAGTATGACGATGTGTTTGTGTCGCGCGGGATAAAGGACCAATGACACTGAGATTAGAGGATTTGTTGCATCTCTGAAATTTTAAGTCCTTACCTTGGCAATATTTAAAAAAAAAACAAAGCCTTTTTTATGAAACGTCAAATCTCATTCTTTATTATCTCATATTTTATAAATCATATCATAACAAAAATCAAAATATTGAGAAAGCCGAAATACTGTAACTTGTCGCACTTTACTGGTTCCCCAAACGCAATCAGCCCTGAACATCGCAATGTAATGCCACAGTATAATAATATGTCAGCGACGGCGCGGCGGTATTGGATAACCACTGAGCAAATATTTGTCATTATTTCGCATTGTGCTGCACCCACTGTACAATAAAATAGGCGGTGGCAGGGAACAGGGCTGCCGCCATCTGATGGTCGAACAATCGAAGGGGGCTAATGAATGGAATGCTAAAACAAAACACTATCGAGTCTGATGAGAACAATATATTTTCATGATACAACTCTAGGTGATAAACTCTGTATATAGAAAACTTACGTTAAATTGATTTTGATGCGACGTTTATCGTGGATGTGGCACAAATTTACCCCCAACTTGTTATTTTTTGTTTTTGTGTTATTTTTCTGTGTCATGTTTACCGCAAATAAATATTTTCTTTTTTAACCATCAAAGAATCACTTGAAGTAGAAGCTCCCAGTAGACAGTTTTCAACCATCTTCTCCTAATTAATAAAAATCTTAAATTCAACAATTCATTCACTGACAGACAACGCACAGCCTAAACCGCTGGGTCCAAACCAGGTTTCAGACTGGCTAAAGTAGACTCAACATTTATGGGGTACTGTTTAAAATGTTATAATAAAATACCCCCCCTTACATTCTTCAACTGAATGAGACAAAATTCAAGTCTTGTTTAAAACGCACACTATGCAGTCAGGCATATTATAAGTTAGGGTTAGGCTCCCTTCAAAATGGTTGAGCTGAATGGTGCTAATCTATGCGGCATGTTCGTGAACGGGCGCCGTCAGTTGGAGCTGGTCATCACTCAGCTGCCTCGGCTTATTTTTAATTATTTTATTTTAGGATTGTTGTTTTCTTTTTATTTGCTGTACTCTGGACGCTTTTAACGCGTACTTCTTTTTTACATCGTTCTCACATATAATTGCAAATTCAACATTAATGATGTAATTAATATTTTTGTAAAAATATAATTTAAAAGAATGTCCATGAAGTTTTTTGCCCGTTCTTCTCCATAGGTCCCTACGCTTTGGAATGGGCAACTAGCTTCATATTTTTTGACTGACCGACTTCTTGACAATTCAAAAGTGCCTGTAAGTGGTTTAATTGAAATAAATGGTTTGAGTTTGATTGCATTTTGCACAAGAGTTCCTGATGTAACGAGGATAAGAGTTCCTGATGTAATGAGGATAAGAGTTCCTGATGTAACGGGGATAAGAGTTCCTGATGTAACGAGGATAAGAGTTCCAGATCTAATAAGTATAAGAGTTCCTGATGTAACAAGGATAAGAGTTCCTTATGTAACGAGGAAAAGAGTTCCTGATGTAACGGGGATAAGCACTTAGAAAGGGTTTTTGAAAATTCACCTCCTAACGGGGTTAAATAGAGGATTAAAGGTTGTATGGAAGATCAACATCGACGGGAAGTCACAGGCACAGGTCACTGCAGGCTTCTGAATATGAAGATTGACATCGAAGAGAAGTCGCACAGAGTACACTGCAGGCTTCTGATTCAAAGTTAAACTACAGTCAGTGCAGCAGTGGTGTTCGGAAGAATATCGTTTGCTTGCCAACCCTGAGGGTAACAACGTTGTACTTATTAATATTAATGACGACTGATTGCGCTGCACGTGGAGCGCTGATTGCAGGTGAAGAAATACACGGAGAATATATTAATATGGGCATTATTTATAATATTTTTCATAAAAATTACTACCTATATGATCCTGAAGGGAACAACAAGGCAGGTTGGCAAGACAAAGTGACATTCTATCAGCGAGTTAATGGTGATGGAAACGTCAATAAAATTGACATAAGGTACGAAAAAGATGACAATGCTGTTGTAGAAAGACGAAAGATGCTTTGAAAGCGATTGCCACATGTCCAGCCCTCTATATTTATGGGTACCTTTACTTACACCTAGGAGCGGAACAATCTTTATTCCTAACGGGTATCGAGACCACAAATAATACTACCGAAACCAATCGCTAAATCATAATGACTGAGCAGATGGAATCTCTCACAGTAAACTTACGAACTCTCCCCTTCTCATTAATGCTGACGCCTCTAAAACTAACCAATCCCTGCTAATATGATCGATCATAGAACAATGTTAGTAATCAATAGTGAAGGTGATCCATCTCCGGCGCGGCGATCCTCTGAGGTGTTACAATACAGGCGCCATTACCGACACAATGAGGCGTGGGATCGCAGATCATCTACGACACGAGATATTATATTATATGTCACAACATTTTAATTGATTTTGTATGAGTTTTTCTATATCACCACATTTAATTAATTCTCTTAATTTACTATAACGGACACACACTTCCCTTCCAGCGTATGGCACTCGTGGGTGGCAGCTGAAAATCAACGTCGAACTTGTGTTGTCATCTGATATTATGCTGAGCGGCGTTATAATCTTTGTTTTCTGTTTTATAGTTTTAATGTGTATTTATTTTGCTGCAGGTAATGCCTTTATACACATTTTTCTTTCATAGGATGTCATTAACTTATTATCGCCATGTCAGTGTTGAGGATTACACATGTTCTTGGGTTGTTAATGAGCGCAACAGAGCCAAGTTAACGATGAAATGATTCTTTCATTTCATCGTCAACTTGACTCTGTCCAGCTAAGTACAAGCTAAATGTGCTACATGAATATGAGACGGATGAGGAAAGACTAGTTAGAGAGAGCACACGTAGGAAGGAATTGAGAAATAAGATAAATCCTCACTTCAACATTGTGAAGCACAGTTCACAATATCAAGCAGTGCAATTATTCAATAAGTTACCACTACACTTAAAAAGCCTGATTTACACAACTGCATTTAAGACAAAGCTTCAAGCATTCCTACTAGATAAGTGTCTCTACTCTGTTGACGATATGTAATATTATGACCATGCGTTTTATCCTGTAAACTTGAGTTATGTCACTAGAGCCGACAGAAATTTTTGTTTTATGAGTGATATGGACATTATTTTTAATTTTAAATGACAAATGTATTAATCATTCCTATTATTTATTTCAGTTGACATTGAACAATTTCCTTTTTTTTTTCTTTTTGATTATGATATTTAAATGATTTTTATTTCCAATCTTAAATTCTCAATGAGTTGACATTAAAATTTTTGTTGTGGTTAGTTTCTAGTCTCGAATTCTTAATGAGTTGACATTGAAAATTTTATTGTAGGTATTTTTTGTTTTTGTTATACAGGGTGTTTGGTGCATCGTTTGCCAAATGGAATTGGCCGAAAGGAGAGGTCATTTGCTATCTCTTAAGGCCCAGTAACTCATTCCTTATTACACCGGTTTTTTTTATTATGACTTTTTAATTTTTATTTAGAAAAATACAAAAACTCTGCATTTAAGCTTAATTTAAAAATAAGTTATGAGTATAGCCTTCAAATTTCATTTCAATTCTTATGTTTACTCTTGTATGGTTCTATGAAATACAAAATTACTTGCTAATAACATCTAGTTCCTTTTTAATAACTCACAAAGTTTATGAAAAAAGGAAAAATATACTTAACCCTCAACTTTAAATTGCTGTAAAAAAAAAAACTAAAAGAGATCGGGATCTTCGAATTCTTTTAAAAAGTTCTCTAGTTTGTCCCCTTTCCAACGGTGTGCAATATACCAAAAAAAAACTTTTAATAACTTCAGTAATTCGCTAAATGTGTAATCGAGACACATCAGGCTGATATTCGATATTACTGTAAGAACACTAGTTTTCACATAAATAACATTCTTTAAGTAGGTGGATGGTGTTATCTCACTCTTACGCAGTCCCTTATCTCTTTCTAGGTTTCTAACTTTCCTCGAACTTGAAATAAAAAATAAACTCTTATTTAATAAGTACCTAATTAAAAATTTTATTCAAATAATTGTCCTCCACTATTGCGTACACACGCGCGAAATATTCGTTTTATCTCGACTGTAGTGGTGTGTAAACGTATTTCTGCTTTGATAGTGACTTACAACCGTACGCGCTAATATGGAATGCAAACCCCTTTAGGTCTACTGCGTACCTCACCGATGTTCTAGGTAACGGCATTGACGTCACTCTGCCAGACGTCATGTTATCCCGCACGGATAGTACTTTATACAAATATTTAAAAAAAATGCCCCTTGGGAGAAAGTAATGCATTTGTACAAACCTACTTACAAAAATAAAATCATTTATCATTCTTACGCGTATTTTGTTTGTTGTAGGTCTCGAGAATCAAGACTTTGATAACCGTGTCCAGTTTTGTCGTTTTTTATCACACTCGGACGTGAATGATCCGAAGTTTTTAAAAAGAATTTCTACGAACAGACACCCTAATATCGCTCGGCTACCAATTTTCAGTGAAGACAGTGTCTTTTGTTTTTCATCAAGACGGTTGTCCCGCTCATTGGAGATTAACCGGAATGCAAGTACTCCCTGTACTTGCATTCCCAGACTCTTGGATTGGGAGTGATGGCCCTATTCCTTGGCCTCCACGTTCCCCAGACCTAAGTCCGTTAGATTTTTAAGTCTGGGGACGGCCCAAAGAACTTGTTTACGCCACGGAAGTTAAGACCAGGGATGATTTAGTTCAACGCATTGAGGCGGCTTTCATCACTATCAAAGCAGAAATATTACACACACACTACTACAGCCGAGATAAGACGAATATTTCGCGCGTGTGTATGCAATAGTGGAGGACAATTTGAATAAAATTTTTAATTAGGTACTTATTAAATGAAAGTTTATTTTTTATTTCAAGTTCGAGGAAAGTTAGAACCCTAGAAAGAGATAAGGGACTGCGTAAGAGTGAGATAACACCATCCACCTACTTAAAGAATGTTATTTATGTGAAAACTAGTGTTCTTACCGTAATATCGAATATCAGCCTGATGAGTCTCGATTACACATTTAGCGAATTACTGAAGTTATTAAAAGTTTTTTTTTGGTATATTGCACACCGTTGGAAAGGGGACAAACTAGAGAACTTTTTAAAAGAATTCGAAGATCCTGATCGCTTTTAGTATTTTTTTTACAGCAATTTAAAGTTGAGTGTTAAGTATATTTTTTCCTTTTTTCAAAAACTTTGTGAGTTATTAAAAAGGAACTAGATGTTATTAGCAAGTAATTTTGTATTTCATAGAACCATACAAGAGTAAAGATAAGAATTGAAATGAAATTTGAAGGCTACACTCATAACTTTTTTTTAAATTTAAGCTTAAATGCAGAGTTCTTGTATTTTTCTAAATAAAAATTAAAAAGTCACAATAAAAAAACCGGTGTAATAAGGAATGAGTTACTGGGCCTTAAGAGATAGCAAATGACCTCTCCTTTCGGCCAATTCCATTTGGCAAACGATGCACCAAACACCCTGTATAATCATGATGTTAATTTTGATGATGATGTTGTTAGTTATACTGTTAATTTTAAATGTGTTCGGTACTTGTATTATGGATGTTATTTTATTTTTTTATTTTTAAGCTATGGAACGATTTCAAACACAATGTAAATTGTTTGTGAATAAATTGAATTGAATTGAATTGCTTATTTTTTGTATTCCGTACCGTATTTAATTTCGCGTACGGTATTTGTAATTACTAGAAAGATCTTCGTTAGGTCTGTACCCGAACCCTACTGTAGTGACTAAAACTCAGGTAGTTGTCAGCTTTCATCTTTTGCTATCAGCTCTAAGTAATGTCTGCGTGTATACCGTATCCTGTGTATATCGTCGTGTGTGTATTGTTTCCTATATCGTAGCCTGTGTTACAGGAATCTTAAATTATATGCGGGTTCAAAGTTCAGAGAGTCCTCGTTTTGAGTGTCGCTTGTTTTATGTTTTAGAATCGAAACCTTTATGAACCAAACTAATGAGCTGGCGGCTCGAGTGGGGTTGAACATTAAAAACCATAAATCAATTTAGAAATATTTATGCTCTTAGTATTAATAATGAACTGGGAAAAGACTATGATAATGTTGAACGAATCTATCTCATCAAGACAGCCCTATTTATAAAGGCAAATGACTCACGAAATCCGACTACTCACGAGCGCTAATGAAATCATCGCCGTTCGCGATAATCGCGCGTAACCAGCCTTGCTCTGACGTCACAAGTCGCGGCTCATCGGGATAGCACATAAATAGGTACAGAAGGTCGACTCCATACAATGATCAAAAACGTGAGCTCACTTAGACACGCGAACATTTGACTCACTTATTTTGAGATCACCTACGTACACGTCTACAGTCTGTTCCAAAAGTATCTGATAAAAATGTAAATAAATGGATCCGAAACGTACCCAACATACCTGTGGATGCCTATTTGTAGTGCCACTTACGAATTGAATACTTCGATTTGAATATTTGAATACTCAAACCCGAAATCCTAAATATATTATTTATTAAAACAACAACACATGTTTTTCTTTTACATTTTCATCAGTTTTAGACCGAACCATACGAGTGCGCACCTTTATCGGTCGTATTATGGAGTCGGCCTTCTGACTGTATAAGTAGTGGTAATACTAGTGTGATTAACTGCTCCAGGGTTACGTCAGTGTGTTCATGTGTTGTGACGTCACGCGATACAACGCGCTTGTTGTGTAAACAAGTCGCGCACCGTTCTATTACACCTACTAATATTGATATCGTCTATATATCGCAGCTAATGATTATTCACCGTATTATATAAGGTGTAAAAAAGTTAACCTTACAAACTTTAAGAGGTGCTTTAGACCATTGGACTGAACAACTTTCACTATGAGACCAACTCTGAAATCACGAAAAAAATTCACTGTTTAATACAAAAGTTCATTACCTACTTGATCAAAATGTATGAAACAGCGGATTTTTTTTTTCGTGATTTCAGAGTTGGTCCCAGAATGAAAGTTGTTCAGTCCAATGGTCTAAAGCACCTATTAAAGTTTGTAAGGTTAATTTTTTTACACCTTATATAAATGGCCTAAGCATCAGCCAGCCAGTTCATTAAATTTTATATTAGACGCATTGCATTGGCTGAATATCATTCAGGCCGCTAGTTGAACGGCACCGTTTAGTTATAAGGGTATGCAGTTTACTAAATGGCTGATTAAACCTGTTGGCGGCGACAGATATACATCATTTTGTAGAACGATAGATAATTTTATTATTAATTTGCTAAGATGTGACATCATCAAGAAGAAGACTTCACATCATTTGCTAACAGGTTCCAATGAACGGTCCCGAATCCCTGTATTACAAAAACATTATATTTTAAAGTAGGTCGGTGAGGTAGGTAGTACAGTCGGTGGCCAACATTATCTGACCCACTTGAGTGATAGCGAATTTGAACCTTATCGTGAACATTTGGAATACTCCGTGCAAGCATTTCGATAAATCATGTTGTTAGGCGATTTTAATCATTATATTGTTGTTGTTAAGGTTGAAAGGCTAATGAGTTTCAAGATTACTAAAAAAACCCAAGGCGAGGGTGGATGAATAAAAAAAAATATCGCGCATCAGTAACATTTTAAAGGTGTCTACGGTTAATAGCTAAATTCCGTGATTCATTTTAATAGCTGGTTGTGATTGTGCGATAATGAACTTTATGAAAATATACGTTACGGTTCAAATTCTTTAGAATATTGCGTCTGTCATCACAACTAAGATCGAATTTCAATACATATTACAAGAGTTGTGTTGGTCTCGTGGTCACTAAGACAGCTCGATAATCATCGTTGTCTGCGTTCGAAACCAGGAAAAACCTAACAGATTTTTGTTAGCAATGTTTTGTTTTTTATTATTATCCACTCACGCGCGAAACGCCACAAGTATTAATTGAGGAAAATGTTACACTCGCTCGAAAGCCACGATCGGCCATTGATAAAACTGCGACAGCAAGCATTTTCCACACCGCAGTATTTTATTTTTAGTAATTTTGTGTATGGGAGTATTGCTCACGTTCCAGGTTCTTTAGTCGAGTGGTTAGATGAAGTACATTTGTGCCAAAGGCCGTGTGGTTATATCGGCATTACGAAATAAGTTATCTGTAGTTGAAAATCTTTAAATAAACAAATAACGGCGATGACGCATGCGTAATTTGATACTCGCGTGATGTTATTGTTATTGTATATCAAACCTTTGGAATAACAATGGTATGTATTATATGTCATTCGATTCAGTATGAATGGGGCTATTTTTTAGGTAAATAAAAAAATAGGGTCATCGCTTTCGATTTTGAAATAATATTATTTTAATTTTTAATTGTCGTAATGTAAACAAACATTACAAATAAACAATTATTAAAAAAAATCAAAGTCTCTTAAAGTTACGGAACAAGTTTTGTTATCTACACTTGTCTATCCACTTGAAGAAACAGCCATTAGTTTAACAGCGGTCCATAGAATTTTTTTCTGTACGAGTCGTGTATAAGTGGCGAGGGCGCTCCGCGGCGCGTCGAAAAAAATGTGCTAAAAAAAATTAAATTAAAAATTTAAAAAACCCCCGACACAAAAAAATAATAAAATTAAATGTAAGTAATTGGAAAAGGATCAAATAATTTAAAAACCCCCAACTTAAAGAATCTAGGTAACGAGACTAGAACAGATAAATTCATATGGCAGTCGGGGGACCTCTTAGCATAGAAGGTGTTCCACAGAACGGTCCCCCGACTTCCATATGAATTTATCTGTTTTAGTCTCGTTACCTAGATTCTTTAAGTTGGGGGTTTTTAAATTATTTGATCCTTTTCCAATTACTTACATTTAATTTTATTATTTTTTTGTGTCGGGGGTTTTTTAAATTTTTAATTTAATTTTTTATTTCATACTTTTTGTAGGGACTCCTTAATTTAGGTATTTCATTTCTTTTATTTTCTTGCATTTTAAGATTCAGGTAATTTGGTGTTTAATCAGGTTTTTATCCGTCAAAAAATAATTATTAATTTATAGTTGAAGAATAATTTTTAAGACTAAACAGATTTTTTTGTTTTATTTTATCCTTTTTTAGGGTTCCGTACCCAAAGGGTAAAAACGGAACCCTATTACTAAGACTTCGCTGTCTGTCCGTCTGGCCGTCTGTCCGTCTGTCCGTCTGTCTGTCACCAGGCTGTATCTCAAGAACCGCGATAGCTAGACAGTTGAAATTTTCAAAAATTATGTATTTCTGTTGCCGCTATAACAGCAAATACTAAAAACAAAATAAATTAAATATTTAAGGGGGGCTCCCATACAACAAACGCGATTTTTTGCCCTTTTTTGCTCGATATCAAAAATGGCAACAGGCAGGCACTTCAAATATTTACAAAATACTTAGTTGTATTTTAACTTTAATAATAAAATTAAAATAAAATAAATATTTAAGGGGGGCTCCCATACAACAAACATGTTTTTTTTTGGCATTTTTGCCTTGTTGTACGGAACCCTTCGTGCGAGTCCGACTCGCATTTGGCCAGTTTTCTAGTTCTTCTTTTAGTTATTCAACTTTCGTACAAGTATTTCATAGCTATTAGATATCTTAGGTATTTCAGATCTAGTTTATAAAATGGGACTGCGACACTATCTGATGTAGAAATACCTACGCTTTTTAAGTAGGATAATTCCACTCGTCGTAAAAATAGTCAAACTCAGAGGTCGTAGGTACCAGTCATCACTCCACTTTCCTCATCATTCTAGAGCATTGATCAGACAAAAAAATATTTTCAAGTTTTTAGTTTTCATTTCGTTAGTTAATATTCCTCATTCCCTTTCAATATAGTGTACATTATTCTATTAGTCAAGCCCTTGCGTTTGATACCTAGGTATATTGAAGGAGTTGTGAAAAAAATATATGATTCGCCATTTTGTGGTGGCGGCCATCTTGGATTTGACATTTGTAATAGCGTATAGTATTCTACTAGTCAAGCCCTTTCATTTGATACCCATATTGAGGAAATTGTGAAAAAAAAAATTTAATTCGCCACTTTGTGGTGGTGGCCATCTTGGATTTTAAATTTATCATAGTGTATAGTATTCTACTATTGAAGCCCTTTCATTTGATACCCATATTAAGGGAGTTGTGAAAAAATATGTAATCCGCCATTTTGTGACGGCGGCCATCTTGGACCGATTTTCATCAAACATAGCTAAGAACACTCCCGACTAATTCACCTTTCAAACAAAAAAAACAAAATCAAAATCGGTTCATCCGTTCGGGAGCTACGATGCCACAGACAGACACACACACACACACACACACACACACACACACACACAGACACGTCAAACTTATAACACCCCGTCGTTTTTGCGTCGGGGGTTAAAAACATACTTGCGTAAAGAAGGCGTTACCGCTAGGTACTTTCGCGCGTGACTGGCTAGCTATTTTTTTACTTTTTTTAACGAACGAAGTCGGGAAATAACTTTTTAAATGGGCAGTTTGTATAGAAATGAAACAAAATCATTGCAAGTAATAAAAATGTTTATTAATTCATTAAAATATACATAAGTAAGATAAAGTAAGTAAATGCTCTTAAATTAATACATTTTATAATATTATCATATCCAAACCTGACCATTTATAAACATTTAAAAAAAGTCATGCTAATGGTAATTGCTTGGAAGTGTGTTATCGAGAAAACATTGATGTCTATAGGTAAATGCGAGAAAATAATGAATTTGTGAAATGTTTTACAGATTTATAGCTAAGTATATGTAGTGAATCAACATGTTATTTATATAGAAAAATGCATTTCCATTTATAACAATAACATCACCACAGAATCTTACATTTTAATGGTTTAGCATTCATTCAATTGAGCATTTACTTACATAGTGTGTTTCAAAATACTTATAAGTAGATTAGTTAGGAAGTGGCGCACCGTCTCCTTTTATAACTTGCTGTAAGCGGCTACGCATACCGCTCACCATGTTCCAACACAAATCTTTTCCTCTCATGTCGATGACACGATCTCAGCCAAATCGTTTTATTTCGAGCTTCGGATGTGTCCCAATTTAAAACCATTTGACCCCATAGGTTTTCTATAGGGTTCAAATCGGGAGTTTTAGATGGCCAGTAAATAACAGTTACACCTTCTTGAGCAGCTAACCAATTCTTCACAATGCCTGCACGGTGGATGGAGCAGTTATCTTGCACGAAGTAAATATCTGTATTTGGATAGGCAATTCGCACAGTCGGCAGCAGGATGTCACCATCCAGCCAGCAATGTTTTGTATAGTCATTAAGTTGCGACATGACGCTTTGATTACACCAAATTCATTAAAAATACTTTTCACGATTTACGTCAAACGTTTTAGAAATGTTTGTGCGCCGCAGTCACTGTTTAGGTAGTTTAGGTAGACTGACTTTTGTCACTTAGATCAATTTATTTATTTTATTTATCCATCTACCCCACGACGTAAACTTTTACTTCGTCCAACTTATTTGAGGACTTATAGTTTTTTTTTTATTTACCCACTTGTTTTCCAGAAAAGTTGTTAGGCAAAATTCATATTGGTCGTTCTATAATAATGCAAGAAATAATGTAGAAATCATAAATGAAAACAAATAAAGAAAAAAAAATTATAAAGAAATTGATATAAGGTGGATTGTGTTTTCGAACCCACATGTTGTTCGTCGCGAATCCAGCATCGAACCGCGAAGCCACAATGACTGGTTGAAAATATGCGAAATTAAAGATTAGGTAGTAAGTATGGCCGTGTTACTTAAAATCTTTTCAACTTTAACGACAAGAAGATAATGATTAAAATGGCTTGACAAGTTATGCCGGTGGGTCAGGCAATGTTGGGTGGGTCAGACAATGTTGGTCACCGACTGTACTAATGGACAGAGGAATAAATTATTTCACGTTACGTTTTATAGAGGTATGAGGTACGTAAAGTTCACTCATCTTCTATAGAAGAAAGAAAATCCTCGGACCAGTCGGGTGTCGTGTCTGGTAGGCAACTGCCCGACAATAGATGTCGGGACGTTGTATAATGCTAGTTGCGCGGTAAACTCTGCTTGCGCGATGCAGGATTTTGAGTGACGTCAGTATGATGCGTAGTTCGCATGTGGCGGTGTTGATGCCGCGACAGTTTAAAATAATTCCATTTTAAACATTTATGTTTAAATACTTAAATGATAGTAATTATGAATTACAATAGTTCGATTTCATTAAGATATCTTCGGGCTCACGTAGAAAATAAATAAAATGTTTTTAACTACCATCTTAGATAAAATGTTCAAGTCATAACATTAGCGCTACAAACAAATTTGAAATCTTTTGAATAGGTGTCGTATAAAGCACGAGATAAATATTGCTCTGCAATTAAACATAGCAACATAGAAATGACATAAATTTTAAGTATTGTTCGCTTTGTTCCGTCTTTTTAACCCCCGACGCAAAAACGACGGGGTGTTATAAGTTTGACGTGTCTGTGTGTGTGTGTGTGTGTCTGTCTGTGGCATCGTAGCTCCCGAACGGATAAACCGATTTTAATTTTGTTTTTTTTCTTTAAAAGGTGAATTAGTCGGGAGTGTTCTTAGCTATGTTTGGTGAAAATCGGTCCAAGATGGCCGCCGCCACAAAGTGGCGGATTACATATTTTTTCACAACTCCCTTAATATGGGTATCAAATGAAAGGGCTTGAATAGTAGAATACCATACACTATGATAAATTTCAAATCCAAGATGGCCGCCACCACAAAGTGGGGAATTACATTTTTTTTCACAACTCCCTCAATATGGGTATCAAATGAAAGGGCTTCACTAGTAGAATACTATACGCTATTACAAATTTCAAATCCAAGATGGCCGCCACCACAAAATGGCGAATTATATATTTTTTTTCACACCACCTGCTCGAAAATGTCAAATTATATGTCAAGCAACCTTAACCTAAAGTGAGTCATTAGAGGCCGGGGGCACAGCCGGTCAATAATGTTGTACTGGATTTCATTATGACCCGCTGGTCAATAATGTGATTTGAATTTGGAATCTCACATGCTCAGCTAAATTGGCAGTATAGTACTAACAAACACCCTTTGGTGCCAGAAAGAGGAAAGCTATTCTCGAAACCCTTACTACGCGTGGATGATATTCTCGATTTCCTACAAAATCATAACGACTGCTTCTTCATATCGTTGCCATGTTTTCGAAGACATAATATTGTAAGAATAATTAGATAACTACGAACCATTTTTTAAAAGGAATGGAATAACATTAAAACGGGCATTAATAATAACAAATACCGTACCGCGCCGGTAATACCGTAATAGTAATTGGCTGTAACATTAGTTAATTTATTTTAAGTAAACTGCGCTAAAATTGCTGTGGATTTTGTGAATAATTAAATCAATAATAAAACCTATCTATACTACAGTCGATTTATCACATTTTATCAAAAATACTCTATTTTCACGAGCGTCTCCAATGACGTTCTAAATTCAAAATGCATACAGCCAATCATCCAAAACCATTCTACCAGCCCTGTATAAAGCTTAGTTTACACAAACGCCACTTCCATGAGAGTGATATCAATAGACACACACGACAAAACCGTAGAAAAGACTTTTTTTTTTGAAAATCGAATCGTGTCTTGGCTACTTCTTGGTAGACGCAATAAAGGCGCGAATTTTCGTACTATGGCTATTATTTTCTCACAGTAGGTGTAAAAAGTAGAGTATCCTCCTCTGGGCTAAAGGTGTCTTTGCCTTGGGCTAGCTTGAATCCCTCGCTGCATTCAGGATTCTTGTATTAACTCCCTCGCTTCGCTCGGGAGTTAAGTCCCGAATCCTTCATTGCGCTCGAGATTCAATATGACGCCCGTGACATAAGACACAACTTTAGCCCCTCGGTGCATAATCTACTATTTCACAACTCCTTCAATATAGGTATCAAATGCAAGGGCTTGACATGTAGAATAATGTACACCATATTGAAAGGGAATGAGGAATATTTACTAACGAAATGAAAACTAAAAACTTGAAAATATTGTTTTGTCTGATCAATGCTCTAGAATGATGAGGAAAGTGGAGTGATGACTGGTACCTACGACCACTGAGTTTGACTATTTTTATTATGAACGGAATTATCCTACTTAAAAAGCGCAGGTATTTCTACATCAGATGCTGTCTACTTGTACAAAAGTTGAATAACTAAGGGAAGAACTAGAAAAAGGATACAATAAAACAAAAAAATCTGTATAGTCTTATAAAATATTCTTAAACTATAAATTAATAATTAAATTTTGACGGATAAAAAACCTGATTAAACACCAAATTACCTGAATCTTAAAACGCAAGAAAATAAAAGAAATGAAATACAAAAATTAACGAGTCCCTACAAAAAGAATGAAAAAAAAATTAAATTTAAAATTTAAAAAACCCCCGACACAAAAAAATAATAAAATTAAATGTAAGTAATTAGAAAAGGATCAAATAATTTAAAAACCCCCAACTTAAAGAATCTAGGTAGGTTGATCATTTTCTAATTACTTACATTTAATTTTATAATTTTTTTGTGTCGGGGGTTTTTTAATTTTTAATTAAATTTTTATAAGTATACAGGGTGCAATGGTTGGGAAATGGACGCGCAAACCATGCGCGTTAGAACATTTGCTAAACGCATTACCATGACTTCAGGAAAAAAAATCTAGAAACCGGTTATCAAAAAAAAAAAAAAACTGCTGTTTCATACAAAAATTGCAGTACCTACGCGATCAAAATGGTACGTGGGATGTTTAGAATCATGTACTGGATCCACGATCACAGGTTGCCTTACCGGTTACCCTGAATACCACCCTATATTTAAATGTCTTTAATCACGGCGGTACTCAGTTCTCCAAGTTACCGCATCATAGAACTTTCAAAGTGTGTATATTGAAGACACACTTTGAAAGCTTGAAATAGTCCACCTACACACAGAGGCAGTGGTTTCTAATAGACTCGCTGTGGACATGACAGAGACAGTTGTCGCGTGCCCAGGACTGCGTAGGTAGCGTGACGTTGTTATCAATCATTACTTCGGAATAACATTGACAAAAAATCGGCCAAGTGCATGTTGGACCATGCACAATTGGGTTCTGTAGATGGGATGAAATTATCCCAAGAACAAAGTTAACATTGTAGTTGAAAAACATGTTCTCCCACACACTCCAACTGCAATTGTAAGTTGTACTCTCAATTTTGAAGATTTACCATGTTATTTTAAGACGTCCATAGAAGTTTAAAGACTTCTTATAGATTTTCCGGTAATCTAAGACCCGTGATCTGTTCTTTTTTTTCAAAATTTTTGGCTCTGTAGTTTCGAAGATAAGTGGCAGGAATGGCCAATTTTCATATATTTTCTTAAATAACATTAAAACTGTTTAATCTAATTTTTTTTTTAATTTGAGTCCTTCAAGGAAAACCCTTTAATTTAATATGCCACACAATACATTGGCAAAACTTTTGTATTTAATTTTCTAGTTTCCCCCCTAAAGTGAAATAAATCATCAAAATTCATTTATTTACGTTACTTTTCGTGTTTGGGTCACCTGGGTGTACCTTTCTACTTAATCAGTCCAATAGAATTGAAGCAAATTGGCTGTGGCAGACGGACAGACAGACAGGCAGACACACGAGTGATCCTATAAGGGTTCCGTTTTTTTCTATTGAGGTACGGAACCCTAAATACACGTAAGTTTGCTAGTTAATAAGAAGTTCCCAATATTTATAGGTAGGTAATAAATACGCAAAAATAATATTACTCAGAAATGTAAATAGGTAGGTAGACCATTTTCGTTTCCTGTTATATACTTAACATTTTTATATTTTACTATTTCGCAAAAATTCTTTGCTTTCTCATTAGAATTTGTTAAAAAAAATATTTATATTAGTTGTCTGTCTGCTATCTTCATTTCTAAGAAACTGAAACTTTTAACTTCTTAGTACTCTTACTAAGAAGTTAAAAGTTTTAACTTCTTAGTACTCTTAATAAGAAGTTATAAGTTTCAGTTTCTTAGAAATGAAGATAGCAGACAGACAACTAATATATATTTTAGGGAAAGTGGTGAAAGTTCATAACTTTCCTACAACACGGTGTCTGATGTAGCTGTTACAACTTTTGATTCTATACAATAGTGTGAGGTACATACAATTAGCTATTATAATTAGTGAATATTGTCAAATGTCAGTTAGTAAACGGCATTATACGAACATAAACATCGAAACATCGAATTGAATCAATAACTAATTTGTTTTTTTTAACTGACCCACAATTCTTTGAATTCCAATTTTGACTTACTTTTTACGAAACTTAATAAAAAGTATTTTCAATCAATTAAGGCCGGGCTAAGTTTCAGGCTTGGCCTGTCTCCTGTCACTCACAGCACAAAGCCAGCCCAGTCCTGCCCAGTTCAAACAAGTTCGCTGATAATAATATTAACAATATTTCTAGACAGCTCAGTTGGTTCAGTCCGTCTGAATTAACTCGGAGCCTTCACAGCGGTAAACCATCTTATTATACATATAGTACTAGGTACATAATGACCTTCCTTACATGATGGCTAACTTGTCGGATATCATTTTATTCGCTGATGACACTTCCCTTATTTTTAAAATAGATAGAAAAGATACGGATGTCTTACATGTTAACGATAGTCTGGCTGTTCTCTCGAAATGGTTTGCAGCTAATAATCTTTTACTTAATGCAAACAAAACTAAATGTCTTAAGTTTTCATTACCAAATGTACCTCAAGTGGGTCTGAATTTAGAACTTGATGGCAAAAGACTAGATGCTGTTACGGAAACTGTATTTCTAGGAATTACTTTAGATTCAAAATTACAATGGGGCGCACACATTAGAGCTCTCTCAAGTAGATTAAGTTCAGCTGCATATGCAGTAAGAAAAATAAGGCAGTTGACAGATATAGCCACAGCTAGGTTAGTATACTTTGCTTATTTCCACAGCATTATGTCTTATGGTGTTCTGCTGTGGGGATCGGCAGCTGACGTAGATTCAATTTTCATTTTACAGAAGAGGGCAATCCGCGCAATCTATAAAATGGGTCCTCGCGAGTCTCTTAGAAACAAATTCAAAGAAATTGATATACTAACTCTGCCTTCTCTTTATATTTTAGAAAGTATTTTGTATGTTCGCAAAAACTTAGGACTCTTCAAAATAAGAAGCAATTTCCATAATATAAATACACGTAGTAAAAATGAAATTGTGTTACCTAAATTTAGATTAACTAAAACTAGCAAGTCGTTTCTTGTAAACAGCATCCGTTTTTATAACAAGTTGCCAAAGCCGGTTACAGAACTTAGTGATGGAAAGTTCAAAACCCTCATTAAACGTGTCCTTATCAAAAAAGCATATTATAAGATTAAAGACTACGTTGAAGACAAGGTAGCCTGGCAATAATTCCTTCTGCACATGTGGCTTCCCTGGCTTCTCATTAACGGCATAACTATGTAAATGTCTATTAACTGCTCTCAAATTACGATGTTTAATTTTTATTAATTTTTTTTTTTACATACTTTTTGACATAATTTCTTAATTATTTGACATTATATACTTTTTGACATAATTTCTTTATTATTTGACATTATATACAGATAATTGAAAATTTTCACCTCTTTATTAGTGGTTTTAATGGGAATCATAACACTTGGTTTTAGTAGGTTTTTATTATTGTTTTTATTTTTTTTTTTATTATTTATCCTTTTGATAGATTCTTATTTTGTAAATGTGAGGACTTTGTAGGCCTTATAGACTTTAGATCTGTAGACCATTTTCTATTTTATCAAGTACTTGGTACTTGTTGACAGGCCTGCACTGTCCTCCCATACCTACTGTAATCTGGAAACATTGTAAAAGCCAATTATTTTTAAAAAGAGTAACCATGGAGTTTCTTGCCGGTTCTTCTCCATAGGAAACGACCAATTGGAACCGTGCAACTAGCTTCTGACGTTTCATAAGTGCCCATGTAGGTTTATGTGAAATAAAACATTTTGATTTTGATTTGATTTTGATTTTGATTACTAATTATTTATCCTAAAATAATGTAAACTACAGTATTTGTTTTCCTTTAAATTAATTTATGTCGAAATCACGAGAAGAGTAAATCTGTAGAGAGACTATAGTCATGTTAGTTGTTTTAAAGATTTGAAACTAGCAAAATACTTTAAAAAAATATTCACACTTTAAAAATAACAACAGCAACAAACAATACAACAACAATTAAATAAAATCTTCTAAAACTCTTGAATAATACCGTATAGCCTATTCTGTAATTGAAATCGTTTATTTATTAGCAAGGGCCGCGGGGCCGCGGGGCCGCGGGGCCTGGGCCGCATTAGGCGCGCCCTACAGCCAGCAGGCGGCTAAGTCGTCCGCGCAGATTTATGTACGCAGGCGCCTTTATTCTAAATTGCTCTTTAATTTGTAATGAATTTTAAATAACCAGTGAAAAGTTTTAAAATGTTAAGCCTGCAAGCGATTAAGATTTAGAAGAGCCTGCGTTAGGTTTGTTCTGCATGAAGATTGTCAGGGCTGGCATTTAAATAACGTGTTTTTGTTACCTTTCATAGCATTACATGTGATTGCCATTTATTATACCTTGTATAACATTCTAAGAACCAAAGACGAGAACATTAACTTAAACGCGACCATTACTCCTGAAGCACAGTTTCATCTGATTTCCTCAGGTTACTGTAATATTGCCGTTTATTATCCGCGGTATTAACAAAGAAATACGTGTATAACACGCACTTGGCGTGCCATCCATCCATCACGTGTGACGGGCGCACAATACACCGTATTACCCATAGATACGCCATAACCGGGAGATTCCCGCGAGCCCAACGATGTACAGAACATCGTCTTGATGCCATACGTTTGATGTATTTATAACCCTCGATGGTAACGAGGGCTATACCCCATATGCGATGCGGTGACGAGCTTTCGAAATGTACATAAAGATCATAATTATTAGTTATTTTGAAGATTAAAACAATTTAGGGTTTTAGAAAAGTTAAAAATGTGTGTAAATAATGCAGTATTGGACCTAATTTTCAGCAATGCTGAAGAAGGACGGAGCGGAGTGTACCTACTAGGAGATAAGACTCATCAGAGCAACGCATGGATTTACATGGACTGAAGGTCATCCCTGGTCACTGGTTAGGTCTTACTCCTACCCTGGGCACGACGTGCATACCTAACTTAATGTCCACAAACTTACTTGCACAAAATCGTATCTATGCAGGTACACGAATTAGCTAATACTCTGAACGACCCCGTGGGTGTTAGAAGAGCATGCGGTCGTTTCAGTCGACTCGCGGGTCCTATTCGGTGTTATATCCTACGCGAGAAAAGTGAATACAAATTCGTTTATAGAATTTTATGGATTTCAACGGAAGAATACATGAGGACGCTGGGTCACGAATCTACACGAGGACGCTGGGTCACGAATATACACGAGGCCGTTGGATCACGAATATATACGAGGACGTTGGATCACGAATATATACGAGGACGTTGGATCACGAATATATACGAGGACATTGGATCACGAATATATACGAGGACGCTGCATCACGAATATATACGAGGACGCTGGGTCACGAGCTCACGAGGTAAGGTACTCTGGAAATATTTATTTCAAAAATGTATCATGTTATTACGGTTCCTAGAGATATGAATGGTGGGTACTTAACCAAATTAAGAACGTAAGTTCTTTCCACATTATTATTAAACCTTGGAAATGATGTTTCAGAAAGAATAAGTTAAAAGAGCTTAAAATATTGTCCTTTCCAACGCAAGGGTCAGACCACACTTATGTAGAAATTCGACAATCCATTTTGCATAACTGACAATGAAAAAATAAATTATTTTGACCCGAAACCCAAGATGCCTTTATTATAAGTACTGTTGTTTCTTTGTCGCTGTCTCGCTAGGGCCTCGTCGCTAAATTAAAACTGTTCATTAAAACTAACTGAGCGCAATGAGCTCTCAACAGCAGACGAAAGCTAAAAATATCAAGACTGTTAAACCATTTAAAAACTAATTCATTCAGAGTAGTTTGAAAGTTGAAAGAATAATAGTGTCTTGCTATAACCTCCCTTCTTTCAACACATAGTAGGGAAGAGCAGAAGGACTTTAATATTTCCAAAAAGCTTGAAAAATGACATCAAAAGACATGGATAAGTACAATTAAAATAAGATGGCTTCTTCATCTCACACCTACTTTTGAACAATGACTACTAAAATAAACTCACTAAATAAAATTGTTGGTAGCAGTTTGTTTTTAGGGTTCCGTAGACAATGGCAAAAAACGGGCCTCATTCTAAGTAATGTCCATCTGTCCGTCCGTCCGGGTATTATACAGCCATTGTACTCGGATACTATTTGTACAACGAGTTTATGATGAAAATTGGAAAGACAGAGTATTCTGTGCACCGCTTAAAAATTTTGTTTAGAAAAAATATATATATTAGGGGTCTCCCTCCCATACATGTAACTGAAGCAGGGAAAAAAAATCAACGCATGTGGGGGGGTATCGTTGACTCCCAAAAAAATGTTCTTAGGTGACTTTTTTATTTAATTCAATAGTTTTTGAGATACTTACATGTATATTTTAGGTTACAACTGCAGTAGTAACTGTGTTTTTTATAGCTTTTTTTTGAGAAATACTATGAACTACTTAATTTTGCACTAAATGAAATCAATACTGTGAACTCGTAAAATTTCATCCCAATTACGGAAGCCTTACTGTCTACTTTTTGATGTTATGTCATAATCACCCTTATGCCCAAGAGCGGGGTGGACCAAATTAGGTTTCATAACTAATAACCGCAAATATATAATAGAGAGTGGTCCTTTTGCACAATCTTCATCGTCACCCCACCTTCCCCCCTTTTGCCCCCAGTGTCTCGCGACCATTAATTACAGGGGGGCGCCCGTCCAGCACATCGCGTTGAGTCGCATCGACTCGCAGGACACCGAGACTATCGCAGTAGCTTGGGACTCGGTAGAACCCCGAGACTCGCGGGTAACCGGAGTCGGGAGGACTCCGCAAGTTACCGGCCGCCGGGGACCGCTGAGACACGAAGTCGAACAAGTCTTAGTGAAGCTGTATTTATAATGCAAGTTGCAGTAATGTGCACTGGTTTTATGTTCGTTTCGGACTTGTCCAGAGGATTCGTTTAAATCTTTTTCTCGGCAACTTGGTGTTTTCTTCAGAAAGACACATGTACCTACGTTTTAGACAAGATTGTTGTGGTGATATTTTCAGAACTCGACTTTGATTGTAGAAAATGAACTCTCTAAGAATGAAAGAAAGCAAGTGTGCGAGTTCAATTCAAATAATAAGCTGTTTTTATTTTTCCTGCCATATAGAATAACTTTCAAAGAGTGATCGTAGTATTCATGCTTATTTGATACAAAAAGTTGACTTCCATACATATTACTAATCGATTTCACAAAACTTCACTAAAGTAACGAGGCACAATACAAAGTACTACAACCATCCTTATCTGCTGGCTACTCGCCCGCGGCACTTGCTACTTTACTTGCGTACAGTTTCTTCGACGCTGTTGCTCTAACACACACTGGCCGGGTACACTGTCGTACGGTGAACAACTATTAAGCTGCGAAAGTTTTTCCTCGCGGCTCTATTCGTGTGAAAGCTATAATAGAAAATAGTAACTAATATGAAAAAGGGGTACACTACATAAATACGAAAAACTTTATTCCGACAGTCACAAATACGAATTTCAAAATACCGATTTTCATAATTCCGAATGGTTCAAAATTCCTAATATAACAACTCCGATTTGTCATTCATCCTATTTTATAATTCCGAAATTTCAATATTCCTAATGTTTATAAGTACTATTCTCAAAATAGCGAGTTCCTATAGATCGAATAACAAAAAGTCCGAATTAATGAAAATTCGAAACATCAAAAATACGAATTCCGATTAATTAGAATTCCGAATTAATTATAATTCCGAAATAAAAATGCCTTGTAAAACTGAATAGCAAGACAAATATACGAGTAGAATACGGAATATCGAAGCACAAAATATCGATAAATGCTAATACGATGCTACAATATTGCGATGCACGTAACTGCGAAAGACCCGCCTCTGCGACGCCACTACGCTTCCATGCACGTTACCACGATAGATCTTAACTGCGACACCACTAGACTTCGATGCACGGTAAAGGTATTTATATTGTCATTCGCTCGCTCTTGCATCCTAGTATCGACGGAGCCCCGCTTCGCGGGGCCTCTATTTCTGTGTAAAGGGTTTAAAGTAACATGGATGCAGCAAGCATGCAGCATGGAAGCAAACACGCAGCATGCAGCAAGCATGCAGCATGGAAGCAAACACGCAGCATGCAGCATGCAAGCAAGCATGCAACAAGCATGCAGCAAGCATGCAGCATGCAAGCGAGCATGCAACATGCAACATGCAGCAGGCATGGTTTCTGTCACGGCTCCGGCGCTGCGGTTCTCCGGCGGCCCCACGCGTGCTAATCGTCGCAGTCGGCTTTCGCTCACCACCACGGCTTCGGCTTGCTGGCCGGCTTCGCCGGCCAACCTCAGCCGCGGCGGCTCGCTCACAGCCTCCTGCTCCTCAGCCCGCGGGCCGCCTCGCCCCTACGCGCCTACGCGATTTTAAATTACACTCTAGGGGTAGGGCAGACAAGACTGCGTGGAGTCGGATTTACAGCGATTCGTTTCTGTCACTAAAACCCAATTTTTAGCAAACGTTTTAGAGCTAACAATTTTATTATAAATGAACATTCGGAATAATACACATTTTATAATACAATACTTAGGACATATGACTTTATTTCATGCAAAATTAGGAGATCCAATTATTATAGTACTCGATATTATGACAGAATAGATTTAGAAGTAAAGATAATTATGTAAAACTAAATTTCGAATATTTGAACATTATGGTTACTGAAGTTTATAGCAAACGTGTCATATGGATAATGACTTTCGGACAAACAATTTTAGGAGAAGAAAGGGAGTACCAATTTTAACAGGTTATTCGGAAAATTGAAAATCGGAATGACGTTTTTCGGACCGAGAACCCATCGAGCATTTGATTCTTCGAACATATGAAAATCGGAAAACAAGCAAATCGCATTTATGATTTTCGGAAACATAAATTTCGTGATTTTTAATAATAGAGATTATAATTCTTAGGTATTATGAAATTCGGACTTTTGAAAATCGGAACATCGAAATTCGGAATAAAATATTTCGGAATATTTGGGTGTTCCCATGAAAAAGCGTAAGTATGTTCAGCAGAATAAGCCGTTATAGTAAAAAAAAAGTTTAGTTTCCTTTTCTCGAAACAACATGTCATAATGACAGACTGACTTATTTTACGTTTCCGTGTTATAAACATTACTACCTCGATGTATAATTGAGTGTGCATGCGAACTGTCGTACATGACGTGATCGTTTCATTAATAAGATCTGTTCATAAAATTTTATTGTGATATTGATTTTGGGCTCAACAAAAGTTTGGTCCTTAGGTCCGCCGATGGTGCTATTGTGTCAATAACGTTTTAATTCTAGGAAGTTGATTTATTTTTAAAGCGTAACATTACTATTGTTTGCTTAAAGCTCAGGTAGAGAATTACCATGTAACAAAATATCAACCCTCGATGTTGGATCTATATTTGGCGTGTGTCGTAACAAAAAGTAAAGAGGATGTCCGGAACTGTAGCTAATTGAAACCGACGGCGAGATCCGGAGATGTAAAGCGATATGAGGCGAGTGGCGTGCATTAGCGGGACATCTATTACGCGATGTGATCAGCGGCAACACGCCGGGACTGCTGCCTCTCGTATGAACACGGTCCTAACGTGTGATACGGCGCGCGGCGCACTACTACTGATGTCAGATTCCGGCCACATGTGTCACTTCTAGATCAAAATAATTTTCTTTGTAAGATATCAACGTAATCTCGGTTTTGGGATCTGCGCACAGTGAAGGTTCTTTATTGAGTTACTACTACCTACTACTAATTTACAACTCATTGTGTCTCAATTTGATAACACTTTTATTCCAAAAACATTATCGGTTAATAGTAACGCTTCCTTCAGTGACTGGGCCACCATTGGTTATTCATAACTAATAACCGCAAATATATAATAGAGAGTGGTCCTTTTGCACAATCTTCATCGTCACCCCACCTTCCCCCCTTTTGCCCCCAGTGTCTCGCGACCATTAATTACAGGGGGGCGCCCGTCCAGCACATCGCGTTGAGTCGCATCGACTCGCAGGACACCGAGACTATCGCAGTAGCTTGGGACTCGGTAGAACCCCGAGACTCGCGGGTAACCGGAGTCGGGAGGACTCCGCAAGTTACCGGCCGCCGGGGACCGCTGAGACACGAAGTCGAACAAGTCTTAGTGAAGCTGTATTTATAATGCAAGTTGCAGTAATGTGCACTGGTTTTATGTTCGTTTCGGACTTGTCCAGAGGATTCGTTTAAATCTTTTTCTCGGCAACTTGGTGTTTTCTTCAGAAAGACACATGTACCTACGTTTTAGACAAGATTGTTGTGGTGATATTTTCAGAACTCGACTTTGATTGTAGAAAATGAACTCTCTAAGAATGAAAGAAAGCAAGTGTGCGAGTTCAATTCAAATAATAAGCTGTTTTTATTTTTCCTGCCATATAGAATAACTTTCAAAGAGTGATCGTAGTATTCATGCTTATTTGATACAAAAAGTTGACTTCCATACATATTACTAATCGATTTCACAAAACTTCACTAAAGTAACGAGGCACAATACAAAGTACTACAACCATCCTTATCTGCTGGCTACTCGCCCGCGGCACTTGCTACTTTACTTGCGTACAGTTTCTTCGACGCTGTTGCTCTAACACACACTGGCCGGGTACACTGTCGTACGGTGAACAACTATTAAGCTGCGAAAGTTTTTCCTCGCGGCTCTATTCGTGTGAAAGCTATAATAGAAAATAGTAACTAATATGAAAAAGGGGTACACTACATAAATACGAAAAACTTTATTCCGACAGTCACAAATACGAATTTCAAAATACCGATTTTCATAATTCCGAATGGTTCAAAATTCCTAATATAACAACTCCGATTTGTCATTCATCCTATTTTATAATTCCGAAATTTCAATATTCCTAATGTTTATAAGTACTATTCTCAAAATAGCGAGTTCCTATAGATCGAATAACAAAAAGTCCGAATTAATGAAAATTCGAAACATCAAAAATACGAATTCCGATTAATTAGAATTCCGAATTAATTATAATTCCGAAATAAAAATGCCTTGTAAAACTGAATAGCAAGACAAATATACGAGTAGAATACGGAATATCGAAGCACAAAATATCGATAAATGCTAATACGATGCTACAATATTGCGATGCACGTAACTGCGAAAGACCCGCCTCTGCGACGCCACTACGCTTCCATGCACGTTACCACGATAGATCTTAACTGCGACACCACTAGACTTCGATGCACGGTAAAGGTATTTATATTGTCATTCGCTCGCTCTTGCATCCTAGTATCGACGGAGCCCCGCTTCGCGGGGCCTCTATTTCTGTGTAAAGGGTTTAAAGTAACATGGATGCAGCAAGCATGCAGCATGGAAGCAAACACGCAGCATGCAGCAAGCATGCAGCATGGAAGCAAACACGCAGCATGCAGCATGCAAGCAAGCATGCAACAAGCATGCAGCAAGCATGCAGCATGCAAGCGAGCATGCAACATGCAACATGCAGCAGGCATGGTTTCTGTCACGGCTCCGGCGCTGCGGTTCTCCGGCGGCCCCACGCGTGCTAATCGTCGCAGTCGGCTTTCGCTCACCACCACGGCTTCGGCTTGCTGGCCGGCTTCGCCGGCCAACCTCAGCCGCGGCGGCTCGCTCACAGCCTCCTGCTCCTCAGCCCGCGGGCCGCCTCGCCCCTACGCGCCTACGCGATTTTAAATTACACTCTAGGGGTAGGGCAGACAAGACTGCGTGGAGTCGGATTTACAGCGATTCGTTTCTGTCACTAAAACCCAATTTTTAGCAAACGTTTTAGAGCTAACAATTTTATTATAAATGAACATTCGGAATAATACACATTTTATAATACAATACTTAGGACATATGACTTTATTTCATGCAAAATTAGGAGATCCAATTATTATAGTACTCGATATTATGACAGAATAGATTTAGAAGTAAAGATAATTATGTAAAACTAAATTTCGAATATTTGAACATTATGGTTACTGAAGTTTATAGCAAACGTGTCATATGGATAATGACTTTCGGACAAACAATTTTAGGAGAAGAAAGGGAGTACCAATTTTAACAGGTTATTCGGAAAATTGAAAATCGGAATGACGTTTTTCGGACCGAGAACCCATCGAGCATTTGATTCTTCGAACATATGAAAATCGGAAAACAAGCAAATCGCATTTATGATTTTCGGAAACATAAATTTCGTGATTTTTAATAATAGAGATTATAATTCTTAGGTATTATGAAATTCGGACTTTTGAAAATCGGAACATCGAAATTCGGAATAAAATATTTCGGAATATTTGGGTGTTCCCATGAAAAAGCGTAAGTATGTTCAGCAGAATAAGCCGTTATAGTAAAAAAAAAGTTTAGTTTCCTTTTCTCGAAACAACATGTCATAATGACAGACTGACTTATTTTACGTTTCCGTGTTATAAACATTACTACCTCGATGTATAATTGAGTGTGCATGCGAACTGTCGTACATGACGTGATCGTTTCATTAATAAGATCTGTTCATAAAATTTTATTGTGATATTGATTTTGGGCTCAACAAAAGTTTGGTCCTTAGGTCCGCCGATGGTGCTATTGTGTCAATAACGTTTTAATTCTAGGAAGTTGATTTATTTTTAAAGCGTAACATTACTATTGTTTGCTTAAAGCTCAGGTAGAGAATTACCATGTAACAAAATATCAACCCTCGATGTTGGATCTATATTTGGCGTGTGTCGTAACAAAAAGTAAAGAGGATGTCCGGAACTGTAGCTAATTGAAACCGACGGCGAGATCCGGAGATGTAAAGCGATATGAGGCGAGTGGCGTGCATTAGCGGGACATCTATTACGCGATGTGATCAGCGGCAACACGCCGGGACTGCTGCCTCTCGTATGAACACGGTCCTAACGTGTGATACGGCGCGCGGCGCACTACTACTGATGTCAGATTCCGGCCACATGTGTCACTTCTAGATCAAAATAATTTTCTTTGTAAGATATCAACGTAATCTCGGTTTTGGGATCTGCGCACAGTGAAGGTTCTTTATTGAGTTACTACTACCTACTACTAATTTACAACTCATTGTGTCTCAATTTGATAACACTTTTATTCCAAAAACATTATCGGTTAATAGTAACGCTTCCTTCAGTGACTGGGCCACCATTGGTATACATAAAAGTAGAAAACGACTTTATGAATTATATGAAGAACGGATTTGTATAAACACTGCTGAATTTAATTTATATGTTAAGAATTATTCTAAAATATTTAAAAAAGTTTGTAGTATTGCCAAGTCACGTTATTTGAGTTCAAAAATTAAAAATAGTAGCAACATTATTAAAACAACTTGGAATGTCATTAATAGCGAAACGGGTAGGTCATGCACCCGAAGTAGTGACTACAGCCTTGCTATTGATGACAATATAATTAAATCAGATTCTCAAGTCGCCGCGGCCTTTGAAAATTTCTTTGCAGAGATTCCAGTATCAACTACTAAATCTCTTAACTCATCACCCGCTGCCGCAGAGTCTTTACTTAGAGAAAACGTTTCAGTTTGTGATTCTGAATTTCACTTTGAATATGTAACCTGTAACGATATCATTAAAACCTTTCACACGTTAAATGTTAAAAAGACCGCAGATCTATGGGGTAATTCTGTGGATGTTGCTAAGTCGATTATAAACATTGTAGCACCTACTTTAGCTGTTATATTTAATAATTGTATTGACCGTGGTGAGTTTCCTGATCTTATGAAAAACAGTAAAATAATACCGTTATTTAAATCGGGTAGTACATCAGACCCTACTAATTATCGACCTATTTCAGTACTACCTACCTTTAGTAAAATTTTTGAAAAACTTATTTTGAATCAATTGCAAAGCTTTTTTAATAAAAATAAGTTACTGCATAATAAACAGTTCGGTTTTACAAGGGGTCGTTCGACTACCGATGCAGGAGTTGAACTTTTAGGACATATTTATAATGCATGGGAGGACAAATGCGATGCCTTGGGCGTCTTTTGCGATTTGTCCAAGGCATTCGATTGTGTTCTTCATGAAACATTAATCAGGAAACTGCACCACTACGGAATCCGGAACGCCTCTCTGGATCTTCTTACTTCTTACTTGAGTGATAGGATTCAGAGAGTTGATGTTAACGGAAAAAGGTCACCCGGATCTGTAGTAAGAATGGGGGTCCCCCAGGGCTCAATTCTTGGTCCTTTCTTGTTCCTTATTTATATCAATGACTTGCCGTACCTCATAAAGGATAATCATGATATAGTGTTGTTTGCAGATGACACTTCTCTCTTGTTTAAAATCAAACGTCAGCAGCTGGTTACTGACAATGTAAATAACGCCCTTGCAAAAGTAGTTAACTGGTTTAATGTCAATAACCTACTTCTTAACGGAAAAAAAACAAAATGTATTAAGTTTACGATACCCCACGTTAGACAAGTAGAAACTAGTGTTCTCATTAAGGATGAAGAGTTAAAACCCGAAGATACCACAGTTTTCTTAGGCATAACGTTGGATGCCAAGCTTCAATGGGGCCCCCATATAGATAAATTGTCAAAAAAGCTTAGCTCTGCAGCATACGCCGTTAGGAAAATTCGTGATTTGACTGATTTAGAGACAGCCCGTTTAGTTTACTTTAGTTATTTTCATAGTGTGATGTCGTACGGTATTCTGCTGTGGGGAAATGCCGCCGATATTCAGACAATTTTTATTTTACAAAAAAGGGCAATTCGTTTTATTTATAAATTAAGTCCTAGACACTCCCTCAGAGACAAATTTAAAGAGATTAATATAATGACTGTGCCTTCTCAGTACATTTATGATAATCTTTTGTATGCACATAAAAATATTAATCTGTTTAAAAAATACAGTGATATCCATAACATAAATACTAGGAACAAACACAAATTTGTTGTTCCTACAACAAGGCTCAAGAAAATAGGTGGCTCGTTTAGATGCCAATGTATACATTTTTATAATAAACTTCCTAGCCACATTCAAGAACTAAGCCTAAATAAATTCAAAGCTTTTATAAAGCGAAAACTATGCCAGAAAGCCTATTATACTGTAAAAGACTATATTGAGGACAAAAAGGCTTGGGATTGAGCTGCTCCAATAGGTTTAGACAGTGAATGTTATTT
This sequence comes from Mesoligia furuncula, assembly GCA_916614155.1. NCBI lineage: Eukaryota > Metazoa > Arthropoda > Insecta > Lepidoptera > Noctuidae > Mesoligia > Mesoligia furuncula. Next base: position 29,987,590 of record OU744802.1, on the reverse strand, counting down.
TGCAATTTTTACACTTTAATATTTTCTTTTTTTTTTTTTAAGTATCATTTACTTACACAATGACATGTACATTTACTGTATAAAGTATTATATTATTTTAATTATTGTGAATGTGAGGACTATGTGGGTCATTGTTTACATTTTAATCGTGGTCTGGCAGTTTGAGTAGTTTATGCGGCCTACCCAAATGTCCTGTCTTTGGTATTGTTCGTCGAATCGTTGAGCTCCTGAAGTTCTGAGTTGAGCTGCACGGTTACTGACAAATGAGTGCACTGACTGGACAGGTCCACTCAATCTGTGTGGTTCTTTCCTCAAAAGATCTTTTCAGACACTAATCTACATGGTCCTCAAAGATTATGTCCGGATTTTTATATACACATTGACATTGATGAATTTTATTTAGACAATGACATGAATATTTACTTTGTAAAGTATTTTTTATTTTATTATTATTTTTTTTTCTTCTCATTTAATTATTGTGAATGTGAGGACTATGTGGGTCATTTTTTTTTTCTTTTTTCCTTCTTAGTTTTAATCATGATCTGGCAGTTTGAGTAATTTACGCGGCCTACCCAAATGTCCTTTCTTTGGTATTGTTCGTCGAATCGTTGAGCTCCTCATTTCTGAGTCGAGCTGCACGATTTTTGACAAATGCGTGCACTGATTGGACAGGTCCGCTCAATCTGTGTGGTTCTTTCCTCAAAAGACCATTTCAGACATCAATCTACATGGTCTTCACACGATCTGACCAAGATTTTGTCTGGACTTTAAAAGAGACTGTGACCTCTGAGTTTGTTTCGGCCTTTCTTCTCAGAGTAGTCAGATAGGAAACGCCGACCACATCTAGTTTTAAAAAATATGATGACGTGTAAAAGTGTTTGTAAAAACCTACTTACAGAAAATAAATCATTTATCATTTATCATTGTCTCGTGCGCTGCTGATCACTACGAGAGACCTCTTCGTGGTCGTGGTTCACAACACACGTCATTAGTTAGTCATCTTTCTCATGCCCTTGTCCCAATTTATTTGGGGCCGACGCAACATGTCAACATGTTTTCACTTCATTAGTCAGTGACATCGGTAGGTACTAGCTAGATCATAGATTCACAGCCATGCATCGAAATAAGCTTAAACATTGCCTCAACACACACGAACAGGTGCCTCCTTTATAAATACTACGGACGCAAATGTTCCGAATATACAGGGACTCAAATGTTTCCCGGATAGGAATTCTTCGTCGCAAAATACGCGTCCTTGTATTTTTCTATTTTTAAAGAATTTTCATTAAAACTCCGCTGTTTGTGTGAGGCGGAATAAACAGATTTGTTTCGGATGGACGTCTGTTTTCTTATTATTACGAAAATATGACGCTTGGTAGCGAGAGTTGGCGAAATTAATAGAAAATAAATAAATTTGACATTATTTACCCTATTACCTAACATTATTTACATCATTGACATTATTTACACCATTTACTTTATTTATACCACTGATGTTATTTAGTTCCTTTAAATATTACCACCTGATTGTTTTATATTTTACTAGCTTCCGCCCGCGACTCCGTCCGCGCGGATGTCGGTCTTCGCGTGGATGGTTTATTTCTCCATTTTGAGTAACTCTGACAATGACATCTTATAAATATCTATTGGACACAAATACGGCTAAGCCTATAATAATTAAGGAGATCCCTCTATTGAGCTACTGCTGTTGAGCTCGCGTTCTGTAGTAAGTATTTTTTTCATAGTAATTCCGACCTTGATAAGTAGCATGTAGCAGTAAATTACTGACAATGACGAAAAGTTTGCAATAATAAAAAAGTGATCGTGACAATGCGACAGAAAGTTAATTGAGAGCTTCAGCATACACAACATTGTTAGTGAGCTCGTCCGGAATATGAACATGAAGATTTCTTGGACTGCTCACATGGGAAAGAGCTACGTAAAGTTGCCCGTGTGAAAAACAGCTCGCGGTAAGATCTACGCCAGCAACTCCTAGGGTCTGACCTTGAGCCTTATTTATTGTCATGGCGTAACACAAAGCTACAGGAAACTGTATTCTCTTAAATTGAAATGGAAAATTATCCACTACGGGTAATGCAACGTCTGTTCTACAGAACAACGTCTATGAATAAAACCGAAAAATAAGTTTTTTTTTTCTACGTATTTTTCCAGGATAAAAAGTATCCTATTTTATGCCCAGGATAATAAGGTATAATTATACCAAGTTTCATCGAAATCGAACCGTTAGTTTTCACGTGATGCCTGCATATACAGACAGACAGACAGACAGACAGACAAAAATTTTTTTAATCACATATTTGGGTTTGGTATCGATCCAGCAACACCCCCCGCTATTTATTTTTTCAATATTTTCAATGTACAGAATTGACCCTTCTACAGATTTATTATATGTATGTATAGATTAGAATTAATCGTTTTGATTGTTGACGTCGTTTCCTACTCTTCAAGTCCTTTCATTTGATACCCATATTGAGGGGGTTGAAAAAAAAAGTAATCCACGATCTTGGAGCGGCAGCCATATTGAATTTAGAGCATTGTTACTAAATTTATCGTTTTCTACTCTTCAAGCTCTTTCATTTGATACCCAAATTAGGAAATTGTAAAAAAAAATGAATTCGCCATCTTGGAGCGGCGGCATATTGAATTTAGTGTAATATTGAGTATTGCACTTTGTATTGTTACCAGAACTAAAGGTGTATGCAAAATTTAAGCTCAATCGGATACCAACAAATGGTCAGAAAATGGTTTGCAAATTATGAACGGACAACTTACATACATACATACATGTATATACGAACAGTGCAAGCTAATTAAAAGCTTGTAATTGCGATAAATTTATCGAGATCAAGGGGGTGCGCTGTTTTGTTTGGACAAAGCTTCCTTCGATGACTATACAGATCGAGTTTTCGTGCTGAGTGCAGTCAATCCTTTGTTGCTATAATACCAGCCTATTATGAGCATATTTTATACATTAATATTTGATCCCAAGTCATGATTTTACAAGAAACTTAACCACTTACCGTAAGTTAAACATAAATGTAATGTTTAACTTAGGGTACATAGTTATGTTTACAACAAGAGGCACAAGTTCAGCAGTAGACGGTTTATCTAAATTTATTCTCTGTTTTGATTTTATAGTAGGTAAATATCCGCTGGTATCTCCCAGTGTTTTCATTCTATACACCCTTACATTTTGATCGTTTTAATCCTTAAAAGCAGTCATTGTACTCATCATTAAGAACAACAGCTTTTACTATGGAACGAAACTTAAAATTGTGGAAAAAAAAAACAGTTGATCCATACATTATCGGCCGAACCCAATCACTTATTGACAGTTTCGCTACTGATGGTAGCCGGTACAAATTATAACTGCCATTATAATATAATCGTACAAATCGCTACTGATATAGATTATTAGGACGTTAAAACCAGAGGTAGATAGGTTTTTGTACCTCCAGCATGCCAAAACTGGTGGTAGACAGGGTATAGAGTTAGGCCATTGAGTTTAGTCTTGTTATGCGAACATAAATTATATGGGTCAGCTGATTTTTATTTCACAATTTCAGGGTTGGTCCCATAGTAAAAGTCGTTCATAATGATGAGTACAATGACCCCTTTTAAGGATTAAAACGATCAAAATGGAAAGATGTATAATTGTTATCCTATGCCTCAAGGAACACAGCATCCATTTAACGAAACCTTAACAACTGTAAATCCCGGCGAGCAACGATTAACCCGAGTCAATTATCCGCTTAGTTAAAATGTATTGTGTAATTTAGAACAAGACTCACTGCGCCGAGCTACTAACGGATTACTGCGCGTATTTCCTACCGCCCGCGCGCCCGCGCGCACGCGCCGGCCGGCTAAACCACTTTCTGTAATAGATTATGATTTACGAGCTGTCGTACTTTATACTAACGGTTTGGGACAGAGAAGGACAAAAGGACCACTTATCACTATCAGCCTTTTCTTCAAATTGTGTGACTGTTAAGATCATTGCTGCATTTGCATCGGACTAACGTATTAACCTCCCGTTGTTATTCATCATCAGACGCAGATTTTCATTTGCAATTGCATTTGTAAGCATATCGTGAGTGGCGTAATGTTATCCTTCTGCTACATTATTATGTTCTGTAGTCGTGTAGACCTAGATTAGCGGTGAGTCTGATATGCAAAGTTGCGTAGAGATCTTAATAGTTCAAGGAATCTATCGGTAGTTCGGATTGTTGATTATTATCGTCGTTGTTGATATTAAGATCAAAAGTATAATCAGTAGAAGCTAGTATTAAAAAATACTGCTGATCATGTGAGCAGTCTATATGAAAAGATTTTCTTCTACGAAAGTTTCCGGCCTAATATGATAATCACATTTCCTTTGTTTCGCCAAAGCAGCGTAACGATGAAATACGAATCAAGAAAATATTCCTTCGTTCAGACAAAGTAGTTGCAGTAGCTGTAGGAAGGTAGCGAGGCTGCGGCTCCTCGTGCTGAAACATTAGGCGAGCAGTTAAAGTATTCCTATTTCACTACCCGCAACATTAAAATAGAGTATTTAGAAAGAGTCAGCTTCGTATCTCACCACACGTTCCTTAGAAGGAGTCAGCTTTGTATCTCACCAGATGTTACAACAATTATTGTTTGGATAACATTGTTGTTCAACCTGTATTGTCCCACTGCTGGGCAAAGGTTTCATAACTTTCCAAAAAAAACATCAGACAGACTATTGAAGTAAAACTAGGCAGTATATTAATGAAGAGTATAGTTTACCAGTGGACAGAAATTAAATGAATGGCGTCGCTCTATGACCATGAGTGCGTGTTCAATGTGTAACTAAATTATTTTGTGTGAAACACAACCAGTTATCTTGTGTTATTTTGGGAACACGGCGTTTTAATTGAGTACACGCACCTATATAAATAAATACATTGTAATTTTTTTTTAAAGTGTCAACATAGTTACAGATTTTACTTTTACAACATTCAGAAGTACTTAGTGTGTCGAATACACCTATATGTCTAGAATGTGGCGGAAAGCATATTAGCATTTTGTAAACAAGTTTATTGATCGATTTTGGACTATTCTGCAGGCTCTAAGCCAGCTATAACTATTTACAAAATAATAATTAAAAAAGAGAAATATAATTAAGTCATCATCATCATCATTTCAGCCGAAAGACGTCCACTACTGGACATAGGCCTCCCCTAATTTGGGGGGGGGTTGCCATAATCGCCACGCTTGGCAGGCGGGTTGGCGATCGCAGTATGGTATGATGGTGTAATGCATAGAGAACGCTGCTGCCCATTCTCCGGTCTCCCTTAGTCGCCTTTTACGACATCCACGGGAACTATGGGGTGGTGCTATTCTTTAAGTCCGGCACCACAAAGACAATAATTAAGTATAGCTACATAATTAGCCTCTAACGGTAACACTGCTGGGACACAGGCCTCCTCACTGTTAGAGGGAGTAGGCCATAATCCACCACGCGGACCCAGTGCGGGTTGGCGGACGTCACGTCTTCGAATTTTTAGTTCTTGGAAATGAGGGATTTCTCACGATGTTTTCCTTCACGGTTTTGAGAGCATTTGTGTTGAAATAAATTACACAAAGTCTGTCTGTCTGGGTTCAAACCCACGACCACAGGGCCACCACTGCCCCCCAGTAATAAAATAATTGCTATACCTACTTCCTTTACCCAATAATTCAAACTATATTATACAGGGTGAATTTTCCAAGTGGGCGTGGATGGCTAAATCCGAAACTATGAGGAATAGCGAAAAGTACTGAAAGGAGTCACTGGGTCGATTTTTATGAAAACTAAAACTGCATCATTCGATTTTTGAAATCAATATTTCTAGTCAGGAATCGAACCCGTTGACATTGAAAAAAAAACACACTGTATTATTACACTATTCGATAGTGTCGCTGATAAGGATCGATTTCTGAGAAGTAATGACATACTGGAAACTAAAGAAAAGAGCTCATTTTTAACAACATACCTACTTTTTAGGGTTCCGTTGCCAAATGGCAAAAAAAGGAACCCTTATAGATTCGTCATGTCTGTCTGTCTGTCCGTCCGTATGTCACAGCCACTTTTTTCAGAAACCATAAGAACTATACTGTTAAAACTTGGTAAGTAGATGTATTCTGTGAACCGCATTAAGATTTTCACACAAAAATAGAAAAAAAAAACAATAAATTTTGGGGGTCCCCATACTTAGAACTGAAACTCAAAAATTTTTTTTCATCATACCCATACGTGTGGGGTATTTATGGATAGGTCTTCAAAAATGATATGGAGGTTTCTAAAATCATTTCTTTCTAAACTGAATAGTTTGCGCGAGAGATACTTCCAAAGTGGTAAAATGTGTGTCCCCCTGTAACTTCTAAAATAAGAAAACGATAAAACTAAAGAAAAATATATATTGATGTACATTATCATGTAAACTTCCACCGAAAATTGGTTTGAACGAGATCTAGTAGCAGTTTTTTTTTAATACGTCATAAATCGTAAACCGCAATTTACCATTTATTCAATCAACTCAAATATTAAAAAAAAAACATTTAATTTCATAAACATAAACCCGGATGTTACGGAACCCTCGGTGCGCGAGTCCGACTCGCTCTTGCCCGATTTTTTTATTTTTCTTATGTTACCTACTTATTCTAGTTCAACCGAAAATGACAAATTATTATGGGGAAAGAACTTCTAAATATTTGGTGCCAAAGGTGTTTAATAATGGATCTGTTAAGACAAAACCCTAAATTGAGTAAAGGCATGTTAAAATCTAAATTAAGGAGTTTACTTCTCGGTAACAAGGAATCTGCCTTTGCCGAGAAATAAATTCACACCATATGTCTGTAGTATTTATTTATTTGTTTAATAGTTTAGGCACACAAATGTGCAGAGGTGGACATGAGGCCATAAGCATTTTTTTTTGTGAAAAAGTGGTATCAAAATATCTAGACTAAGTACCTACGTAACATAGTTAGTAGTTTTTAGGGTTCCGTACCCAAAGGGTAAAAACGGGACCCTATTACTAAGACTTCGCTGTCTGTCCGTCTGTCCGTCTGTCCGTCTGTCTGTCTGTCTGTCACCAGGCTGTATCTCAAGAACCGCGATAGCTAGACAGTTGAAATTTTCACAAACTATGTATTTCTGTTGCCGCTATAACAACAAACACTAAAAACAAAATAAAATAAATATTTAAGGGGGGCTCCCATACAACAAACGCGTTTTTTTTTGCTTTTTTTTGCTCGATATCAAAAATGGCAACAGGTAGGCACTTAAAATATTCACAAAATACTCAGTTGTATTTTAACTTTAATAATAAATAATAAAATTAAAATAAAATAAATATTTAAGGGGGGCTCCCATACAACAAACATGTTTTTTTTCGGCGTTTTTGCCTTGTGGTACGGAACCCTTCGTGTGCGAGTCCGACTCGCACTTGGCCAGTTTTTAAGGTTAGTTTTTACTATTAAATTATGTTTATCTAACAGGCGCTTCTCGCCAACAAACTGGAAAGTTTGGCGAGTAAAATTGTAATAAAAACAACAAAAATATTGTAATAAATAAAAAAAAAATAATTAAAAAAAAACCATAACTGATTAATTGTTCAAAATGATGACCACTGTTTTCAATACATAGCTGGATTCGACGTCTCAAGGATTGTACTGCATTCAAAATTTGAATTTAGAACATAATGTTGTGAAGGTGACTGCGCTGCGGGTGTATTGAGGATCATTTCGAACAAGGTACAGGTAACGTCGGTATGAATACTTGAAAATAAGAAGCAGTTTATTAAAATCCAACATTTTCCTTAAGTTTGCCGTATGTCATTACTTCCCAGAATTTTATCCTTATTAGGGACACTATCGAGTGGTTTAATAATACAGTGTGTTTCTTTAATCAAATGAACGGGTTCGATTCCAGGCTAGAAATATTGATTTTTCAAAAATCCGATGATGCAGTTTAAGTTTTCATCAAAATCGAACCCGCGACTCCTTTAAGTACTTTTCGCTATTCCTCATAGTTTCGGATTTGGCCATCCACGCCCACATGAAAAATTCAGGCTGTATACAACGGGTAGGTAATATTTTAAAGTATAGACTTTAAAATATTACCTACCCGTTGTATCAAGCTACAAAGCTGAAACGAACAAAACAACTGTGAAACACAAATGTGTTTCACAGTTGTTTTGTTCGAAATTTGAATTTGAAAATATAATAAAAATAGTATGGGTCCCGCCTGCTTCCAACTTTTATTTAATTTAAAATGGGTTTGTTTTTAGCTTTTCAGTTTCTTATCGCAGTCGGGTTTATTATTTTTTTAATAATTTTTTTTTTATTCCAGCATTTTAGTTTACAAATGTGAAAGATTTCGCAGACGATTTTGTTCTTGGTACGTGTTTTTTACGATTTGTCCATATAACCATATAAATTGAATATATTTTTGTAACCACCTTTTAAAACCCTTTATTTTGATACCCCACTCGATAGATTTTGAGAAAAAAAAATTTTTTGAAGACATAATATGGCGCTAAAAATCGGCCAATATTATATTTTTTTTTCAATTTTGATATACCCAGTGTCACTCTCATAACTAAGGCGAATCTAACGGCACCTCTCAAGCTGAAATCGATCAAGCCGTTTAGGCTACAGAGCGTGCCAAAGAAATATACATACATACATACACTCGAAAAACATAACCCTCCTTCTGGCGCAGTCGGGTAATAATACTGTCTTTTTTTTATTAGGTTTTAAATTACAAACTATTTACACTAGAATACTAAATTAAATGACTAACTAACTTACTATACAAATAAATACAAAAACAAATGATACTCAGGCGTCGAAGTACTCGTCCGCATCGCTGTCATCCGGAAACGTGCCCAGAAGACTGGCAGCATTGCCACATTGAATGGCAATGCTAATTCTTTGGCCAAAGAACGACCCCGCCCTCTGGTGACGTGAAGTGTCGACCAGCCGGCGAGAAATTTCCTTAAAAAGGAGACGCGCACTCGGGCCCCATGACCCGAGCGTTTTGACCCCAAACGGCTCAAAGCTGTAGTTGCCCATAAGGTTACAGTATTTGCGCCGCTTGAGGGTCTCAGCAGCCGCAGCAGCGGCGGCAGCACAGCCCGCCGTGCTAGGAACGTGAGATGGCGCTACACATGTTGCGTCCCACACCAGAGGCCTACCCACCTTCCAAGGCAACAACGTCATGCCGTCTGGTCTCTTCCCATCGTCGCGTACTAAACCGTTTGGTTCTAACACCGCCGGCGGTGACAAGGGCTCGACAATTAATATCGTTGATGCAAATCATACTGCCTTTATTTAAGGGTTTAATAATCATGAAAACACAAACTATTCGACTGAAATTTTCTATTAAGATATTAACTTAAGCTGTTCATTGTATTCAGAGATAACTTGTTTGGAAACACGTTTCATTTAATCGTATTTATGTCAATTAAAAGTAAGAATGGAGATGATTCTAGAAATAGATCCCTACATAATCTGTTTATTGTCTGACGTTTATTTTCAAAGTAATGTAAAACAGCCAGAAAACTTTCAAGATATTACAGAGTATTATAATTTCCATGATAGATAAAGCCTATTTTGAAAGCGCCACTTACAAGCAACAACTCAAGCAACAAATATCCATCCGTCAACATTGCAATTATTATTAGACTTCGCTCTTAGTATCTTTATTACCTATAAATCACTAAAATTCGTCTTTAGTTTATTATTGCTAGATTAGGAACGATCTAAATTAAAAACTAACAAAACAATCGGTTTCATGTTCACAAAATTAACGAGTTTTCTCAAATTCATCCATAAAGGACCATCTTCGACTGAAGGCCAGTTGTCAATGTAAACAGATCTTTCACAACTAAAGCTGCTCACCTGTGACGTAACGTTTGGACACGCTATTCTAACATTAGGAACTTTCCTACATTATCTATCGTAACTCTCACAATAACAGTCATTATCTACGAATACATCCCCCCGCAACAATGTCTTGTGAACAAAGCAGGGCAAGGCTAAATGATACGTTTCACTAACGTTATACGAATATTAAGAAATCTTTTCTGAGAATTTTATTACTTTTCGAGGTGTACATCTATCTATACATATAATAAAATTGTAGAAAAGTGGTGTCTGTACAATGGAAATATATTAAAAAAAAGTAGCAGGGGTTGTTATTATATCGATGCCGAACCCGAAATTGTAATTAAATTTTTTTTTGTCTGTTTGTCTGGTTGTCTGTTTGTCTGTTTGTCTGCTGTGTTTGTGCACGCTAATATCAGAAACGGCTTATTCGATTTAGATGCGGTTTTCACTAATATATTGTAGTAAGCTTCACTTAACATTTAGTGTTTATTTCATGTCAATCGGTTCATAAATAAAAAAGTTATGTCAATTTAAAGAATCACGGCGAACATTTGTTAAGGTATTCTATCAGAGTACGTAAACGCCTCGCGCCTGCGCGTCCGTGGCTATATATACAAGGTGTAACGGAAAGGGGGTATCAACCCTGAAGGAGGTGAATGAAGATGAAAAAAAAATTTGGACCTCCCATAGTAATAGCACATCAATGATTTACTATTACTATGGGAGGTCCAAAATTTTTTTCATATTTCGACCTATGTTCTTTGGGGAAATTTGTTCAGTTTCATGAGCACATTCACCTCCTTCAGGGTTGATACCCCCTTTCCGTTACACCTTGTATAAAGCGCGCTGAGAGCCGCGCCGCTGCCATAATTCCGATCCAGCCTGTCCCTTGCTGCCCTCTCCCAGCGACGCCCTAAGCCGAGGTCCGTACCCCACAGGGGGTGCCCTTAGCGTGTAGTCGCTTAGTTTTTAAGTTTATATTGTGTAGTCAAGTTGTGTATTATGCCCTGGCTGGAGGCCTTAATTTATTGAGGCATCCACAGGAAAGCCAGATTAAGCAGTCGCCAACCCCTCAGGTTGAACTGCGAGATGACCATTTCAAAAGAAAACGCGCCGCTGCCATAAAGATTCAGTTATTCGTAGCGAACGCACGTATCCTGGAGAGTATAGGCGAATAGTTGGATTCGATTATTGCAATTCACTTGAATACTGACTGTTTGCATATTTCAATTATTTATATTTTAGGATTTGTAGGTTAGGTTCTTTTTCTTAATTTTCTTTAAAATTTTTTAAGTATTTGGTATAGGTTAGGCGGTTCTTTCCTTGATTTTTGGGTATTTACTTATCTTAATTTTTATTTAGGGTTTTGTAAATAAATATTGTAAGCATTTATTATTGGTTGGGCATTTCTTTCCCTGATTTTCGGTATACATACTTATCTTAATTTGTATTTAGGGTTTGTATATAAATATTATAAGTATTTGGTATAGGTTAGGCATTTCTTTTCTTGATTTTCTTTATATATTTTCTTTATGTATAAGTTCATTAGCTTAGGTTAGTAATTATTTTTTCTAGCAATTCTTTTGTTTTATAAAGTTAGTACGTTTGTCTGTGTAGAAGAATAGCACCACCCCTTACTTCCCGTGGGTGTCGTAAAAGGCGACTAAGGGTCTCACCGGAGAATGGGCAGCAGCGTTTTCTATGCATTCCACCACCATACCATACTGCGATCGCCAACCCGCCTGCCAAGCGTGGCGATTATGGCAAACCCCCCCAAAATTGGGGGAGGCCTATGTCCAGCAGTGGACGTCTATCGGCTGAAATGATGATGATAATGACGTTTGGTTTACACGTCTTAACACTTATTACTTAAACTGTGATAATTTTAGACTGTATAATAATCTGTAAGTATTTATAATTTAATTGTTTACGATAGTACGTGTTTACTAAATAACTGTGTGTTAAGTAGTAAGTAGGTGCTATTTTATTGTAAGAATGCCTCGAAGAAGATCCAACCTCTCCCAATGTAGCAGAAATGCTAAAAGGATGAGATTAGTTTGATCACAGGAATCTGAGGAAGGTCGTGAGGCAAAAGGCTCTCTGCACCAGGCTAGGTTTCGTGCTGCAGAAACTTTGACTCAGCGAGAATCTCGACTGAGTTCAAATCGTTCTCGAATGATGACAACTCGAAATAGGGAAAACGGGGAACAACGAAAGGCACGTTTATCTGTCGATCGCGAAGCTCACGCGCTATCGCGTGAGTCTGAGACTTTTGCTGTCAGGGAAACCCGCCTGAGCTCCCAGAGAGTACGGACAACAAATGCTCGATCCCAGGAGACACAGGACGAACGGGAAATACGTCTCACTGCCGATCGTGAAGCTCATACACTATCGCGTGAATCTGAGACTTTCACTGATAGGGAAATTCGTCTGAGTTCTCAGAGGGTTCGGACAGCAAATGTTCGGTCTCAGGAAACACAGGAAGAACGAGAAATACGTCTCACTGCCGATCGTGAAGCTCAAGCACTAGAGTCTGAGACTTTCACTGAAATTCGCCTGAGTTCTCAGAGGGTTCGGACAGCAAATGCCCGGTCTGTAGACGGTATATGTAATTCAAAATATGCTGCCCGAAAAGTCACTATTCCACGCGGACGAAGTCGCGGGCACAGCTAGTTGATAATAAAGATGTTCTATTGTTACAACATAGAAAACTATATGTATTTTTTTACTCATAAAATAAATTATTACTCATAAAAAACCCAAGAAATAAATCTCAATCAACCAGGGAACAGATAGTTTTCTTTGCATGATCGATTATATAGCGTAGTCACGTACACTGATGTGTACGTAACTAGATTTTGGTTTCTGAATTTTATTCAGAAAGCAGTTCACATTGATTTTAGTATGGTTGTGTTTTAATGTTAGCAATTTACATTATTTCACACAAGGAAACACATTCAGTCAATAAAATGGCATAAGAGTCTAGATCTCCCGACGACCCCTGAACATCCTCATTCTTTGAAGCTAATATTAAAAATCATCAGCAAATGTTTAAGTTTAGCAGACCTCGGAGCCTACTGTACTTACTAAGAGAAACTTAACTTCTTGTTCCTAACGCAGCCTCTTCGCTCTATAGATGAGCCAGGCTCCATATAATGTTGAACGTGTCTAATGTTAAAATCATGTGATTACTCAAATCCTCAACAAGTAAGAGAGTCGCTATCAATCACAACAGGGTGTCAGTTTGCGTGGATAATTATTTATCAGTAAACATTCTTGTATATAGTTGGATTAGGTACTCTTCGTCAAAGTCAATCACAAGTTTCACTTGAACGATATACAATAACGTGGAGAGGTCTCCAAGTAAAAACAATGCTCATACTCACATCTAAACGATGTAGTCTTGTGTAAATGATTCACCATTCTGTTCGGAAAATGCTGTAAAATTCGCGCAAAATTCCAAACAAACATGTCTGTCCATTCTTATCGCTTTACGTCCGCGGCGGACAACGTACGAAGCGCTTGAAGTCGGCCCATCTCATCAGGGCTAGTGCTTACACAGCGCTTGCAGCGACCTCCCAAGTCTGCACTTGTTACAGTTTGTACGCAGATAACGCTGCAGCGCTGCATGGGGTTGTACCGATGCGCTCTTTTACTATTCAAACTAGCGGAAATTTAACCATTTTAAAACATTACTAACAAAAATTAGTTGTTGGACACCAGCTGTGCTGCACTGTGCACAGCTGCACAGCGGCAGACACTTGTCAGGCAGCCGCTGTGCAATGAAGAGTTTGTTTTGATGTGAAAGCTACAGATAACATTATTTGCATGTATCGTTCCGACCTACCCTGATTTATGTTTTAATTTACCTCAGAAAGTACCTTCATATTCGAAATATTCATTTCGTTAAGGAAATTTTATGTAGGTTGCTACTCTCGTCGACTATTTTCTTTGAATGCATAAGCTTCGCGTTTTTCCATACGAAGTAACGTGCTCTTAGCAATTCCGATACGCGGGGGAAGCTCGCTGCATTGCAAAGTAAGCCATTCCTCTTGTTCATACAATTTATGCTGGAAAATAATTACAAACGAGCTTTTCAGACTCTTTTTATTTACAGAACAGGAGGTAGGTATGTTAATTAAATATACATTAATTATAATTCATATTGTGAATTCTCATATTACGTATCTGATATTTATACTACCGAAACCTTCCTAAAATCACTAAAATTAAAGCAGCGAAACAATACCTACACGTTGAAGGAGAGAATTAAAATAACACTTAAAATGGCTTGTGTTGGCCGCTCGGCTGCAGCGGTCAGTTTTACGGCACACGGTTTTAATGGCGTAAAGTTGTGCCCGGCTAGTGGTTGGGGGTTATTGTGCTCAGCGTGGGCAAACAACGCGCATTAGTCATAGCACCGCAGCCGCAGCCGCAGCAGACATGAGCCAAGTTGTGCACCGGCCAGTTTGTAAGACATTGTGTGTGTGGCGCGAGCTGTTCGCGCTAATGGGGGGCGGGACAGAGCACTCACATTATTTGCATTCTGCATGCCTGTGAACAGTCCTATTAAAATGTGGAGACAGACAGAGAAATATTAAGCCATTATTCTAAACGTTTTCCACATAAAATGTTCGTTTTGTTTCTGTAGGTACTAACACTAACAAATAACGCAGTCAGAACTATCATGTCTATTTACAAACCACGTTAAAATGTCATCTAGACTCGAGGCTAAATAAAGTACCAAAAAAATAGTGTGAATTTCACCTTTGTCACCAGAATTTACTAATAGTAGGTACCTCTGTTTTACATAAAAATAATGCATTTTTGTAACAGCGAGTGTCAAGCACTCCAGTGGCCCTTGTCTCCGCGCACAAACAAAGCTCAACCAAGCAATAGCGCGTTCGACTCCATCCGTCACTGTTCGTAAAAGGTCGCGAGTATACGCAAGAGGTCGCAGGCATACGCAAGTGCGCCGAGAGCGGTCGAGAGCCTGCCTTTGCACTGCCGGGGGTACCGGCTCAAAGGAAATCACAATTGAAGCGGAGCACGCAATTAGATGGATTAAGTGTGCGGAAAAATTTAAATGATCTACTCTTATTGCCGTCGGAGAGCATTTTTAATCACGTGTAGTCTGTGAGCCACTTGAGTGTAGTCAAATAAAATCACACTAATATTATAAAGGCGAAATTTTGTGAGTATGTGTGTGGGTGTTTATATGTTTGTTACTTCTTCACGGTCAAATGGCTGGACCAATTTTGGGAAAAAAAAATGTAGGTAGCTGACACCCTGGAATAACATATAGACTACTTTTTATCCCGATACTCCCACGGAATCGATATTTAGGCGGGTGAAACCGCGGGGCGCAGCTAGTTATCTGTAACAGTCATTAGTCGCTCTGTTGTAAACTTGTAAAGCGCAAAAGTCTATACTGACTTTTACCTCCTTTGCGTTCAATCATAATTATGTATTATCTTGCTGTTCCTTCTATTTATTTCAACTTGGGCTAAGCTCCTTTATTAATCAATTACATACATAATTATCTACATCGATTACAATTCAACCGATTCGCCATTAACAAGTACATAAGACGAGGCACATACTGGGCACACGTTCCTCCCACGCTGTATCGGCCACATTTGCGGCACATTAAGCCTGACTTGCAACAAGCGTTATTTCGAGTCGCACGTGTGCGCGGTCGTACGCACGCAATCTCGTCGATGCTCCGCCATTCATAAAGGCTCGTTTTGCAGACGAGACAAATTGGCCCGGATTAGTCTGCGCTATCGAGTTTGTTTGTGCGATAGAAAAGCAGACTTCACTTTGGAACACACGATGTTATCGTTTGATTCTGAAGTTCCTAATATCTAGTAATGAGCTACTTGACGAGATAGCCGTTTTACTAGAGTTTTATTTGTGGATTTGTATCATAATAGAAATAATTATGGCGAGTTGTAATTTCCTTTGAAACTAAAAATATCTTTAAATGAAAAACTGGGGTACCTACACTTTTTTAAGCCAACCTATCCATGTTTCGTAATAATGTGATTTAATTGCGTTAACTGTAAGTATTCTTTGTGTTAGGTGAGGTGCGCTAATATTTAAATTTACTTAATAGTTGACAGTTTGTTTGTCTTCAATAAAAATTGGATTTAGACTGCCATTAGATGCCCTCAAAAATGAACATAGGTATATATACATCATCATCATCTGCCTAGCCTTTTCCCAACTATGTTGGGGTCGGCTTCCAGTCTAACAGGATGCAGCTGAATACCAGTATTTTACATGGAGCGACTGCCTATCTGACCTCCACCTCCACACCTATACTGGTTAATACGATACCCCTTGGTAGGATTAGTTGTCAGACTTTCGGGCTTCTGACTACCCGTAACGACTGTCACCGAATGACAGCCGGGACCAACGGCTTAACGTGCTTTCCGAGGCACGGACGGGTCACGGTATGTAAAGATGGTCGCCCATACACAGACCAACCGCGGCAAGCGTAGCTTAACCTGATCGGTCGACCTGTGCGACTGTTATTATTTAGCCACGGACCCCTCATGAATGAATGAATATAAAATAGACATTTAAAAAAAAAATACTTACACAAAATAAAAATAAAAACGCCATCCACTTAACTAACCGGACTTCACTTGTTGATAAGAGCTGGCGGGTACCGACCAAGCCGCATGTACCATCAGCCACGTATCCGACACTCCGTCACTGGCCGCGTCGGTTTGCATACCATCCCGGGGCAGCCTGTTAGCAGTGCGCATGAAGCACTTAGACCTGCGTGCCCGAGCCGCAGGGCTGGCGGTACGTTTACAAGCTGGAACACAAGTATTTTTGAGTTATTCAAGACTTAGAACATTACGTGTGAATTCCCTGGGGGCATAAAAGATAGAGGTTTAGCTTTAGTAAATCTATATTTCGCCAGTTATTTTATCAAATTGTGTATGTCAAGCAAATTATCTTTACCGTTAACACGGCACAAGGTACAATTTCATACTCCGGGCTGCTAATGGAAAAACTTATTAAATACCTGACCTAGGAATTGAACCCAGGAGCGTGGGGGACGCAGCGGTCCCACTTTCGAAAACTAGATCAATAGTCACAGGTCATCAGAGAGTGAGTGAGCTCCATTCACAATAGAAACATGGAAATGTTCAAGTAAGCGATGTTCTAATATTAATTTTTCTTTCCCATAAAATTTGAAGAGTTCCACGATAAGTAAGAAAGTAACGTTTAGTGGCCCATCAGCTTGAGCAGTAAAGTATGTTTTAGAGCGCACTTGACGAGGTAACGCAATATTGCACCACTTTGTTGTTTACGATAACAATAATGGCTACGTTATTATTACTTTAAATGTGAACAATACAGTATTACAAAGTTTTAAGTATTCATCATCATCATCATCATTTCAGCCGAAAGACGTCCACTGCTGGACATAGGCCTCCCCCAAGTTGGGGGGGGGGGGGGGGGGGGTTTGCCATAATCGCCACGCTTGGCAGGCGGGTTGACGATCGCAGTATAGTATGGTGGTGGAATACATAGAGAACGCTGCTGCCCATTCTCCTGTACGACCCTTAGTCGCCTTTTACGACACCCACGGGAAGTATGGGGTGGTGCTATTCTTTAAGTCCGGCACCACACAGACAGTCTGTGTAACACCACACCATATGTTTTAAGTATTCATTAAAACATATGGTGAAGCGTCAATGCTTTTTTTTTTCAATATAAAAAATTAAATAATAACATTTTAGGATTTTTTCCTATAATATAATATGTTAGTGTTTCAAATTAAATATTTTAACTTCTCAATTGATGAATCCTCGCATCCAATATTCGTTGTCGCAGCGCCCATGTATCGGACCTTTCTTGAGTTTTCTCGCTAGATGCCGATAGATGGCAGAGCGACGGTTTTTAACTGTGTGTTCTCCGCCCCGGACTGAGACTGCGCGGGTGTGAGTCGCTCCGCCTTTGAATATTCCTTTTTTTGGTGAAACCTTGATGATACTCGTAAAATAATCGGACCTGCATCTGTGCTTTGTTGAGAACTTATAGTGCAGTGTTGATTTTTGGAGTTTCAACCATTCCAACGGTCGATTTAAGAAGATTTGCCAGCCGGCCGGCGGCTATAGACCTGCAAGCCATCACGCGCTCATGAACGAGATATCTTCCCATCACCCTGGGTCTGAGTGGGATCTCTGGATTGTCAAGGTACGTGGGTTTTGCTGCTGTAAATTTTGGTATTGGTTAATAAGGGATTCATCAATAGGGAAATTATCTTATTTTTGAGGTTCGCCATTACGCTTGTGAGTTAAGTTCTTATTTCAAATTTTTCTCACAACACTCATTAAAGGTGCAGGCTATTTACACGCCTCTCCAACATATTTAGGTCATAGTTAATACGGGCTGGTGTCAGCATCTCCACGTCAATGCGCGTATTTTACGTTTTAATATTTATTTAAATTCAGTCTTAGTACACCATGTCGTAAGTGAGGCTAGGATAATAATTATGCAATTGTTTTTTTTTAAATTAAAATCCATAATCAGTTCAAGATGCTTGATAACAAAGCTTGTTGAACCTATCAACGGCTCTAGGTTACAGTAAATCTATAAATCTAATACGTCAACGCTTTCAACGAATGGTAATTAAAGCCCTCTATCCCGTGTTCCCGTGTCAGCCCTACTCCGAGCTTGCGGGAAGCCTGTGATTTCTCTCAGCGACGTGTTTTTATTGATTTGAAGGTAACATGTAACGTAACGTTACGGCAGCGACTCGATCTCGTGAGATAGTGACAATATCGACGCCTCGCTGGATTTTCACAGATTTTCCTCTTTTGATCTCACTCACACGTTAGAGGTTCAATTACTTGCACTTGATAATTATAATTAATAGATACGATATTATGTTACGTCTGTAAATTACGAAATATGAGATGAACGTATTGATGTACTTATACCGCGAACTCAATCGTAATTCAATGTATTAATCAGTCTGTACACAATGCATAGTTCACGTAACTCATTCACATTCTGGAATTACTCATGCATGTAATGTTATGTGGAATCCAATAGGTAATTTAATATCATTGCTACATAAGCGAATGCCAAAACTTTTGCGTTTGTTACTTTCGTCTCTAAGCAATAATCACGGACAGTACCTATTACCAAAGGGCCAAAAACCAACTTCAATGCGTACAGCGTAAAAACATCTATTATACTTGAGTCTACGATCACTTCACTCATAAACTGTCCACGTCTTACGGTCTCGGGACACCATGGACAATTTTGTTTCCGCTACAAAGTGCGGGGCTATAAATCTGCAGGGCTATTTCCCGCGCAATGGGCAAGGGTGGGCAAAGTGCCTGTATCGAGGTATTACTTACAGCTGCCTATCGGGAGCTGCGTGAGGTGACAGGTGAAGAGAATATAATGGATGTGATGTTTCAGGAGGGATCATATATGATGAGTGATGTTGAATGAGGACTGTGTGATAGTGTGTTGACAGATGCGTTTTATTCCAATATTGGAATTATTTTCCAGATTCTGAAATAATTATCATGTTTAGTTTGCAAAAATGTTTGTATATTTTTGTTTGGTTTTAGAGAATTTCTTAACAGACGTGATGAAAGTATGAGAGCTCGTGGAGTACCAGTGCATAGCTCTCATTTATAAATAATATCAAGAAGGAGTGCTCCAGAGGCTGAAGAGCTGAAAAAGTTTTCATTGCTGCGTGGATCCAGCTAGTTCAGCCAATAAAGTTTAAGTTTATACACTAACACACATTGTACTATTATAGTATACATATTTAGTATGTAAGGTATTCTTGATATTATTTTTTCTTGATCTTCTTTTCAGGCTACTTTGGGCCATAGATATCTATGGGTCAAAGTAGCCTGAAAATAAAGGTTTTATTATCTCATTTATTTCATTATATACAACATACTTATTATAAATTATATTTTTAAATATTAGGATATAAAAACATTTCAAATATAAAAAAAAAATTGTAGTAGCCCGCCGGTATCGGGAACAGGGTCCCAGCTACAGGACAGGGCTCCAGAGAGAGGAACCTCCTAACAATGCGGGCCGTGTCCAGAAGTATCTGAATCAAGCCCTTGATCCAGCTGCCCAACGAGAGCCTCCTTAGGTGTTGGTCGAGACTCTTTGCTATTAGCCCATTGGCTGTCACGGCTATCGGCAGAATGATCGCTGAGTCCACATCCCACATGTCGACAACCTCGCGAGCCAAGTCAAGATACTTGATCTGTTTATCTTTCTCGGCTTTCACGAGGTTCCCATCATGCGGGACGGTTATGTCAACAATCATTGCGCGCCGCTCTGATCGATCCACCAACGCTATATCAGGCTTATTGGCAACAATAGTCCTGTCAGTGATGATGGATCGATTCCAGTACAATGTGATATTACAATTTTCGAGAACTGGGTCGGCAACATCCCTGTAATACGGCACCTCCGATTACAGAAGGCTGTATTTCAAAGCAAGCTGCTGATGGATTATCCTGTTAAAGCAAGTACTCTCCGTTAGCTAGACGAGAACACCCGGAGATGATATGCTTGATTGATTCCCCCGGCCAGAGGCATGCCCGACAGATGTCAACCGTGCCTTCGTTCACAATAAATCTCCGGTAATTTTTCGTCATCATAACTTCGTCCATAATTGCGCAAACAAAACCTTCGGCTTCTCCAAAGAGGTCACCGAAACGCAGCCAGGCTACAGCCGCTAGTAGATCTACATCAGGTGGTGTTGGGTTATATCGCGATTGTGGAGGGTCTTAACGTTAATACTAATAGTAATAATAGTAGTCCTATTAATAGTAACGCCGGAGCATTAACAATCTTCACAGATGGGGGTTTACAGACGGCTCACATCTCAAGTGCGTATGCGGCACCTCGCCACAGGCAATGGCTCGCCTCCCATCCTGCGCCGCATGCCCTGTCACCTGTGCACTTGATGGTCTTAGACTGCGTCAATGAACGGAGTTCACGCAGCTGAATTTTGGGCCAAAGATGTTTGAACTTTTTGCCATCGATACGCTAAAAGAAGAAGAAAAACAAGAAGAAGTAGAATAAGAAGGAAAAGAAGGTAAATAATAAGTTCTCATTCCTAGTAATATCTTTATTCACAATACTTATGATCGATTCAAGTTTCTTGGAAGAAATCACTGAAGCAATGTCTAATACACCAACTTCTTC
Organism: Mesoligia furuncula; assembly: GCA_916614155.1. Taxonomy (NCBI): domain Eukaryota; kingdom Metazoa; phylum Arthropoda; class Insecta; order Lepidoptera; family Noctuidae; genus Mesoligia; species Mesoligia furuncula. The sequence continues at coordinate 29,966,452 of OU744802.1, read as the reverse complement.
TTCAAATAATAAAAGCCAATAGAGAATAAGAGGCAGCACATCTTTCCCGGCTTGTGCAGACGACAAGTCGATAGCGGGCAGCCGGCCTTAGCGGCGACCGAGCGAGTGGAGTGGCTACAGCATCTATTACTTTATGCAAATCTGGGGTAGGGCGGCGACGCGGTGCTTAGGCCCCGTTCATGACTTGCGACGCGACTTGCGTCAAGCGACGCCCGCGCGCGTCATTTGTTTTAGTCGCTCCACAAGTCGCGTCGCGGTTACTCGTGGCATGCTCTAAGCATTTTTTCATTTGTTTTGTCCGTAGTTGCTGTCGCTAGAACGTGCTCGTGGCATATTCTGTGGTAGCTGTTCTACTTTAGGCTCATAGCAGTTTCTGTAGTAACAATATTAATTAAATAAATGATACAACATTGAAGTCTTTTTGTAAAATAAGATATCTAAGTAGGTACCATAATTCTTTTATTTTCCACATTATGAAACTTCTTCGAGTTGTTAGCCCATCTAACTGATGTAACACGACAATATTTTTATCGTTTACCTACCCATATAGACGTAATAGAGCCATAAATTCTAAAATTGGAACTGGGAAAATACAATATTTTACTTAGGTAGAATACTGACAGGATTTTTTATACTATAAATGCGTAAAAGATTTCTGCCAGTTACACTTACCTACACAAAGTTTGTACAACCACCTTTGAAAATATTGATCTCTATTTAATCTGGTCACATTGAAGTCTTTATCATTGAGGTTACGATAACGTGCAATTTTTTTTATATATTTGTAAGGTTCTGAATGTGATCAAGATATTCATAGGTCCACTATGCTGTTCTTGTTATTGCACGCCATATAACGACAAAGTCAGTTCATTTATATATTTGTCTATGTGACAGTTAGATAGTTCCAATTTACTGGGAATTGTTGTCAAAAGTGGTAAAGCAACCACGAGGCTGAGTATACCTAGGCGAGGTGAAACGTGACACTTGACAAACACGACAGCAGCGCATTGAACAGTGACAGAGTATTGTGTAGTCTGTTTCACAGTAAGCTGGTGCAGGATTACCTACACGAGGAGTATCCCCTGAGAGCAAATATTAAATGTGAGTACCGATCCGCCGCCAAGCCGGAGATTATGCAGGATCGCCTCAAGACGATTGTTGACGCCTGACTCTGTTGAGACTCTCCTGCTGTTAATGAAGATAATGACTATTAATAGATACTTTGTTATCAGTTATGTATCGTCGGGGAAATTAATTGTTAAGCAAATTGACACCTTACGTCAAATTGCGGTCCTGTAGCCATTTCATACAACCGTCAAAGAATAGGCATGACATTATTGTATAGGCAGTCCTTCCAAAAAAATGAAAATAACAAAAAGTTTTTAAAAACAAGCTTTTATTTAATTAAAAACATAACCGTAGTTCCTACAAGGAACCCTTATAGTTTCGTCAAGTCCGTCTGACTGTCTGTCCGGGGTTTTGCTTAGAGACCTTTAGTTCTAGAAAGCTGTAATTTTCTAGGAGTGCATATATTAATTACGCCGACAAAATGGTAAAATAAAAATTTTGAAAATATTTTTTTTAGGGTAGTTCTCCTTTTTTTTTTTTTTTTTGAGGATGGGAAATCATCAAATGACTCCTCCCGCTCTGGGTGGAGCGGAAGGGAGTGTCAGACTCTTACTGACTAAAACCCACCCGTGTTCCTTCCTTAGCCCTTTATGTTCCGGGCCAGCGGTAACCCTTTCGGACAATCCCGCTGACCCGGCAGGCTTCGGCCCTAAGGGGCCCCTCCTCGATGCTGACATCTCTTTGAGGCGCGCGTGGAACACGTACGCGCCGTCCGGCACGGGCCTGGTCCTGATCGGGCGGTGAGCTACCCATTACTCTCCGCCCGCAGGCCCGCGCCTACGGTGGCCGGGAGTCGTCACGCGGCTCCCGACGCCCGGAGCGTCTCCCGCGGCGGCTGGGACGGGAGGCTCTCTCCCTGAGCCGTTCCGCCACCTCCTTCGCTAGCATGACTGCTTCGCAGAAGGAGGTGACAGCCTCCCACTCCCTCTCGCCCCGGACCATGGCTTGCACCAGGGCCGGACGCGAGAGGTCGCCGTCGCTGCCAATCGCCTCTACGAGGACACGGCGGTGCTCCGCCCAAGCGGGGCAGACCTCCACCGTGTGCTCCACCGTGTCCTCTGGGCGATCCTGGCAATGGTGACACCCGGGCGTTTCCTCCCGCCTGATGATGTGCAGGAACCTCCCGAAACTTCCGTGTCCGGTGAGGACCTGCGTCAGGCGGTAGGTGAGGGCGCCGTGGCGCCTCTCTAGCCACTCAGGGTAGTTCTCCTACACGTGAAGTGGGGATGAATATTATTTTCGTCGTTTACTCCATCGTGTGGGATATCGTTGAATAGGTCTTCTTAAATGACTTTGGGGTTGCTAAAATATTTTTTCGATTTAATGCACCATTTACGAAATATTAAACTTTAAAGTGCAATTTTTTTTCCAGTAGGGCGTCCTCCCCCTCTAAAACCTAAACTGCGGGCTTGAAAAATCTGGAAAAATTCACGATGATAGTGCGTTTCATGAACTTTAAAGAAAAACTATAGCGGTTAAGATAACTTTATTAGTTTAGCAGTAATAGTCGTTGAATTTGGGTGTTGGATGATTTTGTACCAAATACAAAATCCTTAGCATTAATCTTTTAAAGTGACTAAGATGAAATAGTTGCTTGTTTATAACGGGTAAAGACTTGCATTGAAAAAGAAAATATGTTTTTTTTTTATATTCAGAATAAAGAACAACAGAATCGTACTACATTGTGATAACGGGCTACTACGGAACCCTACACTGTGCGTGGCCCGACACGCACTTGTCCGGTTTTTTTTTACGAATGCAATTATTATTTCTACATCAGATAGTGTCGCAGTCCCATTTTATAAACTAGATCTGAAATACCTAAGATATATAGCTATGAAATATTTGTTTTCAAATTATTTTATCCTTTTTCAATTTATTTTATTTTATTATTATTTTGTGTCGGGAGTTTTATAATTTTTTTAATTTATGTTTTTTAGACCTTTGTATCCTGTTTATGCGTAGGTATGAAGTTTCATTAAAATCGGTTCATTCATTTCGAAAAATAAGGGCTTGAAAGTTTGCATGAATTGCCGTACGGCGGCGTAAACGCTCTTAAGGGGGTGGAGAAAAAATATGTAATCCGCCATCTTGGAGCGGCGGCCATATCGAAATTATTACAATATTGAGTATTGCACAATGTATTGTTACCAGAACTAAAGATGTACGCAAAATTTCAGCTCAATCGGATACCAACAAATGGTCGAAAAATGGTTTGCAAATTTTGACGGACAACTTACATACATACATACGAATAGTGCAAGTTATATAATATATAAAAAGCTTGCAATTATAAAAAGAAATCGCCCCCGGGTGGGCTCGAACCACCAACCTTTCGGTTAACAGCCGAACGCGCTAACCATTGCGCCACGGAGGCTATGGCTCCAGATGCAAAATTGCATGCCTTACTATTGGGTAGATTTGGTAAGTACATTGTCCCGGAACCGTACCACTGCGTCCACAGCCTGTCATCGTAAATTGGGCTTTCCCTAAGTCTTGGGAAACTAATCGCAAGGTTGTGGTGCGCCTTCCTATCGAGTGCTCCGCCGCAGCTGTGCATGCGAGCTCCACAAATCCCGAGTGTCCGGAGTGTCCCGAATGTCGCGAGTGTCACGACGTCACATTTTTATGGATAACACGCTGTGACGTGCTCTGCAGCCGATTGCTTTATGGCGACAACTTCGGGCAAACTAATCTACTGTGTGCATTTTCTCCCAGAATTTTATACAGATTCAAAGTTAGAATTCTGAAAATATCGTTTGAAGAACGTTCGCAATCATGAGACACAAATGGCTTTAATATTCTAGCTCAAAGAAGTCTCATTTTTCATCCTATATTAGAAAATAATGTAAAAATATCAAATAAAATATTTATTCGCAGCGCGGACTATTTCCCAGACTAAGATTGATGAGATTTAGTACAAAATATTTTTAAAACAGCTTCGCGTTGATATTTTGTACACTACTATATTAGGTATTTTCATTTTAGTCTATCATGATCGAATTAAGCTATCCTGAAATATTTTGGGATGACGAAAATATTCGTAACGTAGATTTTCCTCGCGGTTCGCGTGACGCAAGTTAAGTAGCTAGGGAAACAGGCAACTGTGGCAAATATTATGAAGTCGGTTAAAAATAAAGTTGTTTTATAATCAGTTCTCGTCGTCTTTGCTGGAGCTACTGAAGTACCGCCTTGTGCATTCTAATTGATGACGGACCATATTTAAATTATAATAAAAACCAACACTTTACTCCATCATACTGGATGTACCTACCTGAAAATAAACAAAGTATTTATTAATTCAAAGGTGCTCTCCAGGTAATCAGATAACCCTGACCATTATTAACCGTCTCAGTAAGCCATTATTGGAGCAGTTAGTGAATACTAGTGAATTCGGTAACGGCTTGTGTTTCCATAATCACGCCGACCGCTGCGGGGCACATAATTGCTATGATAGGGTTCGGATCGGCCGCCATTTGTGATAATGTAGCATATGCTAAACAGTAAGGCAACTGGGTTGTGTTCTTCAAATTATTATGAAAATTTACATAAAATCAATACGATGAATGACGCTTAATACATGCAGGCACAGATTGTTGAAATGTAACATAAATAAGACGTCCAGTACAATACTACATGAAATGTAAAAACTAGACGAATATTTTTCAATCATATGTGTTACATTTCATATTACGTTTCACCAACCCGTACCAGGCATTAAACTACACCCAGCTCAGCATATGTCAAGTTTGCAATCACCGTTTTATAATTTAAGGAGAGTCTATCTTACCTGCATAGGTAAGATAGACTCTCCTTAAATTATATATATTGATCCTATAATTAACGCGTTGAGCATGCACTTCCCGCGAATAAACCGCCGATACAATTGCGTTAGCAGATTTGACCCCAGGACTGACTAAAACTGTTGCTCCTTCAATAAATAAACTGGAACAATTTCATGTTAAAATATTGCCAAGCTTCAAACAGCTTGTAAGCGTGTGGGTGCATACTGAAGTAGCAGTGTGTTCCAAGTTGCGTTACTGTGCCTATATTGACTATGGTGGTGGTGCTTGAATTATTTAGATGATCTATGTTAGAGGGACCATGGCCTACTCAGTACGTAGAAATGTTCCACTAATGCCGTTATTTAATTGATATGGCGGAAGAAATCCAAATATAAGTAAATGCTTTTTTAAAGTTACTATGTCTTTGATGTTATCAGAGGGAGGGTTTGTTGGGAGAGTAGCGACGTCCTTTCTTTAGAAATAATTAAGTATGTTCTGGTAAACAAAGGGATATGTATATTATGTATTTTTCATAGAAAATATAACTATTTTTAATAGAACAGGACATCGCTGTGTCACGACATCTGTAATGCTTAATTCTCTTGTCAAAAACTACTTAATTGGTCTTTCACGACTTGGTCTGTTCTGTACAAATTAACATTTAGTTCTATTCCCACAATTTCCTGACGGTTCCAGCAGATGTAAAAAATAATAAACCAGTAATAGCTGTCACTCCACCTGCCGTCTTAATATAATTACATTACATAGTTGACAGCGACGAGCTCCGCCTTAACGCAGTTAGACGCGATCTGCTTCTTCTCGTTTAGCTAGAAACGCTGTAGAATTGACTTTAACAATATTATGAGTAAACAAAATAATAATATCGTTGTAGGTACATGATTCATATTAATAAAGATCTTTGTGATGGAGTTATTTCAGGATTGAACTAGCACGTTGATTGAATTCTTGCCGCCAAGTAGTACATAGCTGTGTGCTGGATAAAGGTTATAAATGCAGTGGTTCATGATGATAAATTTCAATTTTTTATCTATGTCTAGGTACCGGATGCAATGAAATAAAGTGTATGACAGACTTAAGTATTAAATTGTCAGACAAGGAATAAGAAGCATATATGTATATACTACAGATAACTCTCAAACTGAAAAAGTAAAAAGCCTGCAACACGTATTTCAACTCAGAAAATGTATTTTCCCTCTTTAAAAGTCCCACCAACTATTTCCCGAGCTACCATTCAAGCGAGAAATCTATAATTTAGCCTAAGCCCTAGTCGATACGTGCGGCTTAAGCGTAACTGTCGCTTGGCCGCAACGTGTCGCTTAGCCGATATTAATTTACGAGCGCGATAAGCAACGCTCGCCGTTGTGAACTCGCCCCAATATTAATTATATTCGGAAGGCTTAGACTCTCCCACTCGAGTCGGGGCTTGCTTTTTGCTTAAGAACCCAATTTATTGATGTTTGCGGTGCACATATTGGCTAGAGTAGTGTTGGCGCTTAATAGAGTCGCTTCCAAGAAATGTGAGTTGTAACATAAACGCATAACGTAACACGACTGTGATGGTCTCTAAAGGGAGCGACAGAGCTGTATACTAGTTCTAGTACACCCACACAGGTACACAAAGGTAGACTCGAGTCTGTGGATTGATATAAAACAACGTCTGATATTACAGAACGGGGGCATACATAGTCATCATACGTGAACAAGAACTTTATATACATTATTTTGAAAGCTGTTTCTGAAATTGGATCTCAATTTTCGTACCACTTTTATTGGAGTCTAGACCGAAAGCCTTATACGTACGTGTGTTCCAATCTGTACTTACCACAATGGGATCAAAGTGTACGGACTGGAACATTACCTAACCTACACAATTTATACCAGACGGGGCCATTACATTAGCGTAGCGGGGCTGGCCTGACGGTCAGGCGGTCAGCCGGTCAGACGCTGTGCGGTCCAGTCCAGCCGTGCAGCCGGTAAATAAGCCGTTTGTACGCATTTGAGCGTGGCCCGACACGGCGGTCGCACTTTATTGTTACTATGGTGCCACCGGGAATACTACATAATTATTTGCGCGCTCGTGCACACTCGTGCAGATTTGTAAGACGCTTTGCATAAACGAACAGAGCTTCAGATTTAATTTTGTTATTCCAACTGATGTAATTGGTTCAACGGTAATACCTATTCTCACTGTTCATCTAGTAAGCCAGTGACTACTAGGAAGGTACACCAAGGTAACATTAAGCTGCCCCTTTACCTGACCCTTTCATGTGGTTTTAAAACCGGAAAATTACAAGTCCTTCCTTAATTACGTGAACATACTCGTGGAGCGGAGTGCGTACATCTTGGTAGCGCCAACACTGAGTAAGCACTAATTATCGTAAATACACAGCGAAGGAGCGCGCGGGGAGCGCTGGTCAGCGCTGGCCCACTATCTCGCAGGGACACTGTTGATTTAGGCCTGTTTGTACCGCACCTGATACATCGGGCCTAAACACATCAATTGTGTCCGCTACTTTATTAGTACGCTCTTTCGGTACCACTGCGACACAACGCCGTTCCGACACACTGATTGTGGACTCACGATCAGGCAGTTTTGAACAAACACACCCCTAATGTTTTAAACTTTTGCCTGCTCATATTTTTTGTTCAAGGATCTGAATAGCCTGGTTGGAAATAATGACTTGAAAAGCACTAACTTAAAAAGGTCGTGTTTGTATTTTAAAGCGGACCAGAGTTATCCAGAACGTAGAGTCAGAGAAAATGGCACATAGGAATGACTGTTCCTCTCAAATTATAAGCAAACACGGAGTGGGACCGTCGGCGCGGCGTCGGTTAGCACTCCCGCACTCCCGCGGCTCACACACGCAGTGTACACAATTAAAACGTCAGCCGAACTGCGCGCGTGTGTGACGGACATAATTAGGGCTGCCCCGTCGCTGTTGTTTTATAATTTACAGTTAGCAGCGCCGCCGCGCCTCGAGCCAGCCCTGCCAGATGCCAGCGATAAAAGCCTTCCCTTTGCGAAATGGAAAATTTGCATAATATAATATTATTCTAGAACACCTAGTTCGAATGCGGGAGCTGCATGCTCCTTTTGATCTCGGACAAAGGCTATAGTAACGCGATCGCCGCGGAAATCAAATGGCAGAGCTCACAAACTTATCTAATGCGATCCATTCTGAGAGGAGTTCTTTTCACAAAAAAGAGTCATTCCAACTCGATGGGATTAGCCTTAAGAGCAATTGAAGGCGCGTAGTGGATGCGCACGAGCGGCGCACAAGCGGCGCAGTGCGACCAAGTGCGCGCCCGCTATACGAGTAAGTCACATCAGTTACTGAAGAATAATAAAACACTTTAAAGGTGAAACTTTCGTCGGCTAACGAGTTTCCTCCCGCCGCTACCGCGCGCCGCGGTCCTGCCCGCGCAGGTAGACTTTTTACAAAATAAATTGTGGAAGTACTCATCAACGCTTTGTTATTTTTATGTGGTGTAATAAAGCCTCTCTCGGGGAAATTATTTAATAAATAATTATTTGATGTTATAAGTGTCTATTATGTATGCTTTGTACTGATTCCTGACCCCTTACTTCCCGTGGGTGTCGTAAAAGGCGACTAAGCCCCTTCGCACATGGCGTCGTATCGTAAGCGTATCGTAGAACGCGCGAAGTACGAGAGCAATACGAGCAGGAACATGTTCAAACAAGTCCGCACACGAGGCGGTGTTGCAGCGTATCGTATGAGGTGTTCATTGTCATTACGATAGTCGTAGCGTACTGGCGTAAAACGGACAGTTCACGTGCAGCAACAAACAATCTTTTCTTGTAATTATTTGCGATGTATGGATGGATCCAATGAGCACGTCGCTTTCTACTTCTAACGAAATCAAATAACAAGAAATCCTCTTAGTCTGAAGAGAAGATAAGGTCATCAATAAATTCCCCAAACACATCTGGTACGCTTGACGCCATGATTTCAACTGAGATATTACAAAACGATACGTCTACGCGACGATTCGTTTGTAGAACACTCCGCGTCTCGTGCGCGTAGCGTAATTACGATACGCGCACGAGACAACTACGCCTACGACCCATGTGCGAAAAGCCTAAGGATCGTACCGGAGAATGGGCAGCAGCGTTCTCTATGTATTCCACCATCATACCATACTGCGATCGCCAACCCGCCTGCCAAGCGTGGCGATTATGGCAAACCCTCCTAAAATTGGGGGAGGCCTATGTCCAGCAGTGGACGTCTATCGGCTGAAACGACGAAACGACGTACTGATTAAAGGATATACGGATATATTATCTGGATATAACCGTATATCCTTTTATCAGTACGAAGCCGCGGTTCACTTGTGCAAATTACTAAAAACCCTCTTTTCATGAACATAGCTTAGTGGGCTATTTTAATGAGAATTAAGAATTTAGCATCCCTCACGTAAGATACTTAATCCACATCCACGTAGGTACATATATGTAGAGGGTCCATCACGCGCAATGATTACACGGAGATGTATAAAGGAGTTGAGAGAAAGCGGAACATTTGGCATGGAAATGTATTTCGTTGTACATCGCGAGTTAATCCTTGACAAATGCTAAATACGTTAACTCGCGCCCGTGTTCAGGAGCCGGGAGAAAAAACGTGTGGGCACCAGACCGGCGGCGGCGGCGCGGCGGGGCCGGGCGTGCCTCGCGGCAGTCGCGCGGCGCCCGCCGCACAGTCCGTACGTCGCCGCGCCGCACCGCCGTTGGAACCATCACGCCGCTCCGTCCGCTCGAGCTCGTCGACTCGAACAACCGCGTTTGGAACACCTGTGACGTGATAGTGTTATGGTGGAAGTTTTCGGAATGCTAGTGTGGTGTGAATAAAAGATCGGGGCCACCTCGGAGAGCCGGCACCGCTCGAGGTGGGTCACATGTATTATTTAGGAGATCGCTCTGCTGTCGTCGTTCAGCGAGTTATTAAGACAGCCTGCGACGAGCCGCGTGAATGTTTAATGTGATAAGTTGATCAGCGAGCGGGTCCGGGCGGCGTGCCTGTGTCTCGCTGGAGCCAGCGATGCGAGCTGGCCGCGACAGATAAGCGGCTGTTTATTCGTCCCCTTACGTCCATAACGGACTCGAAATAGTCGGGACTTCTCGTAGCCGTTATTTTGAGAAGCCTCCTTTGTAAAAACTGTATTTGGACTATAGGTATAACAACGTGAAAAAAATGTCTAATGAAATAGACTGAAACTGAAACTTTTATAATGACGTTCAATATGAATTCTTCAACAAAGCATGCTCATGTTCTACTTATTTAGATAAAGAACAGAGTGCAGCACTTATTGAATATATTACGCACATGTACCTACTAGAAGTAACTATGTTATGTGATGCATGAACTCTCTATCTAGAATAAAGTCCGCGTGACGTAAAGTGAACATAAATAATAAGCTCTTTTAAGCTCAAATTACATTAAAATGTTCAGACACAAAAGACACGCCAACCTTTTCAAATTATGAAAGTCTTTTGTAAAACTTTATAATTTTATGAGGCTTTTACAAAATATGTTCACTAACAAAAACCTTGGTTTATTATCCACGAAACATTTTGCTTCATACACATTCTTGCAAATATTTGGCGAATGCCCAGAATGACGGTAGTTGTGTTTTTGCTAACTAAGCGTTCCACCGCCTTCTAGGAACGTCTCATTTAATATAACACAACTGACTCGGGTCGCGAGTGTAGTAGGTAATCTAGCTGACAACAACACACTATGTTATTACAAATGTCTGCCTACCCGCTTTCCAATTAACGTTGGGATTAATGGCGGAGAATCAGAGCAAGTAATTAATGCCAAGAGCATGATAATTGTTATTAATTATTGTCGCACTGTATTGTTCACAGTTCATATCGGATAATGGTTTGTTGTGTAATATTAACTCATCGGCAGCAACCACTAATGGTTTCTCGAACTTAATGTTTGACATAATTATTATATTCTGACATACGATAAATGAGATTATAGAGAAGGGTTGCCTGGCAACCAAGCGCAGCTATTTAATAAGGAATAAAAAACTGTAACTTAAACCTATGTATATAGCCGAGAACGAATTGTAACATATACCTATATATATAGCCGAGAACTAATTGGCGACGAAGCCAACGACCCGTTTATAGACTCATTAGGGCTCAGTCTGGGTATTTCAGAAAATCCAGCATCAATTAGCGAGCTTACAAGATCTAGCTTTAATCTCTGAACTTTGGAGAAAAGCAAACACAATGCATTTAAATAAAATATATAAAGTAGCTTAACTATGTACCTATTAATATCGTAAAAGCTGCTTCAAAAAAAGATAACTGTTTCATGAAAGTATTGAGTATGACTTTGTTTAATTACGACATTTTACGGTCTTTCTAGATTGAGTGATTGCAATATAAAGCTCAATTACGGACAGTTTCTGGATCTTATCAGAGTGCCTTCGTCCAACACAGCTGTACCTGGGGTGTGGGTGTCTGGGCTATAAGGGCAGAGGCTCGATGGCAGGCGTGATAAGCGCCAATAAACTTGCTTTATGTCCTCAATAAAACTGCGGGAGCAGCGCACTCGCTGGCTGTGCTCGCACTTGCCAAGACGTTACAGATTTTAACTTATTTAGCTGCCACAATGTTGTTGTAATTCTAGAAGGCAAAGGAGTAAAATTAGTGCATAGTTAAAAGCAACTTAGGGGGGTGAAATTATTCATTGTTATGAACCGTATGTTTCTTAGAAATATAAGACAAAACTAGTAGATCTAGTTGTTGGATTTTATCAAGTAACACTGCAGGCAATTGTAAGCCAGTTCAATAAAGAGCTAATTTTTAACTAGTGGTATGTATTTTTCTTGCACACTCTAATCATTTCAACTGTTTTAAGAAGCCACAGGTTAAGGTATTATCACAAAAAATAAACTTTATGATATAATAATCAATAATAGTGACCTAGATGATTTATTGTTTGTACAAATTTATGTTCTGCTGTCGCTCCCCCGTTCAACTTAATAACTGTGTGTTGGTTGCTACACTGTGCGCTGCGATGGACATGCAATTTGTCGCATCATCGCACCGCAGTCCTGCACACATGACGTACTTGCTACATGCACACCGCAGCCATCGCTAGGAGTCACGTACCGCAATTTCGCATCGAATTTAAAGATCGCCACAAATATGATGGCTCGTACATCTCACACAAACAGCCGACCAGCCCATTTCGCAAGCTTCGATGTAACTTCATCCAGTGTTAGTTCAGAGCGTGCCAACACTTAAGTACTTACCGAACACATATTCATGCCACATTATTACAACCAGTTATTTTTCAAAAATACTGAGAGTGAGCGCATGTTATTATGTCAATGTTATCAATTTATCGTTGTTTTTACACTTTTTGTTCTTTTAGAGATAGTGAATATTTTAGCAGCTTCTCAGTTTAAACCAATTTCGCCCAATAACAACGTTTGAATAAAAACTTTAGTAGAACATTGTGCATGTGTACCTGTACATCAGTTGTTGAAGCATTTTTTATTCAAATGGAGAATATAGTTTATCGTCCATACATACGACTTTAAAAACATCTAAAGCGGTCAAGAAAATATTCCATTCACTTAACTTTCCCTAAAACTTGCAAGTAATTAAGCTATAAACAAAGACACGCAAGCCCGGCGAGCCCAACATGTTCCCCGGTCGGCGCCGGCTTCGTTACCGGTTGTTTGCGTATGATAAACTTGGACATAACGTTAAAACCGCGTGTGTAACATTATCACATAATTAGAGGCACACGGTTGTCTACATAGCATTGTTTTCTTTTAGGTCTTTGGTGATAAGAGCTGACTAATGGGGCAGTAATTTGTCAACTCAGTCGGAAGCCACATTATAGTAGCTAAACCCATTTTGGTGAAAGCAATTCTTATTTTATACACGAGGATTTTTGGTGGGCTTTTTACCAGTACAGTGGAAGATGTAACACAATGTTAATAAGTTCTCTTTTATGATACGTTAGGAAAAGTACGGAACAGAACAGGGAAGTATGGCAGAAGAAAAGGGAGGCTTTTACCCAGCAGTGGGTGACTCCGGGCTGACATGATGATGAGGAAAAGTACTGTCTGATGGACATCACCTAGTACTGTCTGATGGACATAACCTAGTACTGTCTGATGGACATAACTTAGTACTGTCTGATGAACATAACCTGGTACTGTCTGATGGACATAACCTAGTACTGGCTGACTGACGTAACCTAGTACAGTCTGATGGACATAACCTAGTACTGTCTGATGGACGTAACCTAGTACTGTCTGATGGACATAACCTAGTACTGCCTGACTGACGTAACCTAGTACAGTCTGATGGACATAACCTAGTACTGTCTGATGGACGTAACCTAGTACTGTCTGATGGACATAACCTAGTACTGCCTGACTGACGTAACCTAGTACAGTCTGATGGACATAACCTAGTACTGTCTGATGGACGTAACCTAGTACTGTCTGATGGACATAACCTAGTACTGCCTGACTGACGTAACCTAGTACAGTCTGATGGACATAACCTAGTACTGTCTGATGGACGTAACCTAGTACTGTCTGATGGACATAACCTAGTACTGCCTGACTGACGTAACCTAGTACAGTCTGATGGACATAACCTAGTACTGTCTGATGGACGTAACCTAGTACTGTCTGATGGACGTAACCTAGTAGTCTGATGGATGTAACCTTGTACACGAATGTTTACTAAGACAGAAGTGACTCACTTTGTGAATTCTTGAGCTATATTATTTCTCTTTATTTTATAATGTTGCAAGTTATTTACTTGGTCTTAAGGAAAACGAAATAAACCGCAGTTATCTGCTCATGTTATTAAACTACCATTTTACAAAGACGTAAAACGATTAATAGGATACGGCTCCCGGCTCTACGATATTAAAACGCATTTCAAATGAAAAGCCAGACGTATTCATTACGTTCCCGCTACGGCTCCAGTCGGCTCCACTTGCGAGCCCTTGTCACTACCCTGACTACATTCACTTCTTTTTAATTCAATGTAAAAGCAATAAACTTTTCATGAAAAGCTAATAAACATATTAAATAATATTCTATGAATTTAAATATGTTTTAGTTTTGGTACATGTTACTTTTTGACGATCTGTTCGTGTTTAAATTAGAATTGGCAATTCGACAGGCTAATTAAACCAATAATGTGAATATTAATCAAACGTATAACAGAATAAGCTAATAAAACTTTGCGAACTTGGTGAGAATTTCAAAAGTTTACATCGTAATTAGTATCTTAACTTTTGTAAATAGACTTATATATATTTATTTAAGAATTTTCGTGAAAAGTAATTAGAATGGCAACCATTATAAAAACTTCATTCTTTTGTGATACTATCGCAGTCAACGGTAAGAAGATCTTGACTGTTTTGAAGATCTTGACTTGAGGCGTGTAGATTTAGGGCGTGTAAAGTTAGAAGCTTGTCTCTACATGAGATCTGGGGGCCTAAAAAGGCCACTTTGGGAGAATCATAAAAGGAATTCATTATGAATGATATTAAAAGTCGTAAAATGGTCACAATCTGACAATTCATAATATTGTTTGTGTGCAATTCGTAACACGCAATTCATCTATTTGACAATTTTGTATGGAGATTCGTAAAATGGTCCACAAAATAGGAATTGCTTTAATGTCAAATAATGGAATCGTAAGAAGTTAGTCAAAAGCAACATTTCACAAATCGGATTGGAGGCTTTGTGAAGAAATAATGTTATAATAGCAGATTTAGCCCTTTATGAAAACTTTCTGGAGCACGCGCGGGTTATGACGACCCTTCTAGATCGCCGACAAAATGCAGCTCTTCGGAAAATGGACATAGCGTTCGAAATGCCGGATCTCGAATTTGTTGGTATAGACAGGCTAAATAAGTGTGTGTCGCGACCTCATCCGTACATAATGTACCCGCTGCGATGGCATAAGTACCTACTATCCCCAAGGCAAGTAAAAGCATTGTTTTGTGATAAAAGTAAGTAAGTAGGGTGTTTTTCAACACTTTTAACTAAGTAGTTCTAGATAGACACTATCATCTAATATTATAGAGGTTCAGGTACTTACTCTGTACCCCCTCCGTGAAATGCATACAATCTTCTATTCACATTTTAGGTGTACAATAGGTACACCTCTGCCTAACCCTTCAGGGATATATATGTGTGATATTGTTATAGTATCATACTTTACTTCAATTTAATTGAGTAGTATATTTAAAAGAGGACCCTTAGAAGAGTATATTATATTATACCTTTTACTAAAATAAAACAATAGTGATATGAAAAATATTTAATTAAATTATTAACAATTCTCATCTTAAATTATTAAAAAACTAATACAAACATAATAATTAATTAGGCTTTTTTTCATTCATTCAGGTTTAAGACTGATTAGTGTTGATGCTAGCTGCGGAGGGGCACACTATGTCTCCTTTTTATGGAATCACCATCCACTTAAGACCCACTTGGAACAACTCCGCCAGGCTGAAAAGGAAAATTTGTGGTTTTTAGTAAGTCAAATCATCATCATCATCTGTCTAGCTTCTCTCAACTATGTACTATGTTGGGGTTTGCTTCCAGTCTAACCGGATGCAGCAGAATACCAGTATTTTACAGACTACGCCGACTGCCTATCTGAACTCCACAACCCAGTTACTGGGTAATACAATACCACTTGGTAAGACTGGTTGTCAGACTATAGGGCTTCTGACTACCCCGTCATTGTTTAATTTGAGTACTAATATAATAATAAAATAATTATGTTTCAGGTGACACAGGCTATCCCTTAAAATCAACATTGAAGACACCACAAGTGGACACAGAGCCCGATACCTTTTTCCCTTTATGTTATTTAAATGTTATAATACAGTATGTTTTCCTTTTTTATTTCTTTATAATTATATTATATGAATTACTTAATTTTTTATTGCATACATGTACAAAAAATTCATACTTTACCTATAAGGGACACCAATAAAAAATAGTCTCGTCTGCATCAGCAAGCCTCCCAAGGTTCTGCACTATTAATTTACTATATCAGCTGTAGCATGTTGCATCTCCACCTGAGGTAAAACTCTCCAAGCTTCATCTAGTGCAGCCAGAGGGCGACCTAAAAAACGTAATAAAAATACCATATAATCATTATCAATAGTCATCATGTCTTAGTAGCAATATGAATAGCTGTAGGGTTAGAAAAATCCACTCACTGCGGTATCTTGCTTGCCGAGTTCGACGAGGCAGAGGCACTGTTGTAGCATCAGCAGGGCTAGGGTTTGGTGCTGACGCACGAGTCTGGACAAAACACGTGGCTGCAGTGATCTCGAAAAGGGGCTCAATACCGACAGCGCTTCCACTTTGACTGTAGAAAATCGAGCAGATTGTTCCATTGTATCTCAGACACTAGCTGCACGTCTTTCCATTCCTACAAAAAATTACGTACATTTGAATACATTTGCACAGCATTTTATTTAAGTAATGATTTAAGTCAAACAATTATACACTTACTTTGTATTAAAAACGATCTTACTCGCACGAAATACTAGTTTTAAACTACACACATTATGATTGTTTAATATGTTGATGTTTGATTCAGTTTGACGTTGAGGCGGGAGAAACGAAGGGTGCGTTCCGAGTTGGGATGTAATCCATTTGAGCGGGCTTAAAAACTAAAGACTAACAAGTCGCTCTAAATCGTAGCGATGCGATTAAACTCACCTAAATCGGAAACAATTTAGAAATTAGTGCGGTCGGGACCTTCCAATCGCACTAAATCGGAATCTAACTGTTCTAACTTCAATTACATCTTTCGGTTTCCTACAATTAGTGTACTTAACGCTTAATTCGGAATGCGGCCTAAAAATACGCGTTGCCAGTTTATTGTTTCTAACTTCCCTTTTCAGGGCTTATCTGCGGACTTTTTAACAGTTATGAGTATATTATAACGTTATAACATTTAAACTGTAGAAATAAAAAATAAAAAACTAATTTGATCAATAAAAACTGTAAACGAAACTTTACCGATAAAATTACGGTCTTTATTTTTTTCATGCGGTAACATTTGCACCGAATATGATTCTGTTTGAAATTGAATTCTATAGGATTCGGCTATTATGTGTCACCATTTTACGAAAAATAGAAGAATTGCTACTGATCCACTGGGAATTCAGGAAATTACTCGTTTTTTGAGGAATTGCTTAAAGTGGCCTTTTTAGGCCCCCTGATATCTTTTTGACAATGCGAGCCACATGGTCTCATCTTGATTTTATGTGAAAATGATTTTGGTGGTAATTTATTATTTATACCAAGGGGACTCCTTGGTATAAATTACTAATCAATTTTCAGACCTCTAACATCAAAATTTTCGGCAGTCTCATACAAACGTTCAGGGAGTTAAATGTTCGAAGGTTTAGAATTTTTTTGTTGTTTGTGTACTAACACTAGCTTACATACCAATTTTCAGCTTTCTAGGACTTCAGGAAGTACCCTAAGAATTTTATCGATCATCAGTGAGTAAGTGACGAACTAGGGTTTTTTTTAGATATCAATAAAATCTAAAGTATAAGAGCTATACAATTGAAACTTTATATTTTTAATAAGTCTACGACATCATATTTCGAGAATTTTGTTTATCTAGTATAATCCAAACCCAAGCTATGAGGGTTCAAAAAAACGACGAAGCGCTTCGAGAAAAGGTAGGTATTAGTGCCCTTGCGCTGCGCTTGGCTCGTTTTGACGAGGGCACTGCCGTGCCCCCACCAGATACGTGCTTGACCCACAACGCAAAAAGCAGCAACCATATAAATAACAAGAGAAAAATTTGTCATTACCATGGGTACAGTTCCACAAACTTGCAGTACAGACAAAGTCGCGAGTGCGACTAGCGCGCGACTCTCGAGTGTAAAATTCGCGCCGGCCGCGAGTGCGGGAACATACGCGCCGTTTGCAGCATTCCTTGTTCATCAAGCTGATTGATTCGCGCGAGTCTCGAGTCCTGAAATATTCAATACAAACTATGCGCGCGTTTTGAAACCTGCATTAGTACGTTTGACGTGTTTTTGAAACAGTTCCTATGTTGATAAAAACAGCAGTATGGGAATGTACAGCTCGGCCGAATTTGTTTTAAAATCAATATGAATACGTTCGTTATATTGTGTAGCTACAACACAGTGGGTAGGTACTTATTCATCGAATTCGAAGGTTTATTTAACTGGGCTACTTTCCTGGTCAGGGATATAACCGAACTGAACCACGATAAGTTATAGATCTGTAGGCCGAAGCGACCGAAGCGTAACAAAATGAACTCTTAAACCATATTTCAGTACGATTTATAAAACGTTCAAAAGTTAGTAAAATGAACGATTTGGAGATTTACGAGTGATTTTATGTGAAAACTTTGTATGAACCCTAGGACTAGTAGCCGTGAGGAAATTGCACTAAAGATTTATTTGACGGCAAGCGCTGAAATAAATAGCTTCAGATAAAGGCTATCTGTGCTGATAAGTGCTCAATTAAGTACGGAGACAGGCGAGATGGATTAAGTATGAACGTAAAATATAAAAGTGCGGCGGAGACCATCCAAATGATTGTTCGTCACTAGCAGGTGATGGTATTATTTGTCCCGCTAAATTGGCATTGTCTGTTCGGCTTATATAAATTGGTTGACCGATCATTATCAATTGCGCGACCGGCACTCGTATCAATGATGGTATGGTTTCGCAAAATATGTGGGAAATTATTTTGGTGCTAATTAATAACTGGTAAAATTCATAACAAAGGAATAAAAATGGTAAATGCCCTAGTGTATACCGTTTATTCGGTAAAACGCAGATAAAACTCCAAAAACGACAAAAACTTAGGAAACAAAGATAGCTAACAGTAAAAGATGACATCGCAACAACTCACATAATAAAGTAACAAGACGAATGATGGAAATCAGAAATAGAAGAAAAACTAAAGTGAATGGACCGTTCCGCCGCTAACAATATTACTTGCGAGAAAAACTGGCATTTTCTAGAACAGCGCTCTTGATGCAAAAGGTCAATTTAGAAAAAGTGGAGAACGCTTAATCACAAAGCAAGCTGCAGTCAGTTCAGGCTTATTATTTGATGGCCGAATAAACGTCCAGTACCAAGCAGTTAGGATACTATTACCTACACGATTATGAATATTCTTTATATAAAAGAAGACAGATTTATTTAGAGGAAATTGACTGATTAACGTTTGATTGTTTTCTAACATTAATGATTAATAAAACATTGTTTGTCACTGACTGATTAACAACGCGCTGACTAAGACTATGAACACAGAATTTATTTTTCACTTTGTGTACCTATCACAAGTCTTATTAGGTTCCGTAGTTCCTACAAGGAACCCTTATAGTTTCGTCATGTCCGTCTGTCTCTCTGTCTGTCCGAGATTTTGGTAAGAGACCGTTAGTACTGAAAAGCTGTAATTTTGTAGGAGCATGTATATCAATTACACCGACAAAGTGGTAAAATACAATTTTGCAAAATATTTTTTTTTAGGGTAGCTCCCCTACATGTGAAGTGGGGATGAATATTTTTTCGTCGTCTACCCCATCGTGTGGGGTATCGTTGAATAGGTCTTCTAAAATGACTTGGGGGTTGCTAAAATTATTTTTCGATTTAATGCTCCGTTTACGAAATATTAAACTTTAAAGTGAAAATTTTTGTTCCAGTAGGGCGTCCCCCCCTCTAAAAGATCAGGAAAAATTCACGATAATAGTGCTTTTCATGAACTTTAAAGGATAACTATAGCGATTAAGATAACTTTATTAGTTTAGCAGTAATAGTCGTTGAACTTGGGTGTTGCATAATTTTGTACCAAATACAAAATCCTTAGCATTAATCCTGTATAGCGACTAAGATGAAGTAGTTGCTTGTTTAAGACTTGCATTAAAAAACAAAATATGAAATAAAAAAACTAAAAATACCATAATAAATTATCATGTTTCACAATACTGCCGCTAGATGGCGCTGTACCAACGGTTTATGCTTTTATTCGAGTACCTATAGAAGTCACCAACGAACTTTGTTTAATTTTCGAATTACAATAATTTTGTGAATTAAAATAATAACTTGGCAGCAATCGTACTCTTATTTTTTAGCTTTACAAGGAAGAAAGTGGTTCTTATTAGATGTCTAATCTGTTTAAATAATTATCTTCGAAAATCAATATTTTGTTGTGTTTTGTATCGCTATTCGATGACAGATGGCGTTGTGCCGTGACGTCACTTTTGTAGATCGCGGTGCTAAGTTTTTCTTACACCTCCGTGGTTACGTTATGTGTTAAAGTTTTGTTTTACTCTGGACACCATTGTCATAGTTCATATTTAAAATTCAGTAGGTACTACGCATTCAAAATGGAACAATATAATAATCTAAACATAATATATACATAAATCCTAATATCTTTACCATTACATACATATATTCATTATATTCAGAATAAAGAACAACAGAATCGTACTATATTGTGACAACGGGCTACTACGGAACCCTACACTGTGCGTGGCCCGATACGCACTCGGCTGGTTTTACAAATTATTTTTGTTTATGGGTAGGTAAAAAGTAGCGTGCATGCGAAATTCAATTGTGTGGTTTTATTATAGACTTATTCCGGTAAAGTTGCGGGGCAAAGGCTATAGTCTGTTATGAAACTCCTTGACGATATAAATTTTGCATTTCAAAATGGTTAAACGTACAACGTAAACATTTACTTTCTAGGAAGTTTAAAGCAAAATCCAAGTAAAAGATAATAAGAACACTTTATCTTAAGTTTAATGAAAACACCAGAAGTTGTAGTTAGTCCGTGAGATGACATTGTAGACAGTTTAAATTAAAAACATGTCAGTAAACCGAAGCGTTCTGCGACAAGTTAACTAGCTAACTTTGACGAGTTGCTAGTTAAAGTAACTAGCAGGTATAAATATTCTAATCGATGTGACGTCGCGGTCGCTAGGTCCTCATAATCTGACTACCTAGTATAATATGTTTGGTAGTTTTAAGGCGTTGTTCTCATGTTTTCCAGAAGAAGATAGTAATGAACAAGTCAAAACCCTCTTGAATTTACCAGTCATTGTAACGTTGATAACAGTATTATGGTCATGAATATTGATACAGATTTTCGAGTTAAGAGCGTTTACGCCGTAGGGCATTTCATACAAACTTTCAAGTCCTTGTTTTTCGAAATTAATGAACCCATTTTAATGAAACTTCATACGCATAAGCAGGATACAAAGGTCTAAATAGTTAGTAGAAAACATTTTCGAAATGTCTTATTTAAATAAAGATAACTGGAAATCTCTGTTTCTATGAAAAGTCGGTCTAATTTGGCTGTAACACTATTTTTCGAAAATGTTCTCTACTAACTTTTTAGACCTTTGTATCCTGCTTATGCGTATGAAGTTCAATTAAAATCGGTTCATTCATTTCGAAACACAAGGGCTTGAAATTTTGTATGAAATGACCTACGGCGTAAACGCTCTTAAATACGTTTTCATAAATGAAACTACTATAGCTGTAGCTACATATAATATAAATACGATATGAAATTATTTATATAACTCAAGAACGGTAATGAAACCAGAAAAACGATTAAATAAAGCGATAAGAAGAAGAGCCATGAATTTCTTAGTTATCTTTTATCTAATAGCCCAATTTAATTAACGTGAAATCGTTTCAAGGAAGACATTCGCTTTAAATGACCCGTTTATATAATATTCCTTTAATGTTAGCAGATTATATTTTTATATAAATTTTGGACCTTCCATAGCATTATTTCCCTCTTGAAAGCATGCTCTCTGTGTCAAGATATCTAAATTAAATATTAAGCAGAACATTTTTAACAAATACCTTTGATCCATATTAAATTCAGCGATACAAAACAAAATACTTGCAAACATATCGCTCTCTACTTCAATATCTTCCAATAAAGGGTAACTTGGAATATTTGCGACACATCAAACCGGGGACAGGATCGAAATTCAAATATCTTTCGAGTACATTTCATCGCAATAGGCTGTCGGTGCACCGACACGGCACCTTGCGGTAAATTATTCGCATCACGTGGCAAATATGACAGGCTTGAGGGAGTCGCCTTCCTGAGGAGAAGGCTCGGGCGCGATCGGGGCCTGATAACGCCGCAATAAACTTGCTTTATGCGAACAATAAAAGGCGTGGGGCGCTCCGCGGCGCGGCCCCTTGTATCGCGCAAATTGACGCGCCACTACAGACTGTACTCAATCCTGCGGAGACTACAATACGTCATCCAACTTGTTTTATCGTTTATTTTGATATTAGTTTGTTGAGTGAGCCAAGTTTAGAATTCATGTGGGAATATGTGCTTGAACTTCATATTGAAGTTTGGATATTAGCGGTACCATGTGAGGATTATATTAAAGTTACACTAAACAGCTTTGTGATGAAGTGTTAATTAAAGACTATAAATATTAACATAAATTGGTTATAAGATTTATGAGTTTATTTGTTTATTTAAAACTGTTGGGGGTTGTACAGAGACAGACAGACAGAGACTGACAGAGACTGGATCCTACGACACAGGGTATCCTAGTGCGGGATCCAGTGTACCTAAATATTGTAACTTGTTTATGAATCAGTAAACTTATTATTACTTATTACCTAAGTCAATAGTCAGTTTCAGGCTGTTATTTTCTATCAGAATGTGCATGTTGGCCAAAATTCAAAGCTAAAATTATCCATGCCGCTTCATACAAAGTGCCCCTTTTCAACTTGTGATCGCAATCCGTATAATGTCCGTATACTCCCATATTCCGTATGCGCCCGGGTATTGCCTCTGTTGACCTGCCCGTCAGGTCCGAGCTGGTCAATTTGATCAACAATAGGACTGAACGAGCGGCATGTTACATAGTGTATACTTGCTGCTATTTGTCACCTGAACTGATGGATAAATAAACAAGTTGGTTTGATAATTTTGTGCTACTGTACGCATAATGGTTCGTGCCACATTTATACATTTTTCGACGAAAAATATAATCCAAAAAAAAAGCTTTCGTTTTAAGAAAATATTGGAAATAAGATACAAAAGTATTTGTATCAACAAAATTGAATATAGAAATAAATGTAGGTATCGTTTGGCAGGTTTTTAGAGAACCTTCAAAAATAATGTGATTAAACCTATTTTAAAGATTTAGGTAGGATGCGATTGAGGGGCCCGTGGCTAAATAATAACAGCCGCACGGTTGATCGATCAGGTTAAGCTACGCTTGCCGCGGTTGGTGTGTGGATGGGTGACCATCTTTACATACCGAGACCCCTCCGTGCTTCGGAAAGCACGTTAAGCTGTTGGTACCGGCTGTAATTCGTCGATCTTTGACAGTCGTTACGGGTAGTCAAAAGCCCGAAAGTTACAAAAAACCGGGCAAGAGCGAGTCGGACTCGCGCACCGAGGGTTCCGTAACATCCGTGTTTATGCATAAGGTTTATGTTTATGAAATTAAATGTTTATTTTTATTTCAGAGTTAGTAAATTGCGGTTTACGATTTATGACGTATTAAAAAAAAGCTACTTACTAGATCTCGTTCAAACCAATTTTCGGTGGTAGTTTACATAGTAATGTACATCATAGTTTTTTTTTAGTTTTATCATTCTCTTATTTTAGAAGTTACAGGAGGGGACACACACATTTTACCACTTTGGAAGTGTCTCTCACGCAAACTATTCAGTTTAGAAAAAAATTATATTAGGAACCTCAATATCATTTTTGAAGACCTACCCATAGATACCCCACACGTAAGGGATTGATGAAAAAAAATTTTTTGAGTTTCGGTTCTAAGTATGGGGAACCCTAAAATTTATTGTTTTTTTTCTATTTTTGTGTAAAAATCTTAATGCGCTTCACAGAATACATCTACTTACCAAGTTTCAACAGTATAGTTCTTATAGTTTCGGAGAAAAGTGGCTGTGACATACGGACAGACAGACAGACAGACATGACGAATCTATAAGGGTTCCGTTTTTGCCATTTGGCTACGGAACCCTAAAAAACCAGTAAACCAGTCTTACCAAGGGGTACCTATCGTATTACCCAGTAATTGGGTTGTGGAGGTCAGATAGGCAGTCGCCAAATGTAAAATACTTGTATTAAGCTGCATCCGGATAGACTGGAAGCCGACCCCACCATAGTTGGGAAAAGGCTGATGATGATGAGGTACGCCGTACAATACGATTGAATTAAAGAAAATGAAAATGTAATTTAAGAATTTCAATATCTTATACCTTTATCAGCAAAAAGGTCTACACATGGAAAACTGTCCAACTCCTTGATGAGTATATAGATCATATGCCAATATCAGCACGTTGAACTACTCAACATACTTGACACGGCTGCACCGGAGGCATCCCGCACAGTGCACCAACTTGTAAAATATGACGTCATTCTGCATGTTGGTAAGTACTTGTGCATAGTTGGTGCCAGTTAGTTTTAGTACCTACTGCACCGAGAGGAACCAACTCCGTGTGGTGTAGTAATCTGCATAGAAGCATTATAAAAATAGAAGCATTATAAACCAAGATTATAACAATTTACTAGCAGCGCCCCACGGTTTCACCCGCATAAGTGTCGATCCCGTTCGAGAGACACGTGGCGCCATCTGTTATTATATTGTTGTTTTCCTCGGGAACAGCACTTTTTTTAGGGATGAAAGGTACAGAAACGGACATAATAATAATAATAAAACCTTTATTTTCAGACTACTTTGGCCCATAGATAAATACCTTACAGATTAACATATATATTATAATAATACAATGTGTGTTAGTGTATAAACTTAAAACTATGTTAGTAAAACACTTCACTCGAGCACTGTCTTTGTGCGTTCGTGGTACCTATGTTCGTTTCTGAAGGTATACCTGACAACGTATATGCAAAATTTCAGGATGATCGGTTCAGTGGTTTAGGCGTGAAAAAGTAACAAACACACTTACTTTCGCATTTATAATATTAGTTAGGTTAAAATAATATTGTTAGGATGATAAAAGATGAAACAATGGAGAAAGGGAGAACTGTGCAAGATGGCATGAAAGAAGTTGAATATTGAGATAATGGCTGATAGATGTATGGAGCAAAAGACACGCATTACCGAATGCCCGATGTTCATGCAGCGTGCATCAGAATTGTGTGGTCTTATTTAAGGCACACAGACCATCAAACTGAACGTTTGTCCATGGGACCAACAAAATAACCAGCTGCCCTGTACATTTGGATCGAGTATGTATTCAAACTCAAACTCAAACCATTTATTTCAATTAAATCAACAGGCACTTTTGAATTGTCGCGGAGTCGGTCGGATGTAGCTAGTTGCCCATTCCTAAGCGTAGTTGGTACCTATGGCGAAGAACGGGCAACAAACTCCACGGACACTCTTTTAAATTAAAATATTGGTTACATCATTCAAGTTGAAGTTATACATGTAAGAACGATGTAGAAAGACGTGCACGTTAAAAGCGTCCCTAGAAAACCATTAAAACACATATATGTATTCCTTTTGGCTTTGCCGTAGTCGGGTGGAAAATATATATGTAAGTAATCCGTTAAGAGTGGCAGCTAAGAATTGACCAGCCCACTGACGGCGTCTGTTCGCGAACCTGACGCATGGATTAGCACCATTTAGCTCAATAATTTCGAAGGGAACCGAATAATCCAACACATGCGCCACCATCAGAGAGACATTTGGGTGAGCATGACATACTCTCAACTGCCACGGCACATTCAAGTCAATGAAAGACTTACTCAGTAAATGGTACCTTTATAGTATACATAGTAGGTACTCACACAAATGTGCTATGCGATCATTTTACTAAAAGATACTTCGCATTGTACAGATTCACTGAACAATGCGAAGTATTTTCAAATGCTAATCAATTAGTTTATGTACCATGTCAGCGGTGTAATCTCCTAACTTATAATAAGCTTGGCTGCATAGTCTGCTTTTTATAAAAGATTACTGCATTATGAATTACAAGATTAGAAGACATTACCTAAACTTAAAAAGTGTGTTTGGTCAATTAAGTGCATATATGGTGGCCTATACAGCATGTATCGGAAATGTGTGCTCATATTTAAGGGTGTGGTACAAACCACCAAACTGAACAACTTTCTCTATGGGACCAACACCGTTATTGCGATAAAATAATCAGTCGTGCCATACAAAACTTTCGCTTTCACCTATTTTGCTAAAAAATCTACATCTTTGTAGTAAAAGAGGTGAATGGCACAATTATGACACCAGAAATAGGGACGTACAATCATCTTTAATGGGGTACTGTTTAAAATGTTACAATAAAATACCTCCCCACATACTTCAACTGAATGAAACGAAATTTAAGTAATCTTGTATATAATAAAGAGTGCTTATATAAAGAGTATTCTATTATATTCTTGAAGATACATGATACGAATATTTGGTCGTTTCCCCCAAACTGAATTCAAATCTCCATTTCTCAGGAGGCAAGCGTGTGAGTTTATGTGACACAGATGTGTTTGATGCTTCCATGGAAGTAATTGGAAGGTAATATCTACCATGCGACGATGTTTCAGTTTCAGTCTTTATGGTTTTCACATCCAAAAAAGTATAAATGAATGTCTTTTGTCACCGAACTATTTCATGAATTCGGTTTTAACACTAAGTTAGTGGAACTAAAGGGAAGATGCTAAATACGAATCAAAACCAGTTAAAACCAAACGAGACTAAGTAGGTACTGCTTTTGATAAAATGCACCGGACCGCAAACGACGCGGCGACGGAAAGATTAATTATGAAAGGGTATCCTATTTAAGGTACGATATGATATCCTTTGTCATCCATGACACTTCACCACTAAAAAGACAAAGCCCACCTCATGACGCGCCCACCTCATGACGCGCCCACCTCATTGCGTCACTCACCCAGAAATAAATCCACCCACAACATTATGAGTCCGGTGCTTTTAAGTATGACTAACGCAATTGGTCCAGTGTTTGATCCCCGCTAATAGGATGTAGTGTCAGTAATCACGTTTGGTGGTGTCTATTACGACATAAAGGATGAAATTCTCGTGTATGGTTTCTTCAATAATAACAACAAACTTTTGCAGATTGATTTACTTTGAATTAAATTCCAAATTACAGAAACATATTTCGACCGCTCGTGCGGTTGGCAAGTTACGAAGTAGTTTTCTTGTTGAATAGTTTTTTACACACACCGCCACGAAACCGCGCCTGACCGAAGGCTGCAGGCAATACATTTACGCGGCACACGCTGCTAATTGATATTTATAAGTCGAGCCTAAACATCCTCCCACCCGTTGAAAGGCTTCTCTTTCAACAGTAAATCTTCGGCAGTAGGTAGCGGACACAGCTTGATTATAGGCCGACGTAGAACGCCTCTAGTGGTTTTCAAATCAGCCACTCTTGAAACTCCATCCGGACCAGGGAATAATCTAGTTACTCGTCCAAGGCGCCAACACAATGGAGGTACATGTTCTTCATGGATGAGCACGAGGTCTCCAATACTTAGGGATTTTGCGTTCGTCTTCCACTTCAGTCGTTGTTGTAGCTCGTGTATATATTCACGCTGCCAGCGTGACCAGAAATGCTGATGAATTTGTTGCAGTCGAGTGTATCGTTGCAGGTGACTTTCTTTCAAGTTTTCTAAGCTAGGTTCAGGCAGCGCCTTCAGCGGTCTTCCAATAAGGAAGTGCCCTGGGGACAAAGGGAGGTAGTCATCAGGAGATGAGGACAAAGGACACAAGGGGCGACTGTTCAAAACGGCCTCCACTTGTGCGAAAAGTGTAGATATTTCTTCAAAGGTAAGATGGGTATTTCCCATGACTCTTTTTATATGAAATTTTGCAGATTTGACTCCGGCTTCCCAGATGCCGCCAAAGTGAGGAGCGTGAGAAGGTGAGAACACAAATTTTATATGTTCATGAGTTGCAAATTCAGCTAAGTCCCTATTATGTATTTTTAGAAGCAGCTACAAAATGACCCCCGTTATCACAAAATATTTCATTAGGTTTGCCTCGACGAGCAATAAATCTGCGCAATGTCATCACAAATGCGTCCTTGGTAAGATCACAGACTGCTTCCAAATGAACGCACTTATAACGCAAGCACACAAATATGCAAAGATAACATTTGCTTACCCTTGCACCTTTACCCTTACGATTAATTATGTAGAAGGGTCCAGCGAAATCTATACCCACTGAATTGAATGGGAAATCTGCACTCACACGTTGTGATGGTAAGTCACCCATTTTAGGACAAAGAGTTTTGCCTCGGACACGACAACATCGCACGCAATTGTGAACTGTGCGCCGAGCTAACCTTCTGCCATTTATCGGCCATACTGAACACTTAAAGGTAAGTTCTTAGATAACGCTTTGTATTCACTAGAAAAACATTTATACTGAGCAACACGACATAGATAATGAAATGAGTCATCTAACTCATTAGCACTGAGAGCTAAAACCTGTTTGTTATGAACATTACGAACGTTAAAACAAAATCTTTTTACCCATGCGATTATTCTTATAATTTTGTTTAATTTACTATATTTTTCAACATCGACTAGAGGTTGCAGTGCGTCAGTGTTAAGGTAAGTATTCATTTCATTTTGATCAGATATGGTTTTATTATGTGTAACTAATGAATTTTGTGTTTTATGAGTTTTTGTTTCAGATGCGGATTGCTCTGTTTGCTTCGTCGGGAGTAAGGGAGCAGGTGGAACGTTCTTAGGTGAGTATTTGGTTTTAATTGTAATCTTAGGTGTAGTTTTAGATTTGGATGTATTTTTAGTTTCAGGTACATTATTGATATCAATGGAATTTAGAATTGGCCAATCGTTATCATTACTCATTAGATAATTTGGACCTGACCACCACAGTCTATTATTTATTATCTGATTGGCATTTATACCTCTAGAAATGAGATCGGCTGGGTTCATGTCCGTGGGAACATATCGCCAGGAGGATGCGTCGGTGAGCTCGGTTATTTCAACCACCCTATTCGCGACAAATGTTTTGAGTTTAGTAGGATCACCTCTGAGCCATGCTAGCACTACGCTTGAATCGCACCAATGAACGATTCGTGACGGCTTGTAACGAATAGACTCAAGGACACCTTTGCATAGTTTAGCAGCCAACAACGCAGCACAAAGTTCCAATCGCGGTATTGTCATAGGGTTAATACGAGCTACCTTAGATTTAGCAGTTAATAGTCGTACCGTGAAATCATGGGTGTTTTCCGTGCTTCTCATGTACACACATGCTCCGTATGCCTTCTCTGAAGCGTCACTAAATGAATGAAGTTCTATTAATTTCGGTGAATCGCATAGCACTCTTCTAGGTATTTGTAAATTCAATAAACAGTTTAAATTACTCGCAAATTCTAACCACCTTTCCTGTATTTCTTTAGGGATGACTTGGTCCCAGTTATTTTGGCCCCCTATTTTTTGTTGCCATAAATTTTGTAGTATCATTTTTGCTGTAATTATACATGGACTTAACAACCCTAAAGGATCGAATATCTTAAATGTATTTGATAATATGTATCTTTTTGTTATGATATCATGGTTGTGATAGGGTTGTATAGGAAAGTTTAAATTATCAGTTTTTGGCTCCCACCCTAAACCCAGCGTGCTTGACGCTTCACTTATAGTTAATTTATCTTGAGTATTTAGAGATGAATGTTTGAATAGATTTTTAGAATTAGTTTTGTATTTGCGTAAATTAAAACAAGCTGACTTTAGAGCGGAGGATATGGAATTTTGAATATTAATTAATTGTTTTTCATCATCACAACCAGTAATTAGGTCGTCGACATAAAAATCGTGTTGTATTATGTTTTTTATAGTTTCGTCCCCACACTCCTCGCCCACCTGCCACAGACAGCGAGTACTTAAATAGCTCGCACTTGTGGTACCATAAGTAAGAGTATTCATTTGCATCGTTCTGATGGGCAAGGACTCATCTTCTCTCCATAGAATTAATTGCAAGTTTCTACAAGATTCATCTACTCTCACTTGTCTGTACATTTTTTCAACGTCACCAGTAATTAAATATTTATATTGACGTGCTCTTATGAGTATGGAGAAAAGAGAATCCTGTATATTTGGGCCCACCATAAGAATGTCGTTGACAGATATTCCCGAGGAGGTGGGGACGGATCCATCAAATACGACACGGACCTTGGTTGATTCACTATTGTCCTTAAATACAGCATGGTGGCATAAGAAGTATGAGGGTAATGGCTTAATTTTAGGTGCTACAGACATGTGTCCTAGCTTTTCATATTCTTTCATAAAATCCACGTATTGAACCTTAAGTGTAGGATTCTTTCTAAAACGTGATTCTAGATTAAACAATCTTTTTTTTGCAGTATTATAGGATTCACCCAAGTTGCTTGGAGAACTATTTAGAGGTAATTTAACGTTAAATCGTCCGTCACTTAAACGGACCGTATTTTGTAAAAAATGCTTTTCACAAGCCCTTTCCCTTTCGCTGAGAATAGGTTTGCTTGGGAGTTCTTCAATCTCCCAGAATTTGGAAAGTAATTTATCAATGCAAGACTCTTGAATCTTGTTATTTTTTGTGATTATGCTATTGTTGCAATGTATGCTATTCAAATTATTTTTGTTTATCGGACCGGCTATTAACCAGCCAAACTTGGAATTTCGTAACTTTAGGTTATCTGGGCCTATAGAAATTTGTTCATTTCCTAGGATATCCCAGAAAAGATCACACCCAATCAAGATATCAACTTGAGAAGGTTCATTAAAATTAGGATCGGCTAATTTTATGTGTTTAGGTATTTTTAATTTAATATTAACGCGGTCTTTAGGTAAATAACCAGTTAATTCATTCATGACAAGCATATTAAAAGTAACATCAAACTGTTTATAAATAGATTGCAATTTAACAATGCAGCTCTCCTCTACCCTATTAGACAAGTGGTTTCCAATACCTATAATATTAATACTAGTTATTGGAATGGAATCAAGTGACAGTTTATCTCTTAAAGACTTTGTTATAAAACTGCCTTGGCTACCACAATCGAGCAATGCACGTACTGTTTCATATTGATTGTTATTAGGATTATAAACCTCAATTAAAGCGGTAGATAAGAGTACATTATTAAATTGATATTCCGATGAGTTAACGTTAATAGAATCCGATTCTGAATGTGCATGATTACTATTAACTGCCTGGCTAGGGTTATGTAGGAGACGATTATGTCTTTGTTTACAATCAGGACATGGTCCAAATCCACAAGCCTTTGCTGGATGACCCTGTTTAAGACAGTTTGAACAAAGTTTATATTTATTTACATCTGCCCATTTTTCTTTTATAGTTTTGCCTTTGAAACTAGGGCATTCATATATTTTATGATTTTGACTGCAGATTATGCATACAAATGAGCTGGAATTGTCTATATTAGTAGCTGTTGCGGTCTTTATAAAACATTTTTGATATTGATCCTGTTTGTTATTCTGATTATTTTGATATTGTGAACCCTTTTGGTGGCTGTTATTTGGTTTATGCCTATCCAAAGCTTCAAGCACATCAGCGCGATCTATCAAAACTTGTTTAAAGTTTTCTAAGGTTGGAACCTCATTACCAAGCTGGTTTCTAAATTCCTCCCATTTTAGAAGTGTATTATTGTCTAATTTTGAAGTTAAATTAAATATGACACACATATCCCAATTATCAGTCGGCATTCCTAAACTAGATAATGCTCTTAAGTTTTTTGTAACATGGTCAACTAAAAATCGCAACGACTTTACAGTTTCCCTGCTAAATGAACGTATGTTAAATAATGAATTCATGTGATGATCGATCAGCAGTCGTTGATTATCATAACGACTACACAACAATTTCCAAGCTTCCTTGTAATTTTCAGATGATACTTCAAGATTGGAAATTATGAGTGCCGCGTCTCCTTCAAGGTAAGATATTAAATAATGAAATTTATGTACCGGCGAGAGTTGCTTATTACGATCAACTAAGTTCAAAAAAGAGTCTCTGAACTCGAGCCACCTAAAATATGCACCGTCAAATTTTGCAATTTGTATACGTGGTAACCTGATACCAAAGTCGTGAGATTCAGATCGGGATTCATGACAGTCATGATTACACGATTGCATACAGCTGTCTAACAAACCCTTTGCAGCGGCAAGCACACTCACCAGCTCGACTTCAATTTTGTCCCTCTCCTCAAGCTCCAATAACAGGTTCTCACTATTTAAGACTTCAATCTGACCTTGCAACTCATCAAATCTAGCCGATAATTGTTCAAATCTACCAAGTTTAATTTTTAATTCAGCTATTTCCACATTTGTTAATGAGTCCGAAGACGATAATTTATCTAAAACGTTTTTAAACTTGGTGATTTGACCTTTAATTGAGCTACGCTTGACAGTCAATTCGCGTAATTTCTTTGAATCGGTTTCTTGCGACATTTTGTTTACAATATAATTTAGTTAAAGCAAAATATGCTAAGTATACTATCAAGCAGAGTAACTCAACTACGTTTCAGCATAAAACAATAAGTTTATTAAGTTAAATAAATAAATCTCACGCCCCTCAATTCGACGTCACCCGTCGACCAGGAAACCGGATCCACGCTGCCCAGCACAGAATGCAAGCTCTGCTCGTACCAATGGTGCTAGCGTGATGAGCCGGGGTATCTGGAAAGTTCGGCGAATAATGTTAATAACTGATTGGGAACGTTACTTTATCGTTTCCTAGAATGGCATGAGAAATACACGATGTCGGTAGATGAAAAAACGAATGAAAATTATTTTAAAATTATTAATTTAGGACGATTATTTAGATAAGTTTCATGCCAACTTGCTGATATGGAATAGTAATGATGGGCTTTAATGAAATACGCTAATATTATAGTGAATTAAGTAGATTACACTTATGTTTGAACGAGTAAACTTTGACCTTGACTGCTTATTGCACAAGTGGAAGGCACGTCTTTTACACCTTTCAATAGGACTAAGGCTGATGATATGATTTAGGCAAGGCAATAGGCAAGTGGGTAAGAATGAGGAAGGAAGGGCACTTAACTTATGATGATCCGGTTCACATGAATGTTCTGCAATTGGTCTTTCTTCCGTACACCTGTGTCGATACTTTAGCTGCACCGATGCCTAGGTTTCAGGATATTCGTTGGTTTCAGCTTCACGACGGGAACTCGGCCTTTTGTGGTCTCGATGGATCACGCCACGCGCCGACACTCAACGAATAATTTGTAGTAATTTAGTTTTTCGTGTCCTGTCACGGTCGCCAATTTTTATGTCTATTACGACATAAAGGATGAAATTCTCGTGTATGGTTTCTTCAATAATAACAACAAACTTTTGCAGATTGATTTACTTTGAATTAAATTCCAAATTACAGAAACATATTTCGACCGCTCGTGCGGTTGGCAAGTTACGAAGTAGTTTTCTTGTTGAATAGTTTTTTACACACACCGCCACGAAACCGCGCCTGACCGAAGGCTGCAGGCAATACATTTACGCGGCACACGCTGCTAATTGATATTTATAAGTCGAGCCTAAACAGGTGGATGGTGGGTGGCGGATGGTGGATGGATGTGATGGGATTACACTTTGACGTTGGCTTGTCACCATCTTTGATGTGACGTGTCCGTGTGCCGCTGACCTCGTTATTAGCTTCTGCTACTAATTATGTGTCTAGTGGATTACTTATATTCGATTAGGCTAATGGATCCTGCATAATTATGTTGCGTCGCTGTTATAGATATATCATGCACTGTTACGTTCATGGTCTTGTCGTCGTAAGTTTCCTATGGTTATCATAAAATAAATCGTCATTCAAAATGTTTAAACATTGTAAGAATATGGGTACTATAATTTATCCGCATTTTTACATGCCTACCAGATTCCTCCACACACAATGGAGATTGACCGAAAAACCCCGAAATTATGGGCTTAACCTGGAATCATAAAATATAGGTATCTATCGCGACGGTTTTTTTAGTCGACGCACGGGACCGGGCCGCTTCGCTCGAGTTCACCCATAACTTATGACAAAATGGTAGAGAAAATTTACCTACGTAGGTACGCGATGTTCTTACATATCCGGGTATACGTGGAAGTGGATTCGACCTCGTAATTTACTTACCAGTTTCGCAACAATTCCCACTACATTAAAACTTCCTTAAGGTTAAAACTATCTGTGTTACATAAAAATATACTTTTTCGTTTCATGACGTGCGAGTGACATTCAATCTGAGATGGTAAAGCAATACCGAGGGCAACTATACAAAGTCTTCGTGAATTCCGTGTTATATTATAATTCATCGCGTAGATCACATCATCGTCAGAGGGTAGAACAATAAAAGTTAAAGTAGCGTCGCCTCCGGCGCCGGCGGCGCAGGCGGCGGCGGCGAATCGACCTCAACTTTGAAAGCTTTACTATGTTCAGTAAAACGATTATCGGTAAGCAAATTATATTGTTTCGTTTATAATCTCAGAGTTCTTGTGAATTGACGTGCTGCGGTTTACATACTGGGTAAACAATATCCTTGGAGGTTCATTGTATGTAGGATTGTAGGTATCTCAAGCCTATTAATACGTGTTATAAACTATCTAGTTTGATTTATCACTAGTCTGTTGCTCGACTACGACGTATGTGTACGTATTGAATACGTCGTAGTCTTTGATGTCTTCAAAATCATAATAATTATTATGCTTGGGTCCTTTTCTACATTTAGATATTATGACATAGGTCCTACCGAAGCAATAAATTATACGCCTAAACGTGACTGTAATATTCAATGACATCGTTCTCAATGGCACAA
Source organism: Mesoligia furuncula (assembly GCA_916614155.1). Classification (NCBI taxonomy): domain Eukaryota; kingdom Metazoa; phylum Arthropoda; class Insecta; order Lepidoptera; family Noctuidae; genus Mesoligia; species Mesoligia furuncula. The sequence continues at coordinate 29,931,594 of OU744802.1, read as the reverse complement.
TGTTCAAATAGATATTTACTGAGTTCGGGCCATTCTGCTGTATTCTTTAATTTTGTTATTTATTTCTCATTTGTCACAACTGTCTGGCAAACAAAGTTGCTCGTTAAATATTCCAGCGTTGAGTTGAACAACTAAATCTAACTCGAACAACTGTTCAACAAAGTATTAACAAATACTAGAACAGATTCAATCTGCAGCGTCCAGCCGGACAGCCGCGTCTTGAGGCGATTTTTTAAATTTTAATTGAAACGCTTCAACTTTTTAATGAAGGGAAATAAAGAAAACTTGTAAATTAAGCGCGGCCCGGCAGAGTTGCCTCTTGTCTTAATTAAGCTGAAAGACTCAACTATTTTCTTGTTCTATTGTTTGTTTAAGATTTTTTCGCGAAGGTGGCGCCGCTGAAGAGTGCAGATATCGGGCGCGATAACGTTCGACATTGTTACCGCCGCGCTAGCTCCCGCTCGACAACAGGCGCCACCGTGCACCGGTTGGTTGGCTCTAATCTCGTCTTTTGTTAATCTCGGATAGATAGTATCGTTGAGGCCTCCGTTTAGGTAGGCTTTACTTGTAATTGTGTTGAATATTTAATTGTTGCTTAAGTTTTCTATAGCCTGCCTGACAGAAGACGGTCTTATATGAAGAAATTCAACCAATGTCAAAAGAACCGACTGCAGTAAAAGAACCGTATGCAGTTAAAGAATAGTGATATATTAATAATAGGTACCTACTCTATTTATAAGCGAATGGACATTGTCAAAAGTAAATAAGAATCCTTTCTCAAGGAAACGGGAAAGGGCAAATAAAAGTCAAAAAGATTACAAAGAATTGAGATGGAAGATATTTTCATTGAAGCAACTTACAAGCTGGTGTTTGCAATTTAGAATAATGTAGATTCCTCCGAGCAGCAGGAACCACTCTTTTAAATTTAAACAAAAAACAAGGAAAGACCTCTTCTTTTGAGAACTTAGTTGGCTGTATATTCTTCGCTATGTAAGTAGGTATATATTTTTGTGGAAGTTCTACTTGTATTTGCATTTTAATATACAAGACGAGAAGTTATAATAAAAAACAAAGTGCCTCTGGTGTCTTTCTCACTAAGTTTTTGATTCAAACGAAAGTACATGATGCGAATTATATTGCCTACTGTTTTACTTGTGGTTGTAATAAATGAATACTTATCTAATGAAATCTATTGAAGTTATAAGTAAATAGATATTGATTAACAAACTCACTGGTAACATTATTTGGCTCAAAATATACTTCTGGGAATTTCTCAATTAATATTGGAATAGAAAAGGCAAATACCTACCTACGATAGTTTAACCAATACGACAGTAAAATCCAATAAAATCGTAAAATGTTCATAGTCAGCTCTATTTTAGAACTTCCAAAGTTAGAAATCGATCAAGCTGAACTAGGTAAAGGAGAACATCGTTGCCAACCTATTTCCGATCAACTATAGGTACATATGTGCTGATACACCAACGATGTAAGTAGGATCGAGATGTCACAGAATAGATAGGTACAGAGGGCCTGCTTCACGCATCGAGAGAAGCCAGACACTACTTACTTTATAATCTAAACTATATTCTGAACGATCTGTTTCCGCAGACAAACTGTGAAAACAGTTTTTTGGGGACTTGATGCTTAATACTGTTGTAATACTCGTTATTAATAAAGATATATAATACGTAAACGCGTACGTAGGGCGATTTTAAACTATCTCAAGCGAAGAACGGTCGCGAGTGCGCTTGGACTAGATTTACAGCCAGAGAAATGAATTGGGGTGTGCCTCAGACACTACCCAAAGAATGGCAGTTGTGATTTGAATAGACGGACAATTTAAGTTGGTAGTCATTTTGTCTAGACGAGTGTCTGTGTGTCGTGCGTGCTTGCTCGACATTAACGGAGTCAGCCTTCAGTTGCTATCTATTCTGTGGCGTGTGTCCGGATCGACACGTGGTCGACGCGGATGGGTGTCTGATTATGTTTGCGCACCTATTAGTGAGGTGTTTGCTCGGCGCGAATTAACAACGAACAGCCGGAGCTATTGTACATCCTGGATGTAGAGATACGTAATCAACTTATTAGGGGATGCTGAGCGCGCTTATTTAACGGAATCGATAACTATCTTTGTTCTAGTGCGTGTAATTGAAAACCAAGACGTATTATTTGAATTGTAAACAATGTAATTTTTAGTAGGTAATCAAAATGCTCAGTATTGTAAACAAACAATACAAAACATGACACCTAGACTACAATCTCTATTGTCAAAACTAAATGTCTGAAGTTCTCATTACCAAATGTACCTCAAGTGGGTCTGAATTCAAAACTTGATGGCAAAAAACTAGATGCTATTACGGAAACTATACTTCCAGGAATTACTTTAGATTCAAAAATACAATGGGGCGCACACATTAGAGCTCTTTCGGGTAGATTAGTTTCAGCTGCATATTCAGTAAGAAAAATAAGGCAGTTGACACATGTAGCCACAGCTAGGTTAGTATACTTTGCTTATTTCTACAGTATTATCTTATGGTGTTCTGATGTGGGGATCGGCAGCTGACGTAGATTCAATTTTCATTTTACAAAAGAGGGCAATCCGCGCAATCTATAAAATGGGTCCTCGCAAATTCAAAGAAATTGATATACTAACTCTGCCTTCTCTTTATATTTTAGAAAGTATAATATTCGCAAAAACTTAGGACTTTTCAAAATAAGAAGCTGTTTCCATAATATAAATACACGTAGTAAAAATGAAATTGTGATACCTACATTTAGATTAACTAAAACTAGCAAGTCATTTCTTGTAAACAGCATCCGTTTTTATAACAAGTTGCCAAAGCCGGTTACAGACCTTAGCGATGGAAAGTTTAAAACCCTCATCAAACGTGTGCTTTTTTGATAAGGACACGTTTGATGTTTGTTTTTACCTATTAGTAGAAGATTAAAGACTACGTTGTTGACAAGGTTGTTTGGCAATAATTCCTTCTGCACATGTGGCTTTCCTGGCACCTCATGTTGTCGCTTCAAGGACAGACATACATATTTACATAAAATAAGTTACATATTTTGATTTAAGATTTAATTATTAGTAAATTTATTTGTTAAAAACATATTTAATTAATAGTATTTTAAGAGCTACTCGAAATTAACTATGTTTAGCTATTTAAAATTAAATAAGTCATTTGATTCATGTTTTAGTTGGCAGCACTGGTATCGCGCCATTATTGTCCCGTTACGAACTTCCGGAGCAATGGTGGGGCGATACTTGCTGCACGAATATTGGAATTGACGATCGACAGTTGGTCGTTGGATACAGTGCGAGTAACATCTCTAAAATTGTTATAAAATAGTGTAATATTATAAAATAAAGTTATAATTATTGTTTACGTGTGCAGTTTGATTAAAGTCGTTTATATCAGAAGTGGTACGGAAACGCGCCCAGATGCCGAGAAGCCGCAAGCGCACTCGAGGGAGAAGAAGTGCGTCAAAAGTAAGTCGTACGAGTAGCTCGTCATCAACATCTGGATCGCCTTCGTCCAGCAGCAGCAGCTCTCATGGACACAGGCGTAGGAAAAAGAGACGCACCAGGCGTGCGTCTTCCACAGTAAGCCAAAATGTTATGTTATCTTCAGTGATTCCTGATTTTGACCCATTAGTGGATGACATTGAAATGTGGATAAATGTCGTGGAAGCCAATGGTCGTGCTTTTCGTTGGTCTGATCGTGTCCTACAATATCAAGCGTTGCAAAAATTGCGTAATACTGCTAAAACATGGTATGACTCACTACAAAAAAATAAAACTTCTTGGACTACCTGGAAATGGAAGGATTGGCGAAACACACTATTAGATACATTTCAAATAAAGCGTAATATGTATTGTTTGCTAAAAGACTTGGTCCAAACGAAACCCTCGGATGGCCAGTCGTTATACGAATTTTATTTTGTGCAAAAAGGAAAAATTGACAAGATGAGATTGTCATTTTCTGAACAAGATATAATTTCAGTAATCGTAGGATCCATTGGCGATAAAAATATAACCACTGCAGCAGACGCTGGCAATTTTAAATACTGTGATGAGTTGGCCTCATTTTTGCACGGGAAAATTTATGTTGACCCGGAACAAAAGTCAGTTCAGAAGAATAAACATTCAACTCGCTTATTATATAGTAATGTTGATAAAAAGACAGACAGTTCTTCCAACTCCAATGGAGTACCAATGCATAGTTCTGGTTCCAATGCTGGTACAAATATAACATGTTTTCGCTGTGGTGAACCTGGTCACAAAAAGACCAACTGCAGTCAGAAAGATAATGTCAAATGCAATGTGTGTAATAGATTTGGTCATTTAGAGCTTGCATGTAGGTCTAAGCCTAAAGTGAAACCTGAAAAGGATAGCGAAGTAAAATTAATTGTTGAACCTACACCTAAGGATAAATTTTATAAGGCAATTGTAATTAACGGATGTAAACAACAGGCTTTTATTGATATGGGCAGTAGTTGTTCTCTAATAACGTCTTCTTTGGCACACGAGTTAAACCTTACAATTTTCCAATTAAATAAACCTGTTTTATTAACAGGATTTAAAACAGATTCTTGCTCTGAGGTCACACATGGTGCACAGGTTGACATTATGGTTGATAATGCTGAGCTTAATGTGGTCCTATATATTTGTGATGAATTAGCTGGCTGTCCTATTTTAATTGGTAGAAATTTTACGGAGGATAAAAGAATTATGTATGCACGTGTAGGAAGTAGCCTTTCTTTTTGCCCCATAAGTAGCTACCACGTCGCTTTAATAGATTCGTCTATGTTCAACCCTGATTCTGTTCAACACATATCTGTGTTAAATGAAATATTTTCTAGATATCCTCGGGTTGTTTCAAAAGATTTAAAATCGTTAGGGCAGACTTCTTGTGTTGAGTTAGACATTGAACTAATAACTAATAAACCTGTTTACCATAGACCCTATCGTATGTCTGAATCTGAAAAGGCAGCGACCAGGGAAATTATTGATGACTTATTAAAAAATGGAATAATCCGCGAAAGTAATTCTGCTTATGCCAGTCCAATTCTGTTGGTCGATAAACCTTCGGGCGAAAAACGTATGTGTGTTGATTATAGATCACTAAATAAAATTACTATCAAAGAGAAATATCCAATGCCCATTGTAGAAGACCTTATAGATAAACTTAGAGGATGTAAATGCTACACATCTATAGATTTAAAAAGTGGCTATTACCAAATTAATGTCAATGAAAATTCTATAGCTAAAACTGCATTTATTACTCCTGATGGTCACTTTGAATTCAGGAGGATGCCGTTCGGGTTATGCAATGCACCATCTGTATTCCAAAGGTTAATGAACACCGTCCTAGGTAAACTTCGTTTTGATAAAGTTATTTGTTACATGGATGATCTATTGATAGCCACAAGGTCATTGGATGATAATATTAGGCAGTTAGATGAAGTATTAAAGATATTGCAAAACAACGGTTTGACTATAAATTTGGAGAAATGTCACTTTTTCCAGAGCTCTGTTAACTTCCTTGGGTACGATATTTCTGAAGATGGTATACGTCCAGGTAAAAAGAAATTAAAGGCAGTTGAAAATTATCCTGAACCTCACAATGTGCATCAAGTAAGACAATTTTTAGGCTTAATCAATTATTTCAGAAAATTTGTGAAGAATTGTGCTCTTATAGCAAAACCGTTAACAAAGCTCTTAAAAAAAGATATCACATGGGAGTGGGGATACGATCAAGTTTCAGCGGTCAATAAATTAAAAGAGGAGTTGTTACATAATGCTTCATTAAAAATATATGACCCCAAATTACCTACTATTTTATACACGGATGCCAGTCGTGATGGTATTGGCTGCATACTGACTCAAGTTACTGCTACAGGTGAAAAACCAATCCATTTTTATAGTCGACAGACTTCTAATGAGGAGAAAAAGTACCACTCTTTTGAGTTAGAGTTTTTAGCAATAATTGTTGCGCTTCAAAAATTCCGTCACTATTTATTGGGATCTACTTTTAAAATTTATACAGATTGCAATGCTGTTAAATATACATTAAGTAAGCAAGAAATTAATTCTAGAATCGGTAGATGGGTATTACTTACACAAGAATTCACGTTTGAAATAATTCACAAACCAGGGGCTCAAATGCAACATGTTGACGCTTTAAGCCGAAATCCAGTTAACACACATTCCACCCCCATATGCGATGACAGTGTGTTGGCCATTACTGAAGCAGATTGGTTATTGTCAGTTCAGTTACAAGACCCAAGTATTTGTGCAATTAAAGAAATATTAGAATCAGGTCAGGCCGAGCTAAATAAGAAAGTGTATAATGAGTACGAGTTGTTAGGTAATAAGGTATACCGTCGGACTGATTACGGTAGACGATGGGTTGTCCCTAAACAATGCATCTGGCAAATTATAAGAGCTAATCATGACGACCTTGGCCATTTTGCCGTGGACAAGACTGTTGAAAGAATAAAATCATGTTATTGGTTTCCCAAAATTAAGAAAGTAGTATCCAAATATATTAAAAATTGCATTAACTGCATTTACTATAAAAATGTCCATGGAAAAAAAGAAGGCAAACTGTTTCCTATACCTAAATATGCAAAGCCCTTTCACACGCTTCACATAGACCACCTGGGTCCATTTGTAAAGACCACGCGTAAAAATACCTATCTCTTGGTGACTGTTGACTCTTTTACAAAATTTGTATTTATATCCCCTGTTCGTAACACTAAAAGCCAAGTTGTCATTAGCGAGTTAGACTAAATATTTAAAGTTTTTGGTAATCCTAAGCGTATTATATGTGATGCTGGAAGTTCTTTCACGTCTAAGTTATTCGTTAAGTACTGTCGGGACAAAAATATACGTCAACATGTTATAGCTACTGCTATTCCACGCTCAAACGGTCAGGTGGAACGTTTTAATCGCACCATCCTTGACGCATTGAGAAGTATGGGTGCTGATACCAGTTATGACAAATGGGACACTCATATTACTAGTATCCAACAAGGTATTAACAGTACCATTAATAAAACTACTTCAGCCATTCCCAGTGAAGTATTCTTTGGATACCGACTTCAAACTGATGCTGACATGTTAGCACAGGAAGACCATTCAGTTGATGTCACGTTATTGAGGAATAACGTCAACAGTCGCATTCAGGTCAGTGCAGACAAACAAAAGCAGGCTTTTGATTCCAAAAGAAAAGAAGCTCGCAGTTACAACGTCGGCGATTTGGTAGTTATAAAAATTCCTAGTCAATCCAATGACGGGAAAAGTACTAAATTATTACCACTTTACAAAGGACCTTTCCAGGTGATAGAAGTATTAGGTCATGACCGCTATAAAGTAAAGGATATGCGTGGCGCTGAAAGAACGAGCAAGTGTTATGAGGGGACCACGTGTGCTGAAAATATGAAACCTTGGATCAAGTTGGCAGACCTAGATGTTGAAGGTTCGGAAATGGCCTAAAATGTTGTCAGGTATTTATTAACCCCAAATAATGATTAAATGTATTCTTCTTAAAGTATTTACTTCTACTACTTAACATTATCTGTCTAGTGCATTTGCCTCAAACATATTTTGGTATTTGGATTACTTTAAGTTACAGTATTTATCCGTGTAAAATAAATCTGTGACAAACAAGTTTAGGGTTTGTAGTGATATGCAACTAGGGTTGGCCAAAGGCATCGCCTAGGGAAAACTGCAAACTCTAAACATAACTGACCGCTGATGGAACAGTTACATACTTATTGATAAATACCAACATATGTAATGTAAACAGATCTTTTGAATTGGGGTTTTTCTCTGCTGGCCGTTGATGGAATAGTAGAGTAGACGCTCAGTTCAAAGGAGTAATTAGTAATCGCAGCTTCACTCTATAGAATATTGTGACTTATTGTTTATACTTTGTTCTCAGCAATTGCACCAGACTGGGACGCTATCCGAGGGCGGATGCGTGCGCAGGACGGCCGGATGTTGTCGCTTCAAGGACAGACATACATATTTACATAAAATAAGTTACATATTTTGATTTAAGATTTAATTATTAGTAAATTTATTTGTTAAAAACATATTTAATTAATAGTATTTTAAGAGCTACTCGAAATTAACTATGTTTAGCTATTTAAAATTAAATAAGTCATTTGATTCATGTTTTAGTTGGCAGCACTGGTATCGCGCCATTATTGTCCCGTTACGAACTTCCGGAGCAATGGTGGGGCGATACTTGCTGCACGAATATTGGAATTGACGATCGACAGTTGGTCGTTGGATACAGTGCGAGTAACATCTCTAAAATTGTTATAAAATAGTGTAATATTATAAAATAAAGTTATAATTATTGTTTACGTGTGCAGTTTGATTAAAGTCGTTTATACTCATTAACGGCATAACTATGTAAATGTCTATTAACTGCTCTCAAATTACGATGTTTATTTTTTATTTATTTTTACGTACTTTGACATAATCTTTTTATTATTTGACATTAAATATATATAGACAATTCTAATTTTCACCGCTTTATTAGTGGTGGTAATCGCAATCATATCACTTGGTTTTAGTAGGTTTTTATATTTTATTTATCCTTTTGATAGATTCTTATTTTGTAAATTTGAGGACTTTGTTGGCCTTGTAGACTTTCGATCTGTAAACTATTTTTTATGTTATCAAGTACTTGTTGACAGGCCTACACTGTCCTCCTATACCTACTGTAATTTGAAAACATTGTAAAAGTCAATTATTTTTAAAAAGAGTAACCGTGGAGTTTCTTGCCGGTTCTTCTTTAGGAAACGACCAATTGGAACCGTGCACCTAGCTTCAGAAGCTAGGTGCACGGTTCCAATTGGTCGTTCTGACGTTTCATTAGTGCCCATGTAGGTTTATGTAAATAAAAATATTTTGATTTGATTTATCCTATTGCTCCAAAGTAATACTGTAAATAATCATTATAATTAATTATTCTGCTTATCTCCCTAATAGAACTCCCTGGTCGTCGCTCGAGACCGGCCGGTAGGGACAACGAGGCCTCTTTCCTCTGATAAAATAAAATTAACAAATAATATAACACTAGCTGCGCCCCGCGGTGTTACCCGTATAAGTCTCCATACGGGATAAAAAGTATTCATGTCCTAGTTCAGGTCATGGTCATGGATTTTCGCACATGAGTTGTGCGAAAATTCATGCAAATCTACGCGGGTTTAGCGTGTAAGAGTACCACAACAACAAATCTTCTTTTTAGAATAGTATAGCTTAGATTAATTTATTCAAATTGAATAATTCTGCACGACTGTCTACAATGAAACCTGGTCCAGCATTGATATTTAGGAGTTATGTCTATTTAGATGGCATGTTTGTAAATATTACGTCTTTGCGGGAATTTTAATTGCGTTTGGCTTTAATCTCCGGACAGCCTGCAGCCGGGAAAGTATTCGATGTTGGTGGATGATACTACGTAGGTAATGTTACTGTGACTGATCGTATACGACGAAGAAATTCCAATTATTTTTCATAGTAGTTACCTTTATGTTTTTTCTATTATTTTAGAAGTCTGAAGTGATATCAACAGAAGAAAATCTAATAATGTTTGAAAGGAATCAGGCACCAATTGAGTACTGCCCGAGCAATTCCAATCTTTTAAACCAATACTCCAGTACTTACAAACTGCTTCAAGCTACACAATAAAATTGCATCCAGCTCGTTGCTACTTGTGATTCTGCGCAGGAAACAGAAAACGAACGAAGAAAACATTTAGTGTACAGAGTCTCAGCCTCGTCTTTCTTAACATTTCTCTGGAGTTGAGCCAGTGCCTGTGATATATTACACAGATAAGTCCACTTATAAGGAAGTCCTCCAGATTGGGAACGTTCAAATAATATTAATACAAATTGGGAAGCTCGCTGCTGTATTCCCACGACAATCGTGGGTGGCCACCAAGAATTGATAATCCCTTAGGACGAACAAACCAAATTGGTTGCTAATTGATCTGTCAACCAATTAGGACTTGGTGAGCGGCTGCTCTGTGCTGTGTTGTTCATTATTCAGCGGTCCATTGTTCTTGGGTAGCTTTAGCGTTATTGCTGGACCACGAATTCATTCTCGATAAGTAGTGGGAACAGTTTATTTATTTAGTATCGGTTTAGGAGAGCTCGCCGAGGATTAACTCGCGGGTGCCGCACATATTTTCAGTAGTCAATTTATTATTCGATTAATTTTCTTACCTTGTTGTATAACGTTTTCAATAGTTTGATAAATTATTTTATGCTTTGAAATACTATGGCAGATTTTATATAATATTATGACGAATACCTGGAAATAATAATTTCTAGTAGATACATTTTATTATGAAACTGTATTCTATGAAAACCGATACTGTTCGCAAACAGAAATTCATTAGAGCGATTTATAGTCCATAAGCATTACGAACTTCCCAATGGAGGTATAAATTGAAAGTTACCTAACCAACAAGGTGAAATTTATGAGCGGTATTCCAATAGCTTCATGGAATTTCCATACCCAAGCGATGTAGCTGAAATATCTGATGCTAACGTATGAAACTGCAGCTTTATGTGGAGGAAAACTAAAAAGCAACTTTTAGTTTTTCAAGATACGATGTAAATTTTCATTAGCAATAGTTGTAATCCGCAACGAGATAGCCGCTCGTCTCTGAGGACGGCTGACGGTCTGAGAAGTTTACCTACAACTTATAGCTGGACTAGCTAGCCGCGCGGCGTTGTCTGTAGTTAAGTGCGGTATGTTCGGAGTTATGGACGTGTTTTTGCCAAAATTTGATGCTGCGCGTGAATGATATCAATGATATATATCTTATCTGTGTTTACGAAAACGGTATTGCCGTGTCTGCACGAATTAATATTCCATTTATTCGAATATGACTATATTCGATTGAATATTGAATTAAATACTCAACATGATTGTTTGGAAAATGTTAAAGAATCTTGATAAAGTATCATCAAAGCTATTTGTCTGTGTGGTGCCGGACTTAAAGAATTGCACCACCCCTTACTTCCCGTGGGTGTCGTAAAAGGCGACTAAGGGTCTTACCGGAGAATGGGCAGCAGCGTTCTCTATTTATTCCACCATCATACCATACTGCGATCGCCAACCCGCCTGCCAAGCGTGGCGATTATGGCAAACCCCCCCCAAAATTGGGGGAGGCCTATGTCCAGCAGTGGACGTCTGTCGGCTGAAGCGAGCGATCATCAAAGCGGAGTTGATGTTTATAGACTTAATTTCTATAGTATTTATACTTTAATTTGTGGAGTTTTATTTCCTCCAGTGAGATTCCGGTATCTCTTGGTTTTTAATAAACATTATTATCGTGACTCCAGCGGGTACTTGGAGGGCTTAGAATTGCAGCACGAATGTCGAGAAACCTACTATCTTTGTCGTGGCACTTACATTACACTGTAATCTGACTGTAAGAAACGTCACCACTCTGAGACTTAAGTAGAGTGGCGCGGAGTGGACCCAAGCTGTCACGCCTGTACTCAGAGTCTGAGTTCAAGCGTGACAGCTTTGTTATAATCAGCTAGTGTGGTGAGTGTGTGCGTCGTGCACTGGGCAGGCGTCCAAGTGCGCGCGACATGGAGGAGCACTCCACTCTGCACCAAACAATAACACGTCAGATCTAACATATTACAGCCAATAAACAGTCGCATATGTATCCCGGCGAGTGCGTACAAGTTCGGCCATCCATTCGCAATAACTGCGTTATCTAGTCAAACAAACTGCGACTCCATTTGGTTAGTCGTTCGTAAATATTTTATTTTTAAAACTGCTCTTTTTGAATACCTTCATCAAATATTTGTGAACGTCGCGGTTCTATTCATCGACTACTAGTGCTGATTGTACTGAACCGTTGTGTTTGTTTGGCTTGTATTTTTGTTTGTCAGAACGTTACCTGAGTACAGGTTGAAATAGTTAGGTATGTATCTAACAGAATCGTCTAATTTTCTGACTCTCAATTTATGCTCAGAGCGGCAATTCTCGTAATTTTAAAAACGTTCACAGTCTGATCAGTCTCAATCTGTCAAAAATATCTCTAATTTTCCTACATTTTGACAAGTTTTTGATGTTTATGCGAACTGGACCAATTACGAACTGGACCAATTGCGAACTGGACCAATTGCGAACTAGACCAATTGAGAATTGGACAGTTGGACATTTTGCGAATTGGACATAATGCGCCCAAAGGTTTATTTGTCGCCGAGATGAGACTGCGACTAGATTTTGAACGTTTTAACTTACGAGAGTTGCTCCGATGCCCCTCCGATCAATACCGCATTCTGGTTCTACAAATATTTTTTATAATATTACGGTGATATTTATTGATAATATCAATAATAGCGAACAAGGCAATTACAGACAGCGAACTGTATTAAAGTATCAGTAAATATTCCCTCAGTTTAATGCTCTCTAATAAACTAGGGATCGCTTTATTCTCAAACAATACGCTCGAGTCGTTTCGTAATGAAGTCTCGTCTAGTTGGGGACATTACTCTTTGAAGGGTTATTTGTAATGGGGTGACACTACTTGAGTGTTCTGTGTACATTTATGTTAAGTTTGCCGAACATCGATCAAGAGCTTTCTTGATTGAAATTCAAATATACGGAAGAAGAGATGACTGGAAAAGTCAATAAGAGTAGCAATAGTAACAGCATTTGATTCCAGAATATAAATGAATCGTTCCGTTCGTTCCGTTCACACGTTCATCCAAGCGGTTGTTGAGTTCAAAAGACTTAAACTGTAGGGTCAAGATACCCACTTACTGTTTCAAATTTCTTGAACCGAGCTTATCAAGATAAGCTATAGCTCATCCCACATAGATTAGTATTCTTACCTCGCGCGGGAGCTAATACATCAACTATACGGCTTTGGGATGCTCTGCGTGTATATAATGCCCCCGAGGGCCTGCAATCGCTCCGTAGAGTAATCGCCTTACTTTTAAATATACCTACATTATAGTGGAGTAATAGCCTCTTTATTATCCCAGAACATAATGGTCATTTTAATATTAATTTATATTTTGGAGCAGCTCTTGTGTACTTTAGGCTGGAACGTAATTTAAGTAATACGTGATTTGAAATATAATATCTTGTGAAAGAGACGTTGTTATATTATGAGAAACATTTTTGTGCAAACACATAATATCAAGCTGTCGTTGGATATGTACTCGATGGAGTTGCACAGAAATTGGTTGCTTGCTACGGCTGCGTAGCAACCATCGCTACGAATCGCTACGCCGTAGCAACGCGTAGTCCTATTTCAAAGTCCGTTTCGTTTCATTTGAACTTTGAAACCGTAAATAAAATCAATATGCCATTTCAGTACGATACCTTACAAATTAAGTAAAGAAATGCGACATTATTAGTTCGAATCCCCTAACTCCTTAAAAGGGTTAGCATCCTGTAAAGAAGAATTCTTTGGGGCATACGTTTACCTAGTATTATACCAAAATAATGCTATTATAAATACATTCATCTTACTATAAACAAGTACAAGTTACTGCCAGCATCACGTACGAGTACGTACTGATCTCCCGAGGTTTATAGGCATGTTATGCGTGCTGTGATAGTCTAGACACTATAAACTATCGGATACCAAACGAAAGAATACGAATGTTGTCTTCGGAAACGACGAGTTACTACTTGAATACAAACAACGAAGACATAATATAAGACTATATAGGCTAAGTTATACTACTACTAACAATATATGGATGTAAATCTGAAATAAAATATTTGAATTTGAATTACGCGAAATGATTAAGATTTTTCATCAGGGAATATATCCTCACGCCAAAATTGCCAAATAAACATAACTACGTACATGTTTACTTCAGTCAGGGCAGAACTCGGGGTGGCTGAACTCGGCCAGGCGCTTTACTTTGTGTAATTTATTTCATCTCCATTGCTCTCCAAACGGTGAAGGAAAACATCGTGTGGAAACCGGCATGTCCTAGAACCAAAAATTCGATGACATGTGACATCTATGGCCCACTACCTCTCACTAAGAGGACGCCTCTGTCCCAGCAGACCCCGGACATTACAAGCCGATCGTGCTTATGCTAAGACAGAAGTTCAATAAAGATCACCTTTTGAAATAGAATATAACAGCAAACAAGATAGGTATTATTCTAATCATCATGCACCAAGAAACTTGGCAGCTGACATTTAATTTAATTACCAAGTAAATCAATATTTGTATCATAATATTAGTTGCAAGAAAAATACTGGTTGGTATTCAGCTGCATCCAGTTAGACTGGAAGCCGACCCCAACATTCGAAAATGTTAGGAATATGAAATACTAATAAAACCATACACGTATTTGCAAAATATGCATAATGAAACATCAAATACCGCCAAGTGCTGGTAATTATTTCCGTGAGCCGTATAATCGTATTGTATTTCAGTACAAGTGGTAAGTGGCTGCGCCTCTCAGTTGTCGGCTGTCGACGGAATTGATTCATTTGTGTCTCTTGTAATCATTCGCACCGCAGCGCCCTCTTCAGTTGTTTGTTGACAGTTTCGTTATAGCTGTTTACAGTGGGTTCAATTATATCCGTTTACACTGTTACGTTTGTAGAAATTGCCACTTTGGTTAATGGCTTTGTGTTTTTAATAGATTAACTAGATATAAAAATTATACATTTCTAATTTGTAGATAGTTGTCGCGTTCTAGCATAACAATAGGGTCATTGCCCTTCCCTTATATAGAGATATTAAGGAAAGGCAACGATGATGATGAATGAATGAGTTTAATACACTAAACACACACACACTAAACTAAATAAACACTAAACACACTAACCAAATTAATGCATACACTTATAACTAAATACATTAAACTATGTATGGTTTTGCGTTTTTAGTACATCGTAAAGATCACAACAGATAGACATTGATTCAGGACGTCAACGGACTTTATTTCAGTTTTTTAAATAAAAAATGCTATAGGTGGGTCAATTATCGCTATTGCCGTGCTAAAACGTAACAACTTCTTGTATTATAGTAGGATTGACTCAGCAGAAATAAGAGGCGTATAAGTTTCTGTTGATGTGTATATTATATCCTCATCATTATATCTTATTTCTTTGAAATGTTAGAGCATAACTCTTTTAGGTCTCCACTTTTTTCCCTTTTAGCCCTACGCGGACTGCAGGCGTCATGTTATGTATGGTTGTGTAAGTCTTTCAGTATGCTTTTGTAATAATTTTCTGGAACGTGAAAAACACCTGTCTATTGTGGTCGCCAGTTCATAAACAACAGACACACGCTTTATCATATTCCTACAGCGGCAGCGTTTTCCCCGAAACGTACATTTCTATTCAGTCCCATTTCATCCATACTGTGATTTCCCCCATGGGATACGGCCAGGTTGCGATCAATCACGGGAATGGCCGCCGCGGCCCATAGCCGGGGGCTCGGGGCACATGGCTCGGTCGCCTGACCTCGCAACTTTACCAGACATTTCCATAACTACAGGTTGTCTGACCTATTACTTTCATATTATTATTACATAGGAAGCGGTTATTGTAAGTACCAATAGTAGATGGTTTTGTAAGACTCCTGTTTAATAATTAAGTATAGAGTGAGGAATGAGTAAATTTTTAATACTTATTCTACCTTTGGTTTACGGGCTGAGTTAGTAACTGCGCTTATGCTAACGTGACTTTATTGTGATAATATTTTCTAAGTGAACCTGGTAGGTCGCTGATTTACGATAACGAAAATAATCGTTATGAAACTGGCCATTACGGTTTTGAAATTGAAATCTATGAATGAAGTTTCAAATCGAAGTGTGGTCTCTTAACATTGCTCTTACTTTGTACGAGCAGAGTGTATATAATGCAGAATGAAATAATCCGAATCTAGTAAATTTAATATTATTATTATGATCCATCAAACGGTTGTAACGAAGAAGTTGGTAATTTGGCTTTTTTTTTGCGTATGGGAAATCATCAAATGACTCCTCCCGCTCTGGGTGGCTGGGTGGGTGGTAATTTGGCTTTATTATTATTTGTGGTAGGTACACAATTTGTTGGGCACAACTTGATAAATGATGATGACATTCAGCTAAAGAAATCATTGAAATATTGTGATCCAATTCATTCCCTGATCTCCAATAATAATTGCTGGTCGAGTTCAACGTCATTGGCCGTTTTCTCGTTTTTAGGGTTCCGTAGTTATGACGATTTATTGCTTCATTTACGAAATATTAAACTTTAAAGTGCAATATTTGGTCCCAGTAGGGCGTCCCCCCCTCCCTCTAATAGCTAAACTGCTGGCTTGAAAAATCTGGGAAAATTCACGATGTGCATTTCATGAACTTTAAAGGAAAATTATAGCGGTTAAGATAACTTTATTAGTTTAGCAGTAATAGTCGTAATTTTGTACCAAATACAAAATCCTTGGCATTAATCCTTTAAAGTGACTAAGATGAAGTAGTTGCTTGTTTATAACGGGTAAAGACTTGCATTGAAAAACATACTATATCGTGATAACGGGATACTACGGAACCCAACACTGTGCGTGATCCGACACCCACTTGGCCGGTTTTTATTTTGAATGATTTGCAAATCAGAGAAATCTTACATAATTATTTGCAACTAACTGTAACTCGACAATTAGTCAATCATTTGGTGAAACGTTTTCTAACGATGTTATATATTTACCACATAGTGTATTTGTACCGCGCATGTCCCCTCACCTAGGTAGATACCATCTTCTGGTCAAATCACGAATATCAAGATCGTTGCCGTTAGAATAAGTACCTACTCATTACGATGGCTGTGCAGAATACTAAAACTTACTTACAACTACCAATGTTTAATAATTGTTATAAAGTGCGTCTAATCAACGTGCTGCACAATGTATCTACAATATTTATTTAAAGTACAAGTAAGTAATATGATACCTCTGATTCATAACAACTAAGAGATTTTATATATTACATAATTTATAATGTTTTATAAAGGCGCGATAGTCTACAAAAAAAAAAGTTTAATACTTTTAGAATAAGATCTGAATGTCATTTATCTGTTTTGTTTCATCATTTTCATCATCATTTCAGACGTCCACTGCTGGACATAGGCCTCCCCCAAGCACCTCCACTTCGACCGGTTCTGCTTCTTGCATCCAACGAGTTCCTGCGGCCTTCACAAGGTCGTCGGACCATAATCGGTCGTTGGTCCTGTTTTGTTTATGTCAAAATAATTTCATAATCAAATCACTAACAATTAGCACCGAGTGTGGGCAAGCCGACGCCGACGCCCACATGACTCGTCACGGTCACTACAATACAAAAATATGTACATTGTTATCACAATTTCACTTATCCTTTATCCACGCACGCGATAGTCTCTTAGATCTTTCGTGTTGATTCCTCTTTGTGTCAGTCTCAATTTCGAAAATCTCTGCGGCTTTACCAAAGCCTCTCGGTACGATTTTGGTAATAATGTTTGATCGATACTTGACAAATACTTCGTAGTTGAAAATATCCGGCATCGATATACAAATGTTGGGCAAGTACAATGAAATAATGAACGATGTGTTGTAGCAATATTATAGACTTTTAATAATTCATATATCCTTAACAGCATGAATGAAAAATAGCAAGTAATGAATTCAAAATAGTTTGCGCTCACATAAAATGGCAGACTCCAAGACCAGTGTGGCCCCTTAGAATGCACGTAGTTGTCATCTGAATTATTGTAGATGGTGGCGCCAAAAAAGAGGCTTTGCTTATGTTAAATAGAAATGTAATATATTTATATAGGTTGCTAAGAGATATCACGAAAAAAAAATTCAGAAAATACTTTCTAAAAGAGCACATTTATAATCCGACAGTATTCAATGCCTATTTCTCAGACCTTTGAAAATACATTTACTGAAACCTTTGTATAATTCTTAGGCCTTTCAAGGGATTCTGTTACATAATGTAGCTTTACATTTTGGTTCCGAATGAAAAATAAGCGTGATCTCGCGAGCGCTCGACGATCAATTATTTCAATGACCGCTCCCGCAGTGTACCCGCGCCCTCTGGCTCTAAGTAGGATTTATGTGCGTACACTGTACTATATACAATCATTTATTTATTAAAATCTCCCTTACAACTATCATTGCAGGTGTACATACACCTGTAAATGCGAAAGTGCGGAAATTTTACAAATCTATACTAACTTATTAATTAGACCAATTTTTTTGCCAAGTCAAGGTCAGCTTATAGTGCGTCAGGTGCCTACATTGCAGAGCATACTCTTATTTCCAATTTAATCCTCCACATGATAAAATATTTCCGGTCACTTGTCAAACGGACGACCTTCACAAACCTTTATCGAAATCTAACGCCGAT
The DNA here is from genome assembly GCA_916614155.1 of Mesoligia furuncula. Classification (NCBI taxonomy): domain Eukaryota; kingdom Metazoa; phylum Arthropoda; class Insecta; order Lepidoptera; family Noctuidae; genus Mesoligia; species Mesoligia furuncula. The sequence goes on along the minus strand of OU744802.1, from coordinate 29,913,186 downwards.
ATGATCTGGTGAGATCGTTCGGATGGCTACTACATACATAATTTATTTCCCACGGCTGACACTTTTATGTAGCCCGCTTATATGAACGAGATAAAACATTTCATATATGTCGTATTACCGTTGAAATAAGCAGGACTGTGACGTTGGGCGATATGATCCCTCAACAAAATATAAAAGTGGGAACAAATCATTTGGATTTCAAGGCTTTAGTCAGGACACAATAAATCTGAATGGGAACGCAGTGAATCCGACGAGAGACATTTTATTTTATTAAACCAGCCCAACGAACCGTGCGGTGGTATATCTCATTTGTTTTTTTCCATTTTTCTCTCAGGCTATTGTTTGCAATTGATTTCAAAGAGATCGTGTGACAGTTATATATTTTTGAACATAAAGCACTATAATTATCTTGTAAGTGATATCTATGCATACTTAGTTAAAAATTAAAGTCGCTTTTCGTGTCTGGCTGTACGCATTGTTCTTATAAAATCCGGAAGTTATTCCGGAATTTATTCCGGAATTTATTCCGGAAGATTTTTTTTTATCTCTACTTAATATACTTAATCACACTAATATTATAAAGGCGAAAGTTTGTGAGTGTGTGAGTGTGTTTATATGTTTGTTACTTCTTCACGTTCAAACGGCGGGACCAATTTTGATTAAATTTTGTATGGAGCTAGCTGACACCCTGGATTAATATACAGGCTACTTTTTATTCCGATATTCCCACGGGATCGAAACTTATGCGGGTGAAACCGCAGGGCGCAGCTAGTAATATTATAAAGCTGAAGAGTTTGTTTGTTTGAAGTCGCTTACTTCGAAAAAGGAGGTTCTGTTCGACCGTATGTCATGTATGTTTGTATGTCCGCAATTTTCTCAAAAACAAATGAAGCAATTTTGATAATGTGATCTACATACTTTCAGTAAGATTTTAGTAAAGAAAATAAATGTATTGCAACTCGGGCATTTCTATGCGAATTTTGATGATTCTTCTAGTCGGTGTCTTCAATTCTTCAATGCACTAGTGTTAATTAGATTTGTGTGCGTTATGTACAACTAAAAAGAGAAAGATAAAAATAAAAACTTTTTTGCCTAAAAAAACAACGAACTTCAACAAAAAACACTATAAAGTGATAACTTTAATTTCGGAAGTCGGTATCGTCGGTTCCGTATTGTCGTGTTTTGACACCGACTGAAAAAAGTTTTTTTTCCTTTGTTTGGTTGAACGCGCTAATCTTAAGAACTACTGGTTCGAATTGAAAACTATTTTTGTGTTGGATAGTCTATCTATCGAGGAAGGCTACAGGTTATATAACACATGGCACGCTAGGACCAATGGAAGTGCAGCATCAATGAAAAATACCCACTATATAATCACTTTAACCTTTTTTATGATAATGGTTCTAAAATAACGCATTATTTACGATGGTGTTTTTATAAACATGATATTAATCCATATCCAAATAAATACATTATTCAACACAAGTATTTACGTTTGACTTCAATCATTTGACTTCAATGAATATCTTAGGAAATATCATAGTTTTAAAATAATCTATGCCTATATTATATAAAATTCAAGTCCTGACTGACTGATATATCAGTTATCAACGCACAGCTTTGGGAGGTTCCTGCACATCATCAGGCGGGAGGAAACGCCCAGGTGTCACCATTGCCAGTATCGCCCAGAGGACACGGTGGAGCACACGGTGGAGGTCTGCCCCGCTTGGGCGGAGCACCACCGTGTCCTCGTAGAGGCGATCGGCAGCGGCGGCGACCTCTCGCGCCCGGTCCTGGTGCAAGCGATGGTCCGGGGCGAGAGGGAGTGGGAGGCAGTCGCCTCCTTCTGCGAAGCAGTCACGCTAGCGAAGGAGGTGGTGGGACGGCTCAGGGAGAGAGCCTCCCGTCCCAGCCGCCGCGGGAGACGCTCCGGGCGTCGGGAGCTGCGTGACGACTCCCGGCCACCGTAGGCGCGGGCCTGCGGGCGGAGAGTAATGGGTAGCTCACCGTTCGATCAGGACCAGGCCCGTGCCGGACGGCGCGTACGTGTTCCACGCGTTTTAGTCAGTAAGAGTCTGACACTCCCTTCCGCTCCACCCAGAGCGGGAGGAGTCATTTGATGATTTACCACCCGAAAAAAAAAACCGCTCTTCCTAGAGACATGAAATTTGGAGGGTGTGTTCTTTGTGAAGAGTATACATCCACTAAGAAAGGATTTTTCGAAATTCCAGCCCTAAGAGGGTAAATAAAACAAAACTTACGGAAATTTTCATAATAAATATTTTCTTCCAAAACAATGTTATTAGTCGGCAATATTCCAATCGCGAAGTTCCACCTTGCATTGCGATATTTACTTACCTCGAGTTAGCAACTGCCATCAGTTCCCTTCGCAAGTTATCACCCGTCGAAGAGTTGCGAGCCTTGATTTATGGCGTTTGACCGGTAAACAAAGCCTGCCCGGTTTGTTCGCGAGGCTAACAAAAAGGTGAATGAATGGCGATACCACTCATGCACTATTCTTTTGTTACCGTTTATGAGGAAGTTTTCCTTCATATCTTTTATTTTACTATGACTATTTTAATAAAGTTGATTGGTTCTTTTGATTGCGCTGATTCTTTTTGTTTTTAAATAAAACAATTCGGAGATACCCAACAATGAGAACAATATTAATTGATTTAAAAATGCTTATAACGAAATGCATCTCTCTTTTGTTCGATTTTATTATTTTAAAGATCCAAGTATGTAGTTCTCAGCTCTTTGTTGTTATGTGCATGTTATTAACAGAATCAATTTCGTATAATTCGACGCCTCCCACGCATAAGGTCGTAAGGCTAAAAAAACATTAATTAATGTCAGGAGATCATTATAAATAAATAATGCGGCACGTTTATAAAAAATGCTCTCCTGACATTAGTGTTTTTTTTTAGCCTTACGACCTTAAAAACACGAAAAATGTCGAAAAAACATTGTCAGGAGGGCATTTCGTTACGTTAACGTAGAAAAAAATGCTTTCCTGACATTAATGCTTTTTTAGCCTTACGACCTTATGCGTGGGAGGCATAATTAATAACTAGCTTTCTATATATAACATAGTCTAGAGTCTAGAGCAACAAAGTTATTAAAACAACGGTAAAACTAGGTCGTTTTTTATCTTTCGTTAAAATATAACTGAATAAGGAATTATCAAGTTAGGAAGGGGTCTTAAATCTTATTTTAGAGTGAAGTCGAAGTAGAATTGTCTGAACGCAACTATAAGCGAGCTCAAATCTGAGTGCAGCAACAACGACGCTTCTGTTATAATCTCAAGACTACAAACTTGAACAAAGTGCATAAATCTCGAGTGGTGTTATTGTTGCAAGTATTGCCGGCGGGCTGTCTGTTGTCCGGTGTGTTGTCGAGCTGTCCGGGCTGTCCGCTGTCCAGGGCGGTCGGACAGAGAGTGCGGAAGTCAGCGGTCGCGTGCTGCGGTCAACTACTTGGAAACTAGACGGTGTCGTGATCGTGATCTGTTTGCTGTGTATAAATAACGAGTGGGATATTAGGATAGGTACTTTGTGACTTAGTAAGTGATTAGATAGTGAAGCAAAGATTGAAGAGACACGACACAAGGCACATAAGTGTACCTACTTAAATAAAAATGTAAAAGGGAATTTCAAGAATACCAAGTGATAAATAAGTAACCTTGCTGCACTATTTTAATCTGAAAATTCAATCTTCAAAAAATTCTAATTTTATAGCCACACCTCAAGCAATCCGTAATATTCTCTAGATATTGGCGCTATCTCTCACAAAAGAAACCTAAGCTCACAGCTCTAAGCATTTTACGGTCCCCAATAACTCTTCTTTGTTACAAAAGTGTTGTCTTCTATTCTGGAGATACCATACAGTGTCAGTTCATCATCATATTGTAACGAGCTATACGACGCCGACGGAGACAAATCTTGCAAGTCATTCGAGCCCCACCATCCCGCCATCCCGCGCCGGGGACAAATAGAAATTGCTTTCTCACTTGTCACCCACTGATCAAGGCCCCGGGGAATATATAAATCCACCAAATAATATCGCGTTTCAATGTCGAGCGAATGGTAGGTATTGCGGAGAAATGGAAGAATAACAGAATGTGTCAGCTACTTATGTTACGGCGCAGGAGTCGGGAGTCGTCGGAGGGTACTTGATGCCGGATCCATGACGGTTTTGTTATTTCAGGGACATTCCCCAAAGATTTGAGTTCGTATAAGTTTGAACTAGATATCGAACATGGAAACTACAACACTATTGTACAATCCGTTCAAGAACCATTCAGAATAAATTGTCAGCATTGAGCCACCAATACTGACAATTAATATTACATACGAATGTCATAGAGATGTTCTACTAATATATGGCTCAAATCGATTAAATTCACTCCAAAATCAATGTAAAGATTTTAATTTTTTAACGGAACATACATATATTTGCTGCTAGTAATTCAAGTGTCGTCGCGTCGGTACGCGCGCTGCGGCGCCTGAGAGGGTATTAGGGACATACAGCGGGATTGTCCGAAAGGGTTACCGCTGGCCCGGAACATAAAAGGCTAAGGAAGGAACACGGGTGGGTTTTAGTCAGTAAGAGTCTGACACTCCCTTCCGCTCCACCCAGAGTGGGGGGGTCATTTGATGATTTCCCATCCGCAAAAAAAAGGGACACTCTGCTGGTTGTCGTGTACAGTCACGAGCAAAAGTATGTATACACTTGGCTTTATTCAAAGGCGATTTTCTCCTTTATTTTTAATTGAAGTTTGATATTATTAGGAACAGTGTTTTCGAACCAATAGATTTATGTAAAGTGTCGTATTTCAACGTTGCATTCGTTACTTCGTGAAAAAATCGCATTTGAAAGTTGCCAAGTGTTGACATATTAGTGCTCGTGACTGTACCTGCTACAAACGCGTATGATATGTAACATCGTCCTCGCTGCAAGTGTGTCCAGTAGTTGAACTCCGTGTCAAAAGACGTGTATTTTTATATCTCTGTAAAAGTTTAATTGGAATAGCATGTCGGTTTTGAACCCTATTTCTCTGACATTACCTTATTATTTACGTTCATAGAAATGTAACGTTCAATCGTTGGGTTGTTTGTGTTATGTACGAGTAGGTAAATGGCTCACGCTTTGTTCTTTATTTTTGTTGGATGGAGTCATCTGCAATACATGAATAAGTAATGGTAAATGCTCTTAATATTTTATCTACAATCACCATAAACAATTTTTCTCGTTGTATTACAAAGAGGATTTTATTTTCTTAAGCAAACAGTTCTATTATTATCAAAGAAATTCAGTACAATTTCATTGTATTATTCAGTAACTTCATACAACGTAATAACTGTGAGTGTAAAACTGAAGTCGGCTAGAACAAAACAAAATGAAGCAATTTAATAGAAGCTCGTGGAGTCAGCAGCGAGCAAAGTTCCCGGAGTTTAATGTGCAGCCATAAGGAGTGGCTCGTGGCTCGTGGCTCGTGTGTACACCGACAGCTAAGTGCGGGCTTCATGCACTTGTAGTTTACTTCTCAAGATTTGTAACTTTGTGTTAGTTGGTAATACACTCTATGTGACACTACAAGTGCTTCACAAAACTACGAGGAACGTTACCTTTGTAGCTCTACGTAATTCCAATCACTTATTGTAAATGATAAACGATATAATATATTTCTGTAAATTGATTCAGAACTTGACTGATTCTTGATTGATTCTGGTCTTGAACGTGCCTTGGAAGTTTATTAATATAAACGACATCTGAACGAGCTCTCTACATATTTTCTTGAGTATTATTGTAGGCAACAAATGTGTGTTTGTTCCTAGTATTTATATTATGAATATCACTGTATTTTTTATGAGCATCTAAAAGACTTTCATAAATATACGGAGAAGGCACTGTCATTACATTATCTCCTTAATGTTTTCTCTGGGATAGTGTCTCCGGCTTAATTTATAAATTGATTGAATAGCCTTTTCTGCAAAATAAATAATAGGTACCTACGGTGCTATCTTCAACGTAACTTCAGTAACTACTTAATTTATATTAAAAAAAACATCGAAAATGTAATAAAGAGCTCTGCCATATTTTATATCAATCGTCACTCGAAGAGATCCAATTCTTAATGATGAATTTTGGAATGAAAAGAGTTCAATAAAGATAAAAATATATTGAGAAAGTTACTGAGAATGATTGATGACGTCGAGGATGACACCCGACGAATCGTTTTAAAAGGAATTCTGTCAAGAGAGGGGCCGACGTAATGCGAATCAAATAAATTCACACAGCCATGAAATTTAATATAGATGCCTCGGAAACAAACGAAATGATTGAACATGAGTGACGGGAGGAGGCCCTTTATATTGAGCACAAGTAAATATGTGATGTGGGAAATTGGCGACAATTACCTGAACAATTGGGGCTATTTCCCGGCGCGATGGCGGTACGTGTACTTGGACCCTCGAATTACATATGCATGGATATTGCCTGATATCACGTGGAGCAGGCGTGATGTGTCAGATTGCAATAGTGGAGGAATGAACCTATTGCCGTATAACACGACAACATCTACCTACTATAGGTACTATTATTAGAGTATAGCTACGTACGTAATTTGAACATGACCAACCGCATTACAGGTGCCTACTACTACTGTGTCCTATAACAAAGAAAGGTATGGATAGGTATGTCTAAATATCCATACCTTTCTTTCTTATAGGACACAGTACGAAAATGAAGAAATTTTACATTTTCGGCAGGTACCTTGATTTTGCTGCATCCGGTTAGACTGGAAGCCGACCCCAACATAGTTGGGAAAAGGCTAGGCAGATGATGATGACCTTGATTTTGTTAGACCATCCTCGGTACTATCGTTATGCCGATCTAGAAATGAATCGCTATCATCTCCTTATTTGAAAGAGAAATTAACATTTTATTGATTTAGGGATTAACGTCAGTAGATATTATTTTAAGAACGGATCACTTATAATTCTAAAACTCTCGGACAGATCCGTGATTCTTCCAAAAATATTCCGTCAAATACAATTGATGAGTACGTCAAACGTTAGGCCACGAAAAGAGCAAAAATAATAATTATATGAGGCAGCATTCGCAACGGTTTGATCCTCTAAACGGAATTTTTTATCAGATTTCAGCGGAGAGGGCGATCGCGGGCGGGAAGCGGGGCCCGGGACGGATAGCGGGTGAATGGCGCTGTAGATTACGTTTGTTGCTTTGTATTAAAACTGATGGGAATTTATCTCAACATCCCATTTTAAAGGAGCAAAGTGACGTTATCAAAAACCAATATCGTAGCGAGCGGCGGCGAACGAGAAAAATATTTTTCGTCATCATTTATCAAAAACACGGGTGTATTCGCGAGCGCCTTTGAGGCGACGTCTGTCGCTCGCTCACAAATACCATCCACAAAGAAAGGTAATTTCTGTAGAACTGTTCGGAGTGTATTAAAATCTTTTATGGAAATGAGCACTCAGATTTATGTTTCGTCTTTGCTCTGTCTTGTACAAATATAATATTTTATCTATATTTAATATTTGCTTTCGATCATATGTTTTATTATATCGTATCGTAGATCTGATTTTATCCATCAACTGTACAATTCCTTAAAAACTGTAGGTAGCTACAGTAAGTGGTCATGAATGCATTAGCACCTTAAGGATTATATTCCTGTGAACACGCGGTACAGGCCGGAGGCCGTACCTAGATATGATTATATTCCTGTGAACACGTGGTACATGCCGTACCTACATTATGTGCGTATTGCTGTGAACACGCAGTGCAGGCCGTACCTACATATCATGTGCGTATTGCTGTGAACAAGCGGTATAAGCTGTACCTGCATTATGTGCTTATAAGTGATGTATTAACACAGAACGCACACCTTTCTGAGGTGTGCGTCCTGTTTTTAACCGACTTCAAAAAAGGAGGAGGTTTCTCAATTCGACCGTATATATATATATATTTTTTTATGTGTGTTCGCAGATAACTTCGTCGTTTATGAACCGATTTTGATTATTCTTTTTTTATTGGAAAGGGGATATGCCAAGGGTGGTCCTATGATAAGAAAACCAGGATCTGATGATGGCATCCCAGTGAAATCGAGGGGAACTTTCGAAAATCGTAGGAGCGACTAGTGCGTTTGTTAATTTTTTCATTAAGTATTTTAAAGCACTACAATTTAATGAAGGCCTGGAGTCGATCTGATGATGGAGCCGAAAGACAGTCGAGGGGACTCCTCAACGATTTACAGCAGTTACCTTGTGTTTGGGCTTGATTAATTTGTATTGATGTGAACTTTGCACCTAGATGGGTTGCGACTGTCATTAGGGGTCTGATGATGAAGACGAAGGACAATTAGGGAACTCCTCAACAGTTTACAGTAGCTACCTTGTGTATGTTCACCGATTACTCGAAGACGTCTGGACCAATTCCAAAAGTTCTTTTTTTATTTGAAAGGGTATACTCTTGAGGTGGTCCCATTATCATCAAGTTAGAATCTGATGAGAGGATTTCAAGGAAATCGAGGGAAACCCTCAAATTTTATAGGCAAAGCTACAGCGATTTGGATATTTTTTATAGTAACTTGAGCATTTGCTCTCGGAAATCATCACTTGGTAAAGTGGAGCTGATGATGAAGATCACAGATGGCCATCGGAACTACTCACTGACAAATATTTCACGGGTTGCAATTCGATTACTTTAATATGGTTGCTAAGCAATTTATGCTCGTCACAATGCGTATTGCGAGTGATTGTTGAGGATCTCCTTTTTCTTACCGGGAGAACTCCTCAACAATTAACGTCCCAGCATCGGGAAAAGCAATATTTTGTAAAAGGTGATGAACAGTTGGCATTAGGCTATTGTAACTTAGATAAATTACAAACTGACCCACTAAAATGTGAAAAATAAAAACATTTTTACAAAAAAAAACAAACGACTTCCAAAAAAAACACTACAAATTGAAAAATAACTTTAATTTCGGAAGTCGGTGTCAATAAACGAAAACGCGGAACCAAAGACACCGACTTCCGAAATTAAAGTTATTTTTCACTTTGTAGTGTTTTTTAGAAGACGGTTGTTTTTTTTTTTTTGTAAAAAAGTTTTTTATAAAGTACCTATACATAAATAAACTTGTATGTAGAACAGTCTATCTATAATATATAAAATACTAAGTTCTGACTGACTGATACATCAACGCACAGCCTAAACCGCTGCTTCTAGAGATATGAAATTCGGAGGGTGTGTTCTTTGTGAAGAGTAGGTATCCACTAAGAAAGGGTTTTTCGAAATTCCACCCCTAACAGAATAGGGGGAGAGTGAAATTTCATGTGGAGGAAGTCGCGGGCAGAAGCTATTTTTCTCATTTGCTAGAACAATTAATGAAGTAAAGTAGGAAGATAAGGTTAGGTAGATAATCAGTGAACTACGACAGACAGGCTTCAAATATTGAATCTTGGTAATATAATAATATTGTGCTTTAATTACTACTGTGTATGGGTACTTTATCAAACCACAACTAGCAAATCTACGCAAACCTACGCAAATTATGTGAACTGGAGCCGGAGGATGCAGAAAAACTCAATTTGCTTAAGATGATTTTAATAATAAAAGAATTACAATATGGAATTTAATCTAAAGAAATGATAATTGGTCGATGAATGTAAAAAGAATGAATATTCTTAGGAGCATAATTAATTACGAAGATACGGAACACTATTGCGAAATTGAGATGGCGTGATTTAATGACGTATTTGCTGAGTCGGCGCCTTATGTCGGCCGGGGTTGCGATGCGCTGAAGTCAGTTGTAGTCAGCTTTCCTTCTATTACAGCGATGCGTAGTAAGCGATCCCCCTGTAACACCGATGTGTAACACGCATGTGCAGGTAAATATAAAAAATGCGGACTCGTTGTCACAATACAATTAAATTACTCAGTAGTACTACTGTTTGTGTACTACCAGAGAGTTCGTTTTAACTTTAAGTTGCCTACCTCAAACCTCAAAGTTAACAAATCGTATTTATTAGGACTTATTGCGGTTATAGCTTATGTATTCATTTTCATAATGAAAAGAAGATTGAAATTAAACATCAAAATAGTCCTTATTACGAATATGCATATTACTATAAATTAATTTATAATTTAAGACTTAGTATAACCCCCATTAATGTCAATGCAATCAAGTAAACGCTGGCGCATGAACCCCACAATATTGCTGCATTATGTCTGTTCCTCCCCCAGATTTCCTTGCAATGCAACTTCAACTGCTCGACAGATCTCACATTCCTTACTGGGAAGTAAGGAATGTGAGATCTGTCGAGTATCATCAAACCCCAAAGATTTTCTATGGGGTTGAGGTCAGGAGTTCGTGCCGGCCATGGAATAACTTTTATCTCCGGGTGTTCATTAAACCACTCACGCAGTGCTCGCCAGATGAATGGGACAATTATCATGGACAAAAGTTATCTCTTTACATTCATCACCTGCTGATGATAAACTTTGCGCACAGTGGGCGACGTGACATCCCTTAGTACTTCAACGTAAGTCGAGCTGTTAGCGAGTGAAGGAATATATTCAAGTTCCCCTGGGCCTGCTGCACTCGTCCATCCCCACATGTTAACTGTGATGCGACCTGATTCTGTGGTGGGGACTATGTTTTCTTCACCCCATCGTGTATAATTCCTACGCCATACCTATATGAAGTCTCCTTTTTTGGTTTGATTTAAATGTGTCCCAGTTGAAGCTTAAGTATACCTAACCGGCAAAACGTAAACGTTCTTGTTTATGCTTTTCCGACAAATATGGTTTTTGAGCTGGTTTCGAATAATTGGGCAAAACGTCTTGTTGGTATGAAACCACTACTTTCATATTCGTTAACCATATACCGCCGTCGTTGCGCCTCTTTTATTAGCTGGGGCCTTCCACTTCGCTTTCGACTGGCAAGGCTACCCTCTTTCTCATATCTTTTAACCCACCGACTCACAGTATTTCTCTAAAACAAAAAAATGTAGTAGGTACTGTTAGGCTACTAAGCAAAATATAAATATTATTATTATATTAATATTAGATTTAGAAACAAAATTATAATAGAAATCACACTAATATTATAAAGGCGAAAGTTTGTGAGTGTGTGTGTGAGTGTGTGTGTGAGTGTGTGTGTGTGTTTATATGTTTGTTACTTCTTCACGCTCAAACGGCTCGACCAATTTTGATAAAATTTTGTATGGAGGTAGCTGACATCCTGGATTAACATATAGGCTACTTTTTATCCCAATATTCACACGGGATCGACATTTGCGCGGGTGAAACCGCGGGGCGTAGCTAGTGTTACATAATTTTAAGTAGGTATAATGTTATATCCATCATTCAATAATGTAGGTAAATAAATTTAGTTCGAAATTATAATTTTTTCTTCTATTTAGGCCTTATAAAATGTTTAAAAAAATAACTACTAGGATCAGCAGTTCTACTTTAATGATATAAAAGTAAAAAAAAAATCAAAATACTCACACTCAGTCCGGTTTCATCAGACATTTGTGTTATATTAAGTCCACTTTAACGCAACGCAATAATATTCGTTTTTATTTCAATATTCAATAAGGTACTACAGTAACACTGCTATTAACTAGAACACACGTCGCTAACCCGCAACAAACAAACAACCAACCAACAACGGTGAATGAGTCGTAAGTTAACTGCATCTGTCTACCTTATAATTTATTTGTTTAGATTTCTGTGAGTATAATCATAAAGTTTTTTCAAATTAAGTGAACAAGACGAACATGACAAGGAACTGTAGTCAATAGCGTGATTATTCAAAGTAATTATCAAAACTATCACCGCCGTGAGATTCGAACCTGCTATCGCTAGCAGGATAGGTAGGCTTAGCTAAATATGATAAAAGCTAAGCGATCATACCATATATCGTAGCGGTTGAATAAACGAAATAGGTACAATCAGTTGCAAAAGAACGTGAGTGTGTGTGTCTATAGTATAGAAATTACTAGTTAAAATAAAGTCGTAAGTAAGACCAAAGTTTCCAAAAACAAAATCTATTGCTTTGTGAAATTGCTACTCCACTTATGTACATAAGACCGCTACAGTACCTACATAAGACCGGCTACACGAATTTATTATGGGAAATTACAATCAAAGTAAAATAAATTTCAAGCAATTTCTCAGTTTCCGTTCGCCGGTCGCGCTGTCCTCGGCGTGCTCATTACACCGGCGCGCGAACTCCAAGCGTATTTATGACAATACATAAAAAGGACATAAGAAAGGACGACGAGTGACGTCATCATTTTCCTAAATCATCATCAGTCCCTTCCGGCCCTTAATGTGGAAACGAAGAATTAAATTCGGTTTACGAGAGGGACTGTTTTACGGCTCGCCGATTCCGCTGACGCGTCTTCAATACTTTCATCGTGATAGGCTTTTATTTCGGCCTCCGCCTCGAGCTTATTATGAAAATCATCTTGTTTATAGACGTCCTGGTAAATACTTATATTTGCATTTTTCCTATCTTAAAAACCCCGAGGTCGGACATAATCCCCTAAATGGAATATCTTATACTATTTATCTTCATGCTCTGAATAAATCTATTCAAACCTCAGTCGTGTACAACGCGCAAATGATTACCGCACGAAATAAATTAGCTTTGCCTTGTGGTGGTGTATTTGCAATTGCGGATAAAAACCCGTCTGCAGATGATGGATGATCGTGGATCCCGCGGCGTGCGGCCACATCCCGCTGACACTCGCTTCTGGCGGAGGAATAACGCGAATCAGCACAAATTAACTGGAACTTCTTCAGTAGGAAAAACCTCGAATAAACCCTGATTGCATTTTTCACCGAATTACTTACGTTATTGTTCTCGGTATGATCGTGTTATTGGATTTTATTACCAGAAAGTAGATTAGAAAAATTGCTACCATCCGACGGAGGCCGAGGGAGGATGGGAGCGCAGGCCGAAAATATCATAATAGCGAGCCTTATCATTAGACGACATTGTTTTTATGGAGAGGAAGTAACCTATGATATTGTTCGGAAGCGAGTAGACACAGTCGTAAAACTTGGCGAGATAAAACGATCCAGATATTGGTCAAAATCGGAGCCAAAATAAACAGACGAGACGATTGTGTGGGAATGAGTGAGAAAACAGACGGCCGAGAAGATTTGGATTAACTTTTGTAATAATAAACGAAGAGTACGGACGCAGAGGGTTTAGGAGAGCGGGTCTTACGTTTGCGAAGATTTTCTTTTTGAACCCAATTTGGTTCAACGAATTACATACAACTACGGACATTCGTGTTTATTCGTGAGGATCCCCCCCTCCCCACCCCTCCGCACTCGCTTTGACCGTTACATTTTCCACGCAAATGCTCCGCAACGGGCCCTAATGGCCTCACTTCGATCACACGCTAAATTTCTATCGTTATTGCATTTGAGGAGATTTCGAGATAAAATCGTGGGGAGCGGTAATGTTGACGTGAACATGACATTTCTTTTATTCTGTCGCGACGAGAACTTGGAGAGTGTAGCGTCGGGAGACGGATACTTTAAATTGTTTACAAATAGCAGCTCCCACTCGCTGTGCTGTGGCAGTTCGCGCACGGCTACAAAGTCTGCGCCCGCAAGGTCATCCACGAGATTAAGCGCGCTCGTAAATCTTGATGCCGAAAGTTTTGCACCCTGTGGTATAACTATACACCCACCGGCTTATTTATACGTCACGCGAACAAAAGCCTTTGTCTCTGAACTTATCGGGAGCCTGAAAGAAGAGAAATTCATTACGGTAGCTAATAACGACCAAAATTAAACAAAGCACATTACGGGGCGGGACATCGATCCTCAACAAGGCTCTGACTACAAAGCCGTACTCAATGAATTAAACTTTAATCGTATAAAAACTTTGAAATCAAAGTTAGTTTAGAGTTGTTATAACATTTGCACAGTCGCACAGGAGTATTCGAAGGTATAATAAAACCGATGAAATTTTTTTTTTCTTGTTTTTTGCAATGTCATCGAATGAAACACAAGGTTTATTGATATTTAGATATTTATTTTTTTAAAAACTTCACTTCTTCATTAGTCAGACTAACTGGGCTTCAAGTCTGCTATTACAATAGTGTCAGAATGGTCTATCATTGATTTCTTATTTGTTGATTTTGACAAATTTGGTAATCTACTAATATAATGGCGTCATTATGACTTTCCAATGGTCAATCACTGACACTCCATTGAAAGAAATGGCATAGAATGGTAATCTCGTACTTAATAAAAAATGAATTACTGACTTAGGCGGTAATCTGCTAAAATTTTGACAGTTCCTTTGATCAGTGACCTACCATTAGAACATCATTCTGCAGTCATTGCTTTTAATTCGTTACGAGTATCGTATAATGTCTGTGCCATTGACCGACCAATGATCAACCATTATGAATTTAGCAGATTACGAACTTTTAGCAAAATGACAATGGGTTGGTGGTGGGATCGTGTTGGAATGACGAATTTATAAAAATAGCAGACTTGGGCCCCTGTTCGCCTTCATTAAGGAAACTTTTCTTCCATTTTCTTCCCCTTAAATTCTTTCAGGATGTCATATAACGATCTTCTGGTAAACTTCCTGACGGTTTCAGAAGAATCTACAGGAGAAAAAAAAAACAAAAAATTACAATATTGAAATAATTCAACATTAACTTCGAATGGCAAAAAATAAAATGGCGGATCAAGGCGGACAATTTTGTTGTGACACATAATTGGCAATAGCCTAAATTTCATATCTTTAAAGAAGTGTAGCTCGACAAGACCAGACACATAAACAAAACCATTATTGTAAAAAAATTATAAGCAAAACAAATACCCCAATATAGCTCGTACGTTTAATAGAAACAGAAAACAATAAAATAGTATTTTTAAATATGGTACATACTCGTACCTTCCACTTCCATATTCAATAAATATTTTTTCTGCAGTCAACCACACGAAAACACAATAGCAAGAGAACTAAACACCATTATCAAAAGCTTCGTGCGAACAAAGACCTGCGATTGCAACAATGTCTGAGTTCCGACTGACTTTACAATAATAAGCAAGTGCGAGCAGCAGTTGTATGGCGGCCAATTGTCAGATTGATTATCTAACTTGAACAAAAAATGGTTTAAAGGATTTTTTGAGTAAGTTATTGTATTTGACTTTTGATCAGTTTTATCATGCAAATACTCCCATAAGAGTCGTTTGCAGCGCTGTGCTGCAAACATTACGCCCTCGCGACAGACTCGTGGCTCGAGATCCGATATGTAATAAAACTGTCACGCACAAGACGAAGAGTTCAAAGGCAGCGCAATGATTACAGCCAATAATAATTCGTTTTTACTGCGACAAACGTTTCCTTTTTACATCAAAGGTTGTTCGCTTGTCGCGAATACTCAACAGCTTATTCACGAGCGCTCGATGTGTATGTTGAATGGTGCGTCCCGACGTCGTTCGCAACACTTCGCTGGATTGATTGCTGCGATCTTGTCTCGGAAATACCTTTACCTTTGACCATTTATATCATCAAACTCTCGAAAATTAATATTTTTGGAGACACGTTCAATCTTTTGCTAATCTAGCAACCTGTTTCCGTCAACAGGAACACTCGAAGATCCTCAAAGGAGTTTCCAATTATCTTCGAATCCGTCGCACTTCTCTTGTTAGCGCTGAAATTGGCTACAATGCCAAACGAGCTGTACAGCTTGGCTTTAATCCGGACGATCGTTAGGATATGCACTCAAGGGTGGAGGGGCCGCCCGGCCGCCCCGAGTGACCATCTATCACAGTAAGCCTCGTTAACTAAGAGAGTGCTCAGTTTTAATCGTACTCACTTCTGTTTCTGAAAATCGGCAAATCGAGATGACAAATGTGCGGGGAGAGGCTGCGATGTTTTCCCAAAAGAACGAGGCCGCCGGGACGCACAGCGTGATTTATATTCAATGCGCGCGCCGCCGAATAGATTATGTTGTGTCGTGTCACTAGTATCGGGTACACTATGTCTACCTGCGTCTGTGACATGCCTATCATCTGAAACATAAGTATCTCGCATACGTTTTCTCCGAAAATAAGTATTGTTTTTCTTTGGTTCTTTATTTTATTTTCGTAAGTGATTCATGTTCTATAACGATGATTACGAATCTGAGTTAGAACAGTTAGATATACCTACAAAGCTGTTTTATTGCCTTTAAATTGTCTTGTAGTTGTTACCTACTAGTAAAGTATAGTTTTATGTAGTATTCTTGAGGCGTCGCATAGTGTCGCAGATCGTCTGTGAGTGACGGGGCGTGTACTGCGAGGGATGTGTCGATTTATTCCAATAAAGCACAATATTGCTGCCAGCGACAGAGCCCGAGACGGAATTTCGATTCCCGCATTCCCAGGGAGCGGATGCGAGCCACCAGCCACAAAGAGGGGCTCAGCAGGCGTGAGTCCGGACATCGTCCGTCACGCGTCCGGCCGGCTCGTGACTGCCGGACACATACATCATTCATGTCACGACAGCAATTTTACCGAATAATCGAAAAAGGAAATTAAGGTTACATAAATGCTCGCCGCTTGCCGTCAGTCAGCTGTTCATATTGGAATATGTCGACTCACGTTCGAGACTGGCATGCGCTTCAGCCAATGTTGAGCGGTTCCTTATTTAAAAGTAGTGTGCACGTTTACCCTATCACCGTCTGTCTAATCCGCAATCAGAGCTGACAGCTGTATACCATCACGCTAGGTATCCGCAAGGGGTAAACAGAGATGTGCTTGACTTCACCTCGCTCGCTAACAACATTGCCTCCTAACACGAGAGGGCGCGAAGCTATCGACATTTATCGGGCACGGTTCCAACTTCGGATTTCGCCTGAGATTTTCACACTGCGAAAAACCTCGAATGTACTTTGCTGATATGTAGATGTGAAGTCGGGGCTGTCAAGGATTTGAATTTACCATGAAATATTGGCAATTTGTATTTTTAACTGACTTCAAAGAAGGAGGTTCTGTATTCGACCCGTATGTATGAAAATCAAAATCTAAAGTCATTCATTAAAACTAAGCTGAGAATCAGCACTTTTCGAACGTCAAAATTACATGCGACAGTCCGGGGCACGCGCGCCCTTCACCATTTCCTAGTGCTTTCGCTGGGGAAAAGAAGTGGCACAACAAACTGTCCAGCAGCACAGCTGTCTGTTCAGTTAGCAAATTCTTGATTATACAATACTAGGTATGCAAAGTAAATAACATTACAGGACACAGAACATAAAATCAAATTATTTTCCATTTATTTAGCTAGCCACGCCAATATACCAACAAATACAATAAAATCTATACGTACTCAAGCAAAAAAATAATAAATCAAAATTAAAAATGTAAACAAAAACTTACTACCTAAATAAAAGCCTCCAGGTATAGAGAGCGTGACAGCTTACATAACTTATGCAATGCTGGGTTCTGTTCACATAGCTGTCACTTGAAGTCACAAATGATGAACTAGGACCATCGAAGTAAAACAAATAAACAAGTTATTACTAATAACAACAATAAAACCATGGTCAGCAAGACGACCAGTAGGTATGTGTTTGTATGTCCGGATTTTCTCAAAAACGAATGAATCAATTTTGATGTTTCTTTCGCCATACTTTCAGGAAGGTTTTAGTATATAATACATTAGGTAATTATCTTATGTAAGAAGTTATATGCATAAATGGACTGCATCTCCGGCATTTCTATGCGAATTTTGATGATTCTTCTAGTCGGTGTCTACAATTCATCAATGCACCTTAGCTTGGCACCACTTGGCTGCAATTGTATAACTATGTCAAATAATGTCAAATAATAAAGAGATTATATTAAAAAAGCATGTAAAAAACTAAATTGAAAATTAAACATCGTAATTTGAGAGCAGTTAATGAGGAGCCTTAGCTTGTCACCACTTGGCTGCAAATAACTATGTATTGTTTTTAATGGATAGGGTATGCCTAAGGGGTGGTCCAATATAAATTTGATTAACTTTGCTAGAGTAGTTTTGAGTTAGCTTCAATAATACGATTTTTTTCCACTCAGTTTATATTGAAGATGTTATAGCTGATATTTACATAGCAAGTAGTGTTAGGTAATTGAATTTGTGTGGGATAGGAACAACTAAAAAGTGAAAAATAGAAACTATTTACAGAAAATAAAACCCACTCCAAAAAAAAAACACTACAAATGAAAAATAACTTTAATTTCGGAAGTCGGTGTCAAAAAACGAAAATGCGGAACCAACGACACTGACGGCAGAAATTGAAGTTATTTTTCCCTTTGTAGTATTTTTTTTAAGTCTTTTGTTTTTTTTTTTTGTAAAAATGGTTTTATTTGTCTTCAAAAACAAATTAGTGAAGGCACTACCTACTCGTAAAAAGATAAGATATAGCAAAGATTACTTCACAACCAAAAGCTGACAAAATAAAAGGAACAATACATTGGAAAGACGACTTAAGTGTGAAAACGTTGGAACGGTTCGGTTGCGAGAGGAACAGTAAATGTGAAGGAACTAGACTAGGGGGTGGAATGTACAATCTAACGATTTTGTGCTATCGCCCGCGGCCGACAGCGGACCTTGTGTCGCCTGACCTTACGACTGCAGAGGACGTCTTATTTCTCATAGGTGCTTGGGTACTTGTGACTGTAAGGATGGAAAGAAACATTTCCCTGCTTCAAGAGACTTATCAAAGAGTTGCAAGTTATCGACGTCGTATTTTCATTTATTTTACTAGTTTATTCGTTTGTTGGTCAAGATCCTGCCAGGTCAGCCTGATAGTCAAGTAAACGTTTTATTTTTTTTCTAAATCTGCTGGATTTGATGAGGTTTTGGAATTTGATCGCCGTATTTGTCTGTTACCTTAATTGTTAATTAGTTTATTGAACAGCACGTTAATACTTAATATCCCGGAGGCAGTTTGTCCCTGTCGGGTGGCAGGAATGTTCCGAGTCACTGCAAATACATACGTGTCATGTTGGGACACATGTTTACATGGGCCGTGAGCCAGTGGGCCTGAGGGCCTGCCTTGTACATACAGTTTGGTTAGGGTTCATATACTCGTTTAGCTGTCCATGACCATATATACATATTAGCTAATAATTAGGACCTGAATATCCTAATCATTGGTACTTTTAAAGACGACTAAGAATTACGTTAACCACGTGTTACGAATTATCCAAGCCTGTACCTATAAATGTTTAGTACTTAACCAGAAAATCAAATGTTTTTATATAAACATATCTATCTATATTCCGTTATCATCTCTGCCTGGCATAAAATCAGAGCCACAAAATGGAGATGCACGAAATAATTGTGAGCAAACAGTTCAGAGTACTTCGATGTACTCGCAGTCTTCTGCCTCGATACACGAACAGATCGTTAGCAGCCGACACAACTAGCCAACGAGGCCTGAACCAATACCAATTATAGCAAGTGGGAACCATTGCACTGGTGTGTTTGGGTAGCATGGAGCCTATTAACATTGTAGTAGTATGTAAAATTATGATGGCTAGTGGCTAGGCTATCATCCGACTATAGATATACCAAATACGTGGAAACATTGCTTATTGCTCTACAAGTTACTTGGATCGATGATGATTACCATTAGCATAGCCATAGTGGAAGAATAGGCTTGTATTCAATGTGCTTATAATATAAGCTACAATATTATAGTATTAAGATATAGCACAATCAGTTTAAAAACAGACTGAAACCTGACTATGAATGACAGGGACGACGAAAGTCAAACTATTTGTAAAACTTGACGTGACCTTCTCTATAAACATTTATCTATAAACTTTATCTCTATTTTGTTACACTAACCCTAGATTATGGTATAGTGACTTTAAATATTTACAGTGTAAACAATTGTTGGTTGGCCAATAAACGAAAATAAATAAAATAAATAAACAAGGATCGATAAGGTTAAGTTCTCTATCATGAAAACCGTTCAAGCCTGTCACTCTGTCCAATTTCTTTGTTTTCATATCCCTGACACAAAACCAAAGCAATTGTAACGAGGACTTCGGAACACTCACATTAATTCGTGTTTGTATCGAACAAACAATTCTGGCATAATTTAATGACGCGAAAACCAAACACATTACAGGAAAGGGAACAATGCAGTCAAGATGCAAAATGTTGAAGCACAAGAATATTAAAGCGCAAGCACTTTATTATTTATCATTGGTTTTATTTTATTTTGTTTTTTTTTTAATGCTTAATAATTTTTTGCCTGTGCTTTTATCAGATTATCAAAGTCTATTCAACTAAAGAACAATAACAAAATAAAATAAATGTGTAGTGTTAGTACTTTTCTTTATCAGCCTAGCCTTTTCCCAAGTACGTGGGGGTCGGCTTAACACGGAGCTAGTATTTAACATGGAGCTAGTATTTAACATGGAGCTAGTATTTAACATGGAGCTAGTATTTAACATGGAGCTAGTATTTAACATGGAGCTAGCATTTAACATGGAGCTAGTATTCAACATGGAGCTAGTATTCAACATGGAGCTAGTATTTAACATGGATCTAGTATTTAACATGGAACCAGTATTTAACATGGAGCTAGTATTTAACATGGAGCTAGTATTTAACATGGAGCTAGTATTTAACACGGAGCTAGTATTAAACATGGAGCTAGTATTTAACATGGAGCTAGTATTTAACATGGAGCTAGTATTTAACATGGAGCTAGTATTTGACATGGAGCTAGTATTTAACATGGAGCTAGTATTTAACATGGAGCGACTGCCTATCTGACATTCACAACTCAGTTACTGGGTAATACAATACCCCTTGACATGACTGGTTATCAGACTTTCGGGGCTTCTGACCACTAGTAGATAACGACTGTCCAAGATCTACGAATGACCGCCAGTGTTAGTATTTTTAGTTCCTTGAATTTTTTAGCTGTTGTAACTATTATGCTATTAGTAGCTTGTATATTATTACTAGTTATATTTCATGGCGCTATGACAGAACAAACTCTTTTTTATTTGTACTGTGCAAATAAAAAAGAGTTTTAATATAAATTGAATGCATCAAATAGCAGCTGTTACTACGATGTATGTCCACGCAACCGCCTGACACGACGGGTTCACGACGGTTTTAGCGTTTTGTAGAAAATGGCGGCCATTAACAAACTGTTTGGAGGCAAACCATAAATTCGTGAACACGCAAAAACAAAAGGCTCTCGACCTAAAATTACAAGAACACTTATTCATTGCTTGGCAGAGTTTTAGCACGAAATGCCTGCCTAGGCGGAGTTTAAAGAATTTCGCGTATAGCGGGCTAACGAAATTATTTGAGTTAGTTCTAATGGAAAATGTACGGTACGGTCGGCAGTAATGATCGCGATAGCTGTGATTTATATTTGTTTATCAATAAAAAAAACCCTTAAAACCTAGTTGCGTCTAACTAAAAACCTTTAAACCTAGTTGTGCCTAATTAGTCGATATCTGTTAGATCTCCGTCATGTTACAGATTAAACCGACCACCGGATACTCTTTTTACCCGACTGCGGCGAAGCCCAAAAGGAGGGTTATGTGTTTGACCTGTATGTATGTATGTATGTATGTATGTATGTATGTATGTCCGTTTCTTTGTTCCCTCGTAACTTCTAAACGAATGAACGGATTTTGATAAATTATACGTCTTTAGATTTGTCTTGGTAGCGCGAGTGTCACTGAGTATATCAAAATTGAAAAAATATAAAATGGCCGATTTTTGGAGCAATATTATGTCTTCAAAAAAAATTATTTTTCTCGAAACCTATCAAGTGGGGTATCAAAATAAAGGGTTTTTAAAGGCGATTACAAAAATATATACAACTTATATGGTTAAAAGTAATTTGAAGTGATAAATCGTAAAAAACACGTACTAAGAGCTAAATCGTCTGCGAAATCTTTCACATTTATTTTGTCAACTAAAAAGCTGGAAAAAAAAAGGTAATTTAAAAAAATTAAAAAACCCGACTGCGCTAAAAGACTGAAAAGCTAAAAACAAGCCCATTTTAAATTAAGTAAAAGTTGGAAGCAGGCGGGACCCATATCATTTTTATTATATTTTCAAATTCAAATGGGTCCCGCCTGCTTCCAACTTTTACTTAATTTAAAATGGGCTTGTTTTTAGCTTTTCAGTTTTTTAGCGCAGTCGGGTTTTTTTATTTTTTTAATTGAAAGATTTATTGAAATTGGAGGTTGGTGTTTCCAATCGACCTACTTTTTGAAATTATTATTGTTTTGATAGGATTCCCGGTGCTCGCAGTACCTAGTTCTATTTTAACCTTGGCGTGATATTGATTAGATACTAGCAAATTCTATCAGCTTGGCAAAGTAAACTTAGCTACATTATTTTAGCTACATAGGTACCTATTTATTTAACAATAACCATTGCGTCGCTTTCGGAACTCCGGCGCGGTGAGCAGCTGAGAGCCATTGTATTTCTTCCAGTAAGATCATCGCTGAAGACGTTTCAATTAAACAAAATAAGCTCAAGTTGAGAAACGTTTCGCGATTAATAAATACAAATGAACTTTTAAATACTTATAACACTCCATTATTCATAACGTTCATAATTATGTATTATGATAAAGTCGACCAAGTTTGTGAAACTTCCATTAGTTTTACCATAAATGGCTACAAAACAAATGCAGCACTCATTAGCAGCTGTTTTAAATATTTAATTGGGAACAGTTTTCGTTTTCTTCAATGTGATATCCATTCCTAATTGTATAATAAGCGTGGGCTAATGGGCGCTGGTTGCGGCGCGGGCGGCGCGGCGCTGCGAGCGAGGCGGCCGCACTCGCACTCATTTGCATATTAATCTATTGCTCGCTCAAAGTTTCACTCTGAGGGATTTGAAAGCGATCCGGCCTCGTTCAAGTTTTGTTCCTATTCATTGTGTTTCGGAACATTCTCTCTTTTTGCTTAAATTTACTTAATGGATTAACAAAGGAAACGTTTTTACGTTGCTTTTGTTTGCCGATTGTGTGAGTTTAATTTAAATATCTGGATGTACGCGGAGGAAGTGGCCGGGGTGGCTAAGTGACAATTATTGTGATAAAGTGCTATGAAGGGACGCGAAAATACGACTTTAAAACAGCAAAAGTGCGGACAATTTTACATAATTACGTACTTGACCGACATTACAAAATCATAATGTAATTCATGAAAGTGATGGTTACTACACCATAGACTATTTGTAATATAGTTACCTATGTTAGGTCCATTATGTCATAACTTCAGCCTCATAGGCGCCTAACGATTTAAGTTGAATGTAAGCTTGATAAATTACCTCATAGCGAGGAGACGACTGAACTTATCCGTACATACATAATACATTCAGCGGTCTGAGATGTTAAATAATGTATATTTAGAGGAGGTTATTAGATTGGAGATGTCACGGGTGCTCCGAGCCAGAGGAGGGTTGCTTGAGGGGCTTACGAGGGCACAGAGATCCACTACAGATGCTCACTAAAGGAAATCTAACATTAATTCGAATTATTTAGGCACTTTAAACTAGACAAAATAAACTGACCAGATGGTGTGGACTAGTAGGATAAAGATCAAGTAATGCTCACAAAAGTATAAATAATTACAACATGTACACAATTACTAATGACTGTATGAACAGGAGCACTGATATCACAACATGTGCTGTAGGTACCGGACCTACACGTGCTGTAGGCCGGTACCTACACGTGCTGGAGGCCGGTACCTACACGTGCTGGAGGCCGGTACCTACACGTGCTGGAGGCCGGTACCTACACGTGCTGTAGGCAGGTACCTACACGTGCTGTAGGCAGGTACCTACACGTGCTGTCGGCCGGTACCTACACGTGCTGTCGGCCGGTACCTACACGTGCTGTAGGCCGGTACCTACACGTCCTGTAGGCCGGTACCTACACGTACTGTAGGCCGGTACCTACAGGTGCTGTAGGCCGGTACCTACACGTGCTGTAGGCCGGTACCTACACGTGCTGTAGGCCGGTACCTACACGTACTGTAGGCCGGTACCTACACGTGCAGTAGGCCGGTACCTACAGGTGCTGTAGTCCAGTACCTACACGTGCTGTAGGCAGGTACCTACAGGTGCTGTAGGCTGGTACCTACACGTGCTGTAGGCCGGTACCTACACGTGCTCTAGGCCGGTACCTACAGGTGCTGCAGGCCAGTACCTACACGTGCTGTAGGCCGGTACCTACACGTGCTGTAGGCCGGTACCTACACGTGCTGTAGGCCAGTACCTACACGTCCTGTAGGCCGGTACCTACGCGTACTGTAGGCCGGTACCTACAGGTGCTGTAGGCCGGTACCTACACGTGCTGTAGGCCGGTACCTACACGTGCTGTAGGCCGGTACCTACACGTACTGTAGGCCGGTACCTACACGTGCAGTAGGCCGGTACCTACAGGTGCTGTAGTCCAGTACCTACACGTGCTGTAGGCAGGTACCTACAGGTGCTGTAGGCTGGTACCTACACGTGCTGTAGGCCGGTACCTACACGTGCTCTAGGCCGGTACCTACAGGTGCTGCAGGCCAGTACCTACACGTGCTGTAGGCAGGTACCTACACGTGCTGTAGGCCGGTACCTACACGTGCTGTAGGCCGGTACCTACAGGTGCTGTAGGCCGGTACCTACACGTGCTGTAGGCCGGTACCTACAGGTGCTGTAGGCCGGTAACTACACGTGCTGTAGGCCGGTACCTACACGTGCTGTAGGCCAGTACCTACACGTACTGTAGGCCGGTACCTACACGTGCAGTAGGCCGGTACCTACAGGTGCTGTAGGCCAGTACCTACACGTGCTGTAGGCAGGTACCTACAGGTGCTGCAGGCTGGTACCTACACGTGCTGTAGGCCGGTACCTACACGTGCTGTAGGCCGGTACCTACAGGTGCTGTAGGCCAGTACCTACACGTGCTGTAGGCAGGCACCTACACGTGCTGTAGGCCGGTACCTACACGTGCTCTAGGCCGGTACCTACAAGTGCTGTAGGCCGGTACCTACACGTGCTGTAGGCCGGTACCTACAGGTGCTCTAGGCCAGTACCTACAGGTGCTGTAGGCCAGTACCTACACGTGCTGTAGGCAGGTACCTACACGTGCTGTAGGCCGGTACCTACACGTGCTGGAGGCCGGTACCTACACGTGCTGGAGGCCGGTACCTACACGTGCTGTAGGCCGGTACCTACACGTGCTGTAGGCCGGTACCTACAGGTGCTGTAGGCCAGTACCTACACGTGCTGTAGGCAGGTACCTACACGTGCTGTAGGCCGGTACCTACACGTGCTGGAGGCCGGTACCTACACGTGCTGTAGGCCGGTACCTACACGTGCTGTAGGCCGGTACATGTGCCCGCAGGCATTATTAAATTCCAGACTCTTTTCTGCTGAATTCTTTGTGCATTACCCATGCATAAAGAATTCGCGCGAGGAATGGATGGCACGGCGGCGGCGTACGGAGCCAAATATATTCGCTTGCAGCTCTCCATTCATTATTTACAATCACGCACTGTATTTAGGTAACATTAAATGAAGGTGCCGCCAGTCCATCGACAGGTTTGTCAAAAATCGAGTTTGTACCATCCTGAATTTGGGATACGTGTAGGTATATTTTTCGAGCTCACACATTTTACGACGAAATAATCTGATTTAGGAGGGTTGCCCTACACATGATACGATTTTGTAAAAAAAATGTCACTTATCGGATAAAAACTGTAGCGTGCAAGTTTATAAACCTCGTTGTTATAACGTTGATTTAACACACTCAATCATACCACCACAACATACTCTGAAACTATATATTAGGTTATTGATTATTTTTACCTTTTTTAGGGTTCCGTAGTCAACTAGGAACCCTTATAGTTTCGCCATGTCTGTCTGTCCGTCTGTCTGTCCGTCCTCGCTTAATCTCTGTGACCGTTAGCACTAGAAAGCTGAAATTTAGGAGTACGTATATCAGTTACGCCGACAAAGTGGTAAAATAAAATTTTGGAAAATATTTTTTTTTAGGGTAGCTCCCCTGCATGTGAAGTGGGGATGAATATTTTTTTCATCATCTACCCCATCGTGTGTGGTATCGTTGAATAGGTCTTCTAAAATGGCTTAGGGGTTGCTAAAATTATTTTTCGATTTAATGCTCCATTTACGAAATATTAAAGTTTAAAGTGCAAATTTTTGTTCCAGTAGGGCGTCCCCCCCCCTCTAAAAGCTAAACTACGGGCTTGAAAAATCTGGAAAAATTCTCGATGATAGTGCATTTCATGAACTTTAAAGGAAAAGTATAGCGGTTAAGATAACTTTATTAGTTTAGCAGTAATAGTCGTTGAACTTGGGTGTTGGATAATTTTGTACCAAATACAAAATCCTTAGCATTAATCCTTTAAAGTGACTAAGATAAAGTAGTTGCTTGTTTATAATGGGTAAATACTTGCATTGAAAACCAAAATATGTTTTTTTTTTACCTATTCAGAATAAAGAACAACAGAATCGTACTACATTGTGATAACGGGCTACTACGGAACCCTACACTGTGCGTGGCCCGACACGCACTTGGCCGGTTTTTTTCTATTTTATACAACTTAACACATCACTTACAGTCATGGCTTTATAAATAGCGTGTCAATTATGTGGCGACACTCCTCTCTACAAAATGTTGTCTACTTTCAACAGATCCCATGGCTGAACATGTACACTGACCCCAAAAACCCAGGCCGTGGCTTAGTTTGGGAGTTAGGACCAATTTCTTTGTATTACAATTATATTGTAAAATTGTGACTTCGAGTGTCTGTCATATTTTTGATGTTTTTTCTTATTAAATACTAAAATGCATTATTAAAAATTAAAGCTGATGAAACAAAAATACAGATTAAAACACTCCGCACTGCGAGGGAATTGAGTAACACACTAACAGTAGGAATGGCTTACATTTTGACAGTTCAACAACTTTCATTGCGTTATTTACATTGATAAGTAGATGTTTCGAACATTTATGAAGCAATGGATTAGAAATATCATTCAAAATGATTCAGATTGTGAATAATAGTGTGTTACGCAGTTAAGTCATAGACTACTTGGTTAAGGTGGTGTGTTGCGACTTGCGACGCAGCCCGGCCACAGTCGATTTCGTAATTTATAGACGTATCAATTAAATTTTATTTTATTGTTCTTGCAGTACCAATGAAATAACAAATTACAGAGAGAAAAACACCTACTAAACACAAGCAAAAAAAAACCTGAAACGAAAGCATGTGGCCACCCACATAACTCAGTCATGACGAGCGCTCTCTTAGTTTCCTCTACACGTATATTGTATCGCTCAGAACTACCGAAGTTCCTGACCGAGTCGGTTTCTCAATTTACTAGAAAGCCGTCTTGGAATATTTTATTTCGTTCCACTTTGGGGATGTTATCAACAGAGAGCTGCGGATACTAGCAATTCCTTTGCGCTCAAACTTATCGTGTGTTTGAGCGGTGACAGCTTCGCCTTGCGCGACTACCGCCACTTTGCCGATACTGTTTTGATGTAAATCGGATTTGCTTAGTACGTATAGGATCTGGTGCAGACATCTTAAACGACAACGATAATGCGTAGACATAAAGATAATTCCTACTTGGATAAGTAGGTACTACTTATTCACATGGCTAATATTGTTTAAAATCAATAACACTTGAGATAGACTCACTAAAATAATGTTTTCTTTAATTAGATACGATTAAAAAATTACAAATCATTTATTCAAAACTAGTAGAGAATTAGCCCTTTTTCGTACGTCAAAATTACATGAGACAGTCCCCCAAAATGGGGCTCCTAACCCTTCATCACTTCCTAGTGCATTAGCAGAGTTATGTTACCGTATTCCCTTACAATTATTTTGGCAATACACCCACTTACGTTTCGGCAGCAGAAAAGGAAACTAGAAAAAGAATTGGCTACTTATGAGCCCACACAGCTGACAGGCGAAGGGTCCCCGGGGACTTCGCCCGCGAGAACGTTACTCAAGGCTTTGTATCAATTGGATAAGCACTTTTATCCAATAAAACTTTTCTTTGTAAAGATAACAACGTTATGAAGCGTTCTTGTAATTCTTAAGTCGAACTTGTTGGGCCTTCAACACAAAATAAGTACTTACTAGAGGGAAAAAACATTTTTAACTTTGGGGCAGACTTGTAAGAATCGGGAGTATTGCGTTGTATGAGCATGCGTCATAACATCACGCCTGTATGCTGGAAGGGTTAGGCAGAAGTGTACCTATTATATAGTACACCGACGTTTCGCCAGTTTAGTTTAAACGGGACGAGCTTATTGCCATCAACCAGGCGCAAAACCAGATTCCAGGCTGATCATCATCCTCCCCCAAGCACCGCCACTTTGACCGGTTCTGTGCTTCTCGCATCCAACGGGTTCCTGCGGCATTCACAAAGTCGTCGGATCACCTTGTGGGAAGCCTTACAACGCTACGTCTTCCGGTACGCGGTCGCCACTCCACCTTTCGGCCCCAACGGCCATATGTTCTGCGAGCAATGTGCGCTGCCCACTGCCACTTAAGTTTGGCAATAGCCGTCTCCATTGCCCTTTCGGTGACTTAAGCCTTCTAATAAGGCCCATTGTGAGCGACCACGTTTCAGTGCCATATGTCATCACTGGCAACACGCACTGGTCTAAGACTTTCGTCCAGTATCCAGGCTGCCACTGAGAAATTGCTTATGGAGAAACCCTATAGGTAAACAATACAAGACATTAACAACGACAATACATTGATTTATTTATTCAGAATATACATTGTAAATTTGTAAGCACATGCTTATTTGCTAGAAATAATAACAATTATCAACCAAATAACAAAGAAACTCAATACATAGCTCATAGTTTCATCTATAACATTGCACTTGCCATAGAAAAGAAACCCGTGCCCGTCGACACACAACTATGATTTATTTAAATACAAAAATATTTTTTTTAAAGTCAACTGCACAAATAAACGGCCAACATCATACTACTTCATTCCTAACAATTTCATTTACCCAGCTAATCAGGAATTTGTTTGTAAAGTCGTAAATCGAACCAGCGAGCAGTCGGGGCATAAATTCAAAAGCCGCGCCGCAAATGGCTGCCTCGGGGGCTTCCGGCACACGGGGCAGCTCGCGCCTCAGCGGGCTTCACTATCTACGTGTGAGGGGCAGCAGTGGAAGCGAGAGACGGATTCATGCATAGGCAACATAACTTCACGCCTGTAATATCTGAGAGGCCAGGCAGAGGTGACACCCATATTTCGCCATGTAATAGAGGGAGAACATCTTCCTATCAACCGGGCACAAACCCAGAAAAAAAAAGGAAAAAAAAAACACATCCATAAAACCCAACTCCAGCTAACACACACTAAACGACTCATAATATCGTAGTTTTTGTGGCAGCTGAATTAAGACTGGGAACTTTGATTGCAGCTATTATGCCTTAAATATTGGCATAGGTAGAATTATTCTATCACATATGAGGAAGCTGGAGTTATGCACATGACTCCAGGCTACTACTATTGCATATGTACTTCTCAACATGTTGGCAGATAACAAGATTTCGGAAGTAGAGAAACATGCTGTGTCATCCTGTTTCCTAATTACAACAATACGAGCTCCAACTGATTTTCTAAAAATAGTGATACCGAAAACTATCCTTACGTAGACCTCGTTTTTTTTTATTTTCTGGATAACTTACAGCCACGCACCTCTTTGCGAGTGAACTGGTCAAGTGAAAACATAACGAAATAATGGTAAGGTAAGCAGAATTGTGTTGCTACCACCGTCAGTGCAACCCAACCCATAACACGGATATATGCAGTGACGTGAATAATGGAGGCGCTCCGGCAGTGCCCAGCGCTAGCTGTGGCTAGCTGTGGCTGGCCATGACTGGGAAAGGCAAGACTCATATTCTGTGATTGGTTCCGACTAAACCTACACTTCCTGCGACGCTGGCCGCTGGACCGAAACTTACGTAAGGTCAACGTTGTTAAATAGCAGAACTGTTGTGTTTGCAGGATACATGTATTTTGGGTAGCTGCTTGTTCGACAGTCTGTTGGTGGTGACAATAAACATATTTGTTCGGAACCAAACGCCTTAGCACGAACGCATGGAGTAAACGTAACGTAAACTTGAACGATTTAAAATAGAAAATACCTACTCCTAGCATATAATAATAATCAACCTATTATGTTCCCTCCCCTGGGACACAGGCCTCATCTCTTCGAGACGGAGTGGGCTGTAATCTACCATGCGAACCCAGTGCGGGTTGGTAGATGCTACATGCCTTTGAATTTTTGGTTCTAAGGCATGGCGGTTCCTCACGATGTTTTCCTTCACCGCTCTCGAGAGCAGTGCTGATGAAATTATTTATACAAAGTAAAGCCTGCCTGGGTTCGAACCCACGACCTACTCGCACTTATGTGTAAAATAAAAATCTAAAGGTTATTAATATTTTCGATGCAATTTTTTTCTAATTTACGTTACGTCAATGTCGCGCGTTCGTGCTAGGGCCTCTGCCTGAAAATGGATCCAAATTAACCGCCATAAGCATTGTTTACTTACAGATAATAAACGGAGAAACATCACTGGTCAAAACAAAAGATTTTATTATATCTTCATTCTTCTCATAGGTCTTAGTTACTTCAAAAGTAACTATCATAACCATTGTTTACTTACCCGATAATAATCGAAAGTCATACATATCTACCATTCTTATTAATTTAGGATAACACTTGAACTTGTGCGTTTGCTTGTAAAATGAAACAATAAACTGTTGTTCTAGGAAAATATTATTTAGTAGGTAGATACTGACTTTTTTAATATTAAATAATCTATGAATAAAACGAAAGTAAAAACTAAAAATTCTTAAAAAAATATTGTTATAGCTTGTCTTGCTAACTGTACCAATCGTTGATAAAGTTCCATACAAAAAAAAAACGTGTGACGACTGACTTGCAGAATGAAAATATAATTTACTAGCTTTTGTCCGCGGCTTCGCCCGCGTGGATGTTGGAACATATCCCACGGGAACGTACTACCGGGATTAAAAGTACCCTATGTGTTAATCCAGGTAAACAATGTCTTCTCACACTGCTTATTATTATAATATCCGAGGTGCGGCGCGCGGATTGATATATGATTAGATGAGATAGTAGGCACTTCACTTCTCGTAGGAATCTTCTTCGCGATGACAGGGATAATTTAAGTGAAGAAGGGTAGACGGGCTGGGACATTATCGCGGTCTCACTACGTACGTAGAAAAGTGTAGCCGTCCCACGGGGTTACCTGCAGAACCAAAACTTGTATACAGCTCACCGTTGTGGTAAACTTCAAAGACAGATAGGAGATGGCGCGAAACAGACAGGCTCCATCGCCAATTACAATAGGAGATATGGTATGAGGCACTATAATCCCATCAATTGTTAATGATTCAACAGCCATTACCTGCCTAAGTCAGGGTAAAGAGATATTATAAAAACAATTTTGGAAAGTTGGAAAACAAAGGAATGTGCTGAAAAGCACAGTTTTAAAAGACAGTTTTGCACTAAAATGTACAGTTCAGTTGTATCGTAAACGATTGCTGCGCTTGCGCTAAACGTGTCATCTAGACAAATGTTGCATCTACAATGTGTTGGCCCATTTTTTTTTAGGAAATGGCATCTCGCAGTTCAACCTACGTGGTTGTCGTCTGCTTAACCGGGTTTGCCTGTGGATGCCTCAATAAATTAAGGCCTCACGCCAGAGCTTAAAAAACTTAAAAACTAAGCGACTACACGCTAAGGGCCCGCCCTGTGTGTGTCAACAGCAAATAACACCATTTGTGGTTAATTTTTTAATAAATGGAGAAGATCATTAACATACACTAAAAAGAGGAAAGGATCCAATATCGAGACTTGTGGCACACCCAAGGTTTCGTGATCGACGCAATCAAATGCCTTGGAGAGGTCACAAAAGATTCTTATGGCGTCTTGGGCCTCTTGCCACGCGTTGTTCAATGTGTTTTAATAAGGTTACGCCGGCGTCGGTGGTACAACGTCCTTGGATCCCTTAGTAAAGTTATTGTTCTCAGAATTACTAAGAATGGCGAAAGTTGGGCTGAGCGATGATGAGTTAGTAAGGGTTTTAAATCGCCTAGGGGATGATGTTACAAAAACGCCAAAAGGCTTTCAATACCAATTTTGTAGGTTAGCTTTAAAATTTACGGGTTTCCTTTACAAATTTTTCATCCCCTATTTTACCCCCTTCTGGGATGATTTTATTAATTATCAACCAAAGGCTAAATACAAATTTTCATGGTTTGAACTACAAAACTAACGGGTTTCCATTTATACTTTTATCCCCTATTTTACGCCCTCAGGACTGATTTCCCAAAAATACTGAAACACGTGGGTTTTTAATTTTTAACCAGAATGATAAACACCAATTTTCATAGTTTAACTACAAAAATGTCGATTTTCCATACAAACTTTCATCCCCTATTTAACTCCCTTAGATAAATCCTTCCTTATTCCTTGTCTACATTATAAAGGAAATCTCTGTGCAAAATTTCAGCTTTCTAGGTTCAAGGGTTTGAGCTAGGCGTTGATGAGTCAGTCAGTCAGTCAGGACTTTTCATATAAAAAGAAAAGTCGTCAGGACTTTTCTTTTCTTTTAGTCGTGTTAGTTACCTACACTATTTATAACTCAAGAACGGCTGAACCGATTTGGCTGAAAATTGGTGGGGAACCTTAGAACCAGGAGACGGATATAGGATACTTTTTATCCGGGTTTTTAATTTTTCAATACTTTTATTTACTTATAGGAGTAGGGTAGGAGTAGTGTAGGAGTAGGTAAGGAGGGTAGGAGTAGGGTTGGAGTAGGGTAGGAGTAGGGTAGGAGTAGGATAGGAGTAGGTTAGGAGTAGGGTAGAAGTAGGGTAGGAGTAGGGTGAGAGTAGGGTAGGAGGAGTGTAGGAGTAGGGTAGGTGTTGGGTAGGGGTAGGGTAGGATAAGGGGTGGGACACCACGCGAACGAAGTAGCGCCGGGCAGCTAGAAATAATTTATATTTCAAAACAACGTTTGCCGGGTCAGCTAATACATAATACACACATCAAAAGTGTCTAGGGATCAACATATATTTTTGCAATAACTTTTCTCCTGATTGATATTAATTAAAATTTTCTTTAAGGATTCATCAAATAAAGTGTTTTCGTTTGTCACAGTAACGATAAACCAAGTCACCTTTGCATTAATAAAGAAATTTGCCATTTTCCTAATAAAGGGATTTTTGACATTTGAACCACTAACACAAAAGTTCGAAAAAAGACTGAAATAACAGTTTTCTTTAAAATTTTATTGGGTAACTTAAACAATTAATAATCCGTGTTTCTACCGCGAACACTAACAACACAAGAACGTCGGTTTGGCATACTCAAAATGAGTTCATCCAAATCACGCTGTGGAATGGCCGCCCATGTTCGTTGCAACAACAAAAAAAGGTCTTCTTGCGACTGGATACCCTCCATATTCGGCAGAGCTCTTCTCTGTAGCATATCCCATGCATGCTCAATCGGGTTCAAGTCTGGCGACTGAGCAGGCCAGGGCAGGACATTGATGTTAGCTGCGGCGAGAGTCTGTCTTACAACTCTTGCGGTGTGCGGTCGTGCATTATCATGCATTAACTGAAATAAGGGACCGATTTGCACTTGTAGAGGAACGATGACGTCTGATACAATCGTCTCAGCATAAATTTGAGCGTTGAGGTTGCCTCTGATCCAAATCAACTCAGTTCTTCCGCCGATCCAAATACCCGCCCATACCATGATGGTTCCACCACTATAAGGATGGACTTCCTGGCAGGATTTTAATCGCTGTTGGCGTCCAGGGGTTCTCCAGTGTCGTATACGTCTTGTATCCGGTCTCATACCAAAACGAGACTCATCAGAAAAGCACACGAAACGCCATTGTTCTTCTGCCCAATTTCTGTGTTCAAGAGCCCATTGATATCGAATCCTACGATTGTGCATTGCTATAGGTGGTACCCGTAGCGGTCTTCGGGAATGAAGGTTCACTTCATGCAAGCGGTTTCTGACTGTTTGGTCGCTAATTAAGTTCCCTGAAGAGTGATGAAGCCTCACGGCTAACATCATGGCGGTTATTGTTGGAGCTCTTCGAGTTAAGATTTGAATGTATCGGTCTTGTCTCCGTGTGGTGCAGCGATACCGTCCTCCATGGCGCTCAGCCACGGTACCAGTGCTTCGGTAATGTGTCCAAAGTCGACTGATAACACTCTGACTTGTATTCAGAGCTAAAGCCACAGTACGTTGCCGGGAACCAGCTTCTATCATTCCCACGGCTCTGAGCATTTCTTCCCTGCTTAAATGACGTCGCCGCTCCATAATAACGTTGGTTTTAATCAGTAGTAGGGAAACAGTAGCACTAATAATGTCTTCAATGCGTTGTATGTTTTTATAGGGAAAATATTGACAGCTGATTTTCATCTTTTACTCGAATTTGATTCACAGTTCCTGATTCAAATTATGAAATGCACCAAAAAGGATCCATATAAATTTATAAAGTCATAAATTTATTACAAAGCCACATCTCAATCTCAAGAAATCCGCATAAAAATGCTTGATCCCTAGACACTTTTGATGTGTGTATATATATAGATTTTGGTTTTCTGCAAGTCGTCCTAAATGGACCGTAGGCATGTAGGACGAGTTGATGAATTACTCAATGCTGTCCATGATGTGTGAATTCCCCAAATAGAAGTACAGCAGGTGCAATAACAACCTCAAGCGACTTATTGTTGTTATTTGTCGTTGTTAACAATATGGACAATGTTTCTTTAACACCAACACAAACCAAACACAGAACTTTGGGAACAACACTGTGTTACATGTTTAGGTACGTGCTGCTCGAATGTAAGGAAAACAACGCATGGGAGGTTCATATTATTGTGGTGTTAAAATCGGAAACCATTGGGGAAATCATCTGTTCATTCCATTCCTTGCGGGAAAAAGTAGGTGTCTGCTGGAATAAAAACAAGTCTGTCACTATTTTATGTGTTATGTAGAAGAAATTGTCGAACAAAACATGTCACATGTCTATCCTGCTGAGTATTTTTAAAGCGAAAAGCTTAGACTCTTTTACGTTAAAATTTATACCTATAGATAAAATTATTAAAAGGCATCGGTATTGTAACTTCTGCTAAATAAAATAGAGAAAGGCACTCTACTCCTTAAATAATTGATCGGGTATACCTGCGCTGCTTAAACACACATATAAACACACATTAGGTATATCTACTTGACATCGAGTACGGAACCAATCCGGAATGTATGCGTTCAATTAACCGATGACAATATATCGCGAGCAGAGTCGTGGGATCACTCGAGTATTTCCTACTATTGTTTACGATGGGTTCGAGAGGAGTAGGGGACCAGGAAATAGGTGAGGGCAGAAGGATAGCAGCAGCTACTACTACTTGTATAATAAGGCACATTCTGGCACAGAGGCACACGCAGACTGAAACGAAACAGAATCACTCTTTCTTAGTAAAGTGGCTTTTCACTCGTTCACTTGTTTATCGAATTATAGGCACCAACGAAGCTAGACGGATTATTGGTGCCTATGGAGAGCTATGCTTCAACTCACAAAGGCATGTTAATAAGGTAGGTGATTACCACACCTGAAATGCTGTTCGTGATACTGATGGTCGTTTGATCTGAGCAACGATTGACTAGTTTCATCCGGCGTGCCTACTTCTTATCGCTAAAACCCGAAAACGTTCAATCAATGTCACGTCCTATGTCATTCCGATAGGTGTATGCACATTTGCATAGTTTAACTGAACTGTGATCAATAGCGTTTCATACATGGGATTGAGTACTGTATCTATCTCCTATTTGGGGCCCCGGGAGTGCCCCCGCCAAGACGAGCCAAGCGAAGCGCAAGGCCACTACTTACCTTTTCTTGAAGTGCTTCGTCGTTTTTTTTGAATCCTCATAACTTGAGTTTGGATAATACCAGATAAACAAAATTGTTAGGATATAATGTCAATAGTAAACTTATTAAACATATAAAGTTTCAATTGCATAGCTCTTATACTTTAGATTTTATTGATATCTAAAAAAACCCGATTTCGTCACTGACTGGTGATCATCAAAACTCTTAGGGTACTTCCTGAAGTCCTAGAAACGTGAAATTTGTTATGTAGGCTATTATTAGTACAAAAACAACAAAAAAAATCTAAAACTTGGAACTTTTACGCCACAACCCCTTAAACTAGGGGATGGAAGTGTGTGAGACTTATGCAAATTTTGATGCTAGAGGTCCAAAAATTTATGTATCCCGACTCCTTGTTATAAATAATAAAATACCTACATATTTCAGGATTTTTAGTAAATAACCTTTTTACTCTACTCGCCCTAACTTCACAAACTCTACACCTTAGTCAAAATATGTGGCTTGGCCGTTTCGCTACCATCACATGGGCGTAAGGTAAAAAATTTATTCACTGTTCATTACTTTTCTGATAACCAATAGTTCTTGTAGTAGCCTCATATTTTGACTAAGGTGTAGAGTTTGTGAAGTTAGGGCCTGTAGAGTTAGAAGCTTGGCTCTACGTGTCTGATTACTTTTTGACAGTGCGAACCATGTGGTCTCGTCTTGGCAACATTTTACATGAAAATGTTTTTGGTGGGATGTATCTATCTTGTAACTATTTCGATTCCATGCAGAATAACAGTATCCGACTCCGCCAATCTAATTTTTCAATGTATGGATCTTCTGTTCCTCTAGTTTTTGTTGATCGGATTGTAAACAGGGAGCGATTAATTGGTAGATATTAATAACGTATTGTTTTGTGCGCTCGTGTCGTAAACAAAGGCGGTTTATGAGAGTCGTCAACTTTTATTTATATATGTTGTGTTGATGATCGCTAGAGAATGGTATGTTGACGCAGTTCTGGACTTTTATTATCTGTAGGAGTTTTTAGTACGAAATTACATCAGAAACAAGCTTTTGAATAATATTTATTTTCTGCTTTTTGTACTCATGTGTTATTTATTTCAAATAATAACGAGTGAATTCGCAGTGGTATTGGAAAAGGACTTTCATCAATACAGTAATTATGATTAATGAATTACTGAGAGTTGTCCCAATATACATGAAGAGATATTAATTAAGCATAATAATTTTCCCTAAGGTAAATAAGAGACTCGGCACTCTAGCTCGAATCAGTTCCACGCAAGGACATTACAGAAGTAATACACATCAATTACCTTTCACTTACACAAAAAGTAACAACATATTAACTTAAAATTGTATAGGTAATGTTATTAATGACGAAGTTCTTTCCGCACACCACAGAGGTTATAAATCTCCCTCTTTGTGTTTCAGCTGCAGCGAGCTAATATATTGAACGTTAACGTAACGTTATCGATACAGTCTTTAACGCAATAACTTGGAGGCGCCACTCCTGCGGGTGATAAATTGATACCTGACATGTTATGGGTATCCGTTAACCAATAGGTACCTATCGGTTCGATGATTTACAAGGTACACGCCAAATAGGAGGTAAGAGCCCCCATAATAAATGGATACACATTAGGTAGCAACATTAAATTAGTGAAAAAAATAAATTATATAGGTAGGACAAATATGGGTAGTTCCAATCTTCTTGTTGTTATACTTTCTTGCAGGTGTAGATAGGGCCGACGGAATGAAATTGATCAAGTACCTATTTAGTTATCCGAAGCACAAACTGGTATCCAAAACTGTAACTATTAATGTTGCTTAACTCTTGCTTGCTCAACTTATGTTAGTCCAAAGGCAATTTAATCGCACCGTGAATCAGGCTTTTGTTTACAATACTATTATGACACGTGGAAACAGCTAACTATGGTTCGAGGCACTGATTATCATTTTCATCTGCATCCGCTTATTTAAAGTCAACTACTGTTACACAGCCTGTTTAGTGACTTCATAAGTATCTCACAATTCTATGAAAATACACTATAATTAGATATACGTACAATGAACCGATGCCACAATAATTCTGATGGACATTATCGATATCGAGTTAGCGCAATCAGCGAGCATTGAGCGCTGGCCTGGCCTGGCCGGGAAGGTCTGGCTTGTGGCCTGAATCCCTAATAGCCGGTCTCGTTACGTGGCCGCGCCAAATTGGTCTTTTTGTCCTGTTTGTCTTTATTGGCGCCATTTGACAGCCAGCGTGCCTTCTCATTTGTTAGTTCAGTTACAACTGGCTCGTATATCCGCCCGAGATAAGTTTGGGCTATTTGTTACAATGGACGTAGGTGGACGGTTGGCCTTGTCGGTCGGTGCTGATATATGTATGGATATATTTTACAATTCGGTGTAGGTAGATAAAGGTCTAATGACTTCTTGCAACATTGTGAAACATTGGAAACTCTTCACAATATCGCACAAACGTATCAATGGTAGTGCATAGTTTTCTCTGAACTTATCCCCAAAAAATAACGAAGTAAATACCGCAGAAACATTTTAATCCAACCCGAACTCCGCACAAAACTGCCCAACATAATACGAGTTCCAAAACCTATGACTGAACAACGCAGCCCCGAAAATATTCCCGAATCTTAATCAAGCTCTAATCTCTTGGAAAAAGGTATCTGCCCATGGAGAAAAATCTCGGACCGATCTCATATCGAATAGAAAAGTATTGGAGGCGGGTAACAATTGAGGGTTACCTGCGACTCGGGATATATTTTTATACGAACTCAGACCCTTTCCCTTTTCAATGATACGTCGGGGAATATTTTGATAAACTAATATTAGCGGGGATTACCTCGACGCATAGTTATGCAAACATCGGATGATGTGGACAGTGGGGGCCCTCAGCGGCCCACAGCGGCCCACCGGCCCTGGTCGGGAATGTATTAAGAATTGGTTTTAGTTAAGTATGAAAAAGGTAAAGGAGGAAGATATCTATATGCTATAATATATTATTCTTTAGTTATTATTCCCATTTAACTCTGATTCCCAAACCCGAATACGGATCCTAACATAATATTCGTAAGTCAATTTTGCATGGGAGGTTATGAAAGTAACGCTTCGTTTGGTTACTGACTGATATGGTTAACAGAATGACGGTTGGTATTTAAAGTAGGGTTTTTAAAGCCAGCCGTCAAAACAAACGTGAAAGGGTTGTGTTAGTATCTACAAACGGGTACTTAACCTCATAAATACTACGACTACTACTGAGCTACAGCGCTGAGCTATCAGAAGACATAATGATACGAACGTGTCTAGACATGTTCGGATTAGTCTAGACTAGGGAGTGCCTAACTCCAGCATATTGAGTTGGAAGAAGGGAGACGAACAAATAACGAGGATATCAATGCGTATGTTCGTTAATTGTAATTAAGCGATGGATAAGATTACCAGTAGTGACTCTATTCAGAAACAAGGTGGCTATAGTCACAGTATAATAAAGTAAGCAGTATTACGTCTTCATACAAATTGGTCGAACTCGAAACGACGCGCTTCGTAACCTCGTGTACCTACGCAAGTATTCAACAGTCACTCGTGCGCTGCCAATGTAAAATATATCTAAAGAGCAATATTTAAAGCCCATATTTCAATTATATTCTTTATGCCGGGTGGGAGCAGAGTCGTGTAAGTGGGCTATATGACCTTAAGGACGCGGACGATGTGAGACGCTCCCGCACATTTATTTACGTGAAATATGGCACGAAATTATTGACTGTGCCATTCAGTGTATGGACGTTTGAATTCATTATAATATCGACAAGAGATTTTTTTTAAATTACCATCTTAGTCGGCAAGGGACGTCTATAACAATTACAGTTTTTTATTTTTTATTTATTTATGTAATGTTCCTCGGTATTTTGCCTACTTAAATTACTCTAGAGAAATAAACATTATGTGTTTTATACAACTCTGTCATATTTTATTAATTTGTAAATTAACCTGGGCATTTAATTATATCACCGCCGACATTCTTATGATTTTTATCTAACTTTTCTATTGAAAGTATTTTATTTTCTTAACCCGAATAAATAGAAAACAAAAAAAAGTCTGACCATCCGAATTACTTCGGCTGATGTGCCGAGATGATCAAACAAACCAAACAACACAAGCTACCGGATTTGTGAAAACCATTCAGGACATAATTTCAACAAATCGCGGGCTTAATCAATCGGGTTTAAAAAAGAATCCTGTCATTCCATCTTTTCATCTTCCATCATTTTTGCCGGACTTACAAAGTATTGTTACATCCCAATAGACACAGTCCTTGGGCAACCCTAGTGCGTGTTACTGTTTATCTACCGAGCAGCCGTAGGTACCTAATTATTTCAAGGACACTGTTGAGACGTAATACTGCTTACTTTATTATACTGTGCTATTGCGGAAATGTCAAAACGTAATTCTTTCCCATTTTAGAGGTTAGACCTACATATATGTGTAATCTTCCTGTAACTCTTTAGCAAACCTGACGGAGGTCAACTACACACTTCCACACATCTCTTAGTTTATTAAAATATCCTCTACAAAGCTATAAACAACACGCAAGTTGGGTCCAATTAAAGTTAAACATGCCAGAACAGGTCGGGTTTAAAGTCTGCACTAGCAGGTAACTAGCCATCCTGTTCAAACAACGGACAGACCCAATTCCCGGCCACTATTCATGAAGTGGTCATCATACTTGTGCTTCTTCAAACCAAATATGTTTCTAAGCTACTATTTTACTATTAACAGGATAGTTAAGTAGGTAAGTTGCTTACATGAAAACTAAATGATGTCCTCCTTCCAGCCTTTTTTTACAGAAAATGACATTTGTGAATTTATTGGTTGACTTGACACTTGACAGACTTACATACAAACTTGACTTGTAAGTCTCATTACATAGATAGGTACATTTTAATGAATATTATCTTAGACAAAAACAAGCGCAAATAATTTTGCTGTTCTATTTTTTTTTTTTTTGCTACTGCAAAATGATTTTAACACGATTTACAAAATTACAAATTTGCATCACTAACAAAAAAAAACTGGCCAAGTGCGAGTCGGACTCGCACACGAAGGGTTTATTTATTTATTTATTTAATACTTCAAGCACATAAATGTACAGAGGCGGACTTAATGCCATAGGCATTTTCTACCAGTCAACCTTTGGGTGATGCAGAGACAAAGAGTGGTAGGTGCAATCAAGAACATTGAGGAATAAATATTTTAAATATAAAAATACGCATATACCTATTAAAATTATGAATATAATATATACCTAATTACATATAAATATAAGAACAAATAAATATACATAAATACATGAATATACTTACTAAAAAAAATTAAATTAAAAATTTAAAAAACCCCCGACACAAAAAAATAATAAAATGAAATGTAATTGGAAAAGGATCAAATAACTTAAAAACCCCCAACTTATAGAATCTAGGTAACGAGACTAAAACAGATAAATTCTTATGGAAGTCGGGGGACCTCTTAGCATAGAAGATGTTCCACAGAACGGTCCCCCGACTTCCATATGAATTTTTCTTTTTTAGTCTCGTTACCTATATTAAGTTGGGGGTTTTTAAGTTATTTGATCCTTTTCCAATTACATTTCATTTTATTATTTTTTTGTGTCGGGGGTTTTTTAAATTTTTAATTTAATTTTTTATTTCATGCTTTTTGTAGGGACTCATTAATTTTTGTATTTCATTTCTTTTATTTTCTTGCGTTTTAAGATTCAGGTAATTTGGTGTTTAATCAGGTTTTTTATCCGTCAAAAAATAATCATTAATTTATAGTTGAAGAATAATTTTTAAGACTAAACTGATTTTTTGGTTTTGTTTTATCCTTTTTCTACTTATTCAACTTTCGTACAAGTATTTCATAGCTATTAGACATCTTAGGTATTTCAGATCTAGTTTAAAAAATGAGACTGTGACACTATCTGATGTAGAAATACCTACGCTTTTTAAGTAGGATAATTCCATTCGTAATAAAAATAGTCAAACTCAGTGGTCGTAGGTACCAGTCATCACTCCACTTTCCTCATCATTCTAGAGCATTGATCAGACAAAAAAATATTTTCAAGTTTTTAGTTTTCATTTCGTTAGTTAATTTTCCTCATTCCCTTTCAATATAGTGTACATTATTCTATTTGTCAAGCCCTTTCATTTGATACCCATATTGAGGGAGTTGCGAAAAAACAATGTAATTCGCCACTTTGTGGTGGCGGCCATCTTGGATTTGAAATTTATCATAGTGTATAGTATTCTACTATTCAAGCCCTTTCATTTGATACCCATATTAAGGGAGTTGTGAAAAAATATGTAATCCGCCATTTTGTGGCGGCGGCCATCTTGGACCGATTTTCATCAAACATAGCTAAGAACACTCCCGACTAATTCACCTTTCAAATAAAAGAAACAAAATCAAAATCGGTTCATCCGTTCGGGAGCTACGATGCCACAGACGACACACACACACACACAGACACGTCAAACTTATAACACCCCGTCGTTTTTGCGTCGGGGGTTAAAAAGAAATAAGACAAATAATGAGAAAATATTACCGTTGGGTTCCGTACCACAAGGCAAAAACGCCGAAAAAAACATGTTTGTTGTATGGGAGCCCCCCTTAAATATTTATTTTATTTTAATTTTATTATTTATTATTAAAGTTAAAATACAACTGAGTATTTTGTGAATATTTCAAGTGCCTACCTGTTGCCATTTTTGATATCGAGCAAAAAAGGGCAAAAAATCGCGTTTGTTGTATGGGAGCCCCCCTTAAATATTTATTTTGTTTTGTTTTTAGTATTTGTTGTTATAGCGGCAACAGAAATACATCATGTGTGAAAATTTCAACTGTCTAGCTATCGCGGTTCTTGAGATACAGCCTGGTGACAGACAGACAGACAGACGGACAGACGGACAGACAGCGAAGTCTTAGTAATAAGG
Source organism: Mesoligia furuncula (assembly GCA_916614155.1). Lineage (NCBI taxonomy): Eukaryota > Metazoa > Arthropoda > Insecta > Lepidoptera > Noctuidae > Mesoligia > Mesoligia furuncula. The sequence continues at coordinate 29,870,138 of OU744802.1, read as the reverse complement.
TCCCGTTTTTACCCTTTGGGTACGGAACCCTAAAAACGACAACAACCATACAGTACAATAATTCAAAAAGCGTTCAAAAATATTGTGTTTTAGTGAGGTTCGATACACGCCGCGCGACCATTAATCGCCGCACTCTCCATCCATCACGTTTTCCCGACGCACTGTGGACTGTGGCCACTCTCTGCTGTTTTATTGCTAAAACATATCTACACGGTAATATAGCCGTTACCAGGCGGACTATATGTGTGGCAAAATATTGGATATGTATTTTAAAACGCGTTTTGGTATGTGTTTGGTTAACAGTCGTTTTACAGTGTTGGTTTTACTTTTAAAATTTCAAAAACCATGCCATTTGCGTTATTTTATTCATAATTTCATGTAGCAATTCAGCCTACCAAACGTAATGATTACAGCGTCATTCCCCCGGGACTGTGCATTGTATTCCCAGGCGAGTTCCATGTTCAGCAGTTGTTGTACATAGCCCGATAATATTACAATAGAGCAATAAAAATACTACATACGCCATACATTTCCAGTATCTGATATTATTCCGAATAACAGAAACTTGCTGACACAAAAGCATTGAAAGCCTCCGGCAGTAGATAACAAATAAATAATACTCGTATTTGTATTATCCGGTGCACAGAGCACCGATGCTATCAACTTGATCGTCCACTCTAATAGGTACAGCGACGATACAAAATTGTGTACTTTCAGTCAGCGCAAAATCTGTGGCAGAACTTTATAGAAAGGTAAATAGCATTTCAATATTGAGACGATAGATCAGATGCGTTTTTAGCGGACTCTTACAATTTCAATGTCGCAGTGTGTCAGTTTTTATTAATAAACATGTAAGTAATAAATAAGTTAACTAGAATTCTTAAATATTACAAGAATTCTATCAAGTTACGTACAACATTTCGCATAGCGGTAATAACCAACCACAGATACTCCGGGCTCCTACTGAGAAATTCCTAATTGAAGAACAAGCTTCTATCACGTATTCGTCTCGTGATTTTCGTCTAATTTCTGAATAATTATAGTAGTCTTGCTGTTACCATTTGATCTAAACCGACTATTCAAACGTCCTTGTCAGCAACTAATTCAGGTTCTCCGCGGAACGTGTCCCGGACTCCCGGCACACTCCCGGCGTGTTTCCATCTCGGAGTGATTTAGTTTCTTCTTGAGAAGCAATTAGCGATCGTGTCGGCGGCGACAAGCGCGGACAACGCCGTATTTAATTATGGACTTGTAAATGTTGATTTATTCCCACAGCACTTTCACATTAAGTTTGACGCCCCGGTCGGCGGTAGACGCTTGTTCAAAGATACAGGCGTGTTTTTGTGCCTTTTGAAAACGTAATAGTTTGAAAGCAAATTGTTTAGACGTTGATTTATTTGACTTTATCTTTATTGTTCTCCTATAGATAATATGTGACGGAGACGGGAGGTGTGTGTGTCTCGTTATTTTCAGCCATATTTTAATTACTGTGGGTGTAGATACTATATGGGTAGTGTTGGTTATTGCGCAATAGAAAAACTGTTTGCAGTTCAAATCAGATTATAATTTCACGAACAAATTAATCACACCAGCGAATCACACACTGTAGGAACACACAACCAGATACGGAACGCAGGACAGTTTCTGAGCACATGTTGTCCGTACGATGTCCTATGTCTAAGCTCCACATCGTTCTGTCGCGCTGTCGTCTCGACTCTGTCAAGCGCCACTAGATGGTGCTGGCGTCCCGATCAGTCAAACGAATGACGTATTTCCGACTTAAATGAATAATATCATCATCTGCCGAGCCTTTTCCCAACTATGTTGGGGTCGGCTTCCAGTCTAACCGGATGCAGTTGAATACCAGTATTTTACATGGAGTGACTGCATACCTGACCTCAAAATCAAAATATTTTGTTTCACATGCCTACATGGGAACTTATGAAACGTCAGAAGCTAGGTGCACGGTTCCAAATGGTCGTTTCCTATGGAGAAGAGCCGGCATGAAACTCCACGGTTACTCTTTTTAAAAATCTCTCCACAATATAGCCTATTTTTGGCTACATTTATGGACGCTGAATACGTTTGGTTGAATAGAAACCAAATTGATTTCTAGCGCGACGTTGGCATCTTACAGAGCCACTCACGGATATCGAGTGCCACTATATAAACTTCCGAATTGAGAACCTCCTCCTTTTTTGTAGTCGGTTAAAAAGTCAGGTTGTTACACCAATTAAAACTCAAGAATGGCGGGACAGATTTTTATGATTCAGATGGACTGTGATGGGACTTTTTGGTTTTGTTTCCTGCCTGAATAGCAGAAATAAACTATTAAAACATGGGAAAATTTCACGAAAAAAATAATAATTAATTTTCTCGTACATTTTGTAACACTAACTATTAAAACATGAGAAAATTTCAGGAAAAAAATGAGTAATTAATTTTGTAATACATTTTGTATTTATTGATTCTGAGGCGGTACGGAGTTCGCCGGTTCAGCTGGTTATTGTGGCGAAATAAAGAAAAAAGATAACACTTCGCTATAGAACACGTTTAATGTCGGATAAAAAAGGTCTGAATACAAAAAGTATGAAAATATATAAAAAACCGGTCAAGTGCGAGTCGGACTCGAACAACGAGGGCTCCGTACTTTGTAGGTAAGATGTAAATTATAGTTTATCACGGGATTTTTTTTAAATTTACCAACAAATTTAGGGATTTCGGATTCTTTCCTTTACTTGTGCTACATGATCTTGCTTCTTACCAAAGAGAATTGCTCACTTTGTTAGGGTGATCTGGCTAAGCGTGGACAAGATCTTTATTAATAAATAACTTGCATTTCAAAAATTACTTATCTATAGGAAAGCAAATATTATAATAAAGTTGTAGCAAGATGCAAGAATATGCTTCAACTGGCATGTGAAAAATTGGAACCTTGCCGGGTAAAATCTTTGTAATAAGCTTATTCTTTTCTATAATATATTATTTGCCAGTAGTATTTTGATATAATCTGATTATTTACACATTATAGGGTTGTATTAGGGTGGTTAAAATAAAACTTATGCAGTTCATTGCCGGATTATTGACAACACTTCATTAAGCTGCAAAGTGTGTCTTCTGCGATTACATCAAAGCCACAATTAACACATCGCATTGGTTCCTCGTTCTCATTCGAATTACGTGTAGCAGAGGAGTCCAAGTTCGTGCCGTGGTTGTCATTTAAAGCCGGTTCGAAGTCCATTATAGCGCCAGGTTCAACGTGAGGTGTAGATTCAGTGTCCAAGGGTAGGGCCGGGTCATCGTGAGTAGCGGTATCGGAATCCATGATAAGAAAAACAAACGTAGCAGGGAGAAAACAAAACAACATCCACATTGCACGAAAACAAAGCGAATGGTTTTTTCATTGTTACAGTTCTCAGATGTCATTTCACTTGACGTTAGAGATGTTCGATATGAATCGATACTCAAGTGGGTCGGTAAAACAGGACTCGATTGATTTTCACATCGATTCAACTATATATACGATCCACTACAGTAAATTGATAAAGTTGTTGTGTGTGAAAGTTAAATGAGAAAAAAAGAAAATCTCTGGAAAAATACTATTAAGGCAGGCCGTTATTTTCCAAAAACACACTTCTCAATCACAACTGACATTCGCAAAATAGTTCGGGCAAAATCGGGACTCTGCTTTGTTTGTCTGTCTGTCTGTTTGTAAGAAATTGAATGGAATTAAAGGCGAACATATTAAAAAAATATTAATTAAAAGCGATTTTATATCGATACTCGGATCGAAATGAGCCATTTCGAAGCAGAATATCGATACAAAGCAACAGGATCGATCATCTCTATAAGCGATACAGTAGGAGTTGCCAGGAAAAAAATCTGACAGTAATCGATTAAGAGAACCGATCTAATCTTAAAAAAAAATATGTTACAATACTAATAACGTTTTCGATTGTTTTATTTTAAAACAATGTAAATGAGTATAATCTTATCATACAATATTGACCGGTACTCGTTTTGCATACAAACACTTTTTTTGCCATAATTGATTGTCTAATCGATTACAGACTGAAATTGATGTTTTATTTCCGTGCTGGTAACACTGCGTCAAACATGGCTATGCTTTTTTTAACTGTAGGATACAATTTAAATACTCTTTATTTCGACTTTTTGTTCGTATACCTGGCTACTATGTGATGTGCAAAAATATTTCATTTAGAATAAAGAATATTGTTTAGTAAAAATAATTTTTACCGGGCATCTTGTCCACGCTTAGCCGAAACTGGTGATTCCCTTTCATGATTATAGGTCAACTGGAAGTACAGACGCCAGCACATCAAGCTACTATAATCTGTCAAATTTCTAGACTTTCAACTTAATCGTTAAAGCATAAGGTTCAAAGTTGATTGGGAAAATTTGACAGTTTCGGGTAGCTTGATGTGCTGGCGTCTGTACCCTATATTTTGATTCCCTTGAGAGTGTCGAAATATACGTTTTTTGCGGCATAAACGGCCGTATCTTTTTTTACGTTAAATTAGGTGTTTGATTTTCACAGCTTCAAGGGACTGTAGACCTGAGTATATGGTTTTAATTTCAACTCGACACTCGGATGCACGGACGGACGGACAACAAAGTGATCCTATCAGGGTTCCTTTTTCTTTCTAGGTACGGAATTCTAAAAATGTAGAAAAAAACAATTAAAACACTCGACGAAACTTGTCACATAGGTAGTATTAATAAAAAATATTGAATTATATAGGAAATACTTTAGGTTTTTTATACCAAAAATTATATTAGAATTTAATTTTGCAACGCGACGAGTTTAAATTATGATTGCAATCAGAACCTTCACTACGTCCACGAGGAAAAGTTAGACCGCATAAAAAAAAGGTGTCGAACCCACTGTATTCAACGTTTTTAAAAAATTCGTAATTATAATCCGGTAGTTAGTATTTTTTCTACTGTTGTATCATTATTAAATAGTAAAACAACCGACATCCAAAAAACACTATAAAGTGAAAAATAACTTTAATTTCGGAAGTCGGTGATTTCGGATTTGTATTTTAGTTTTTTGCCACCGACTTCCGAAATTAAAGTTATTTTTCACTTAGTGTTTTTTGGAAGTCGGTTGTTTTTTTTGTAAAAACTTTTTTTTTTTGACTTTTTAGTGGGTCAGTTTGTAATTTATCGAAGTTTTCCCGGTGCAGGGACGTTAATTGTTGAGGTGTTCTCCTAGTAAGAACCAGGACAACTGGAGCTGATTGAGAAGTCACCATCAGCTCCACTTCACCATACGCATTGTAACAAGCATACATTGCTTAGCAACCATATTAAAGTAAGTAATCGAATCGCAACCCGTGAAATATTTGTCATTGAGTAGTTCCGATGGCCATCTGTGGTCTTCATCATCAGCTTCACTTTACTAAATGATGATTTCCGAGAGCAAATGCTCAAGTAACAATGTTACATGTTTTTACATGTTGCCCTCGATTTCCATGGGATCTTCTCATCAGATTCCAACTTACTGATAATGGGACCACCTCGAAAGTATACCCTTTCAAACAAAAAAAGAATTTTTGGAATCGGTCAAGCCGTCTTCGAGTAAATTCGTGAACATAAATAAAAAAAAACATATATAAAGTCGAACATATAACCTCCTCCTTTTTGGAAGTCGGTTAAAAAGGTACTTAAACTAAACCAACTAATAGGAGTTTAAATAAAAATCTGTTAGGTCTCCTCTCCGAAATTAGGTTTGAAAGCCGGGACTACGTCCTTCTAGAAGACCACTTCAGGTTTACTTAGTGCTGGAAAGTTCGGATCAGCCTGCTTCCTCCATCAAATCAGTCAGGTGTAAAATAGCAGGAGCCTGGGAAGGGTGGAGCCGAATGAATCGGCTTGCAAAAGGTTCGGGCCTTAACCTGGGGCAAAAATTAACCATAAGAAGCATCAGAATCTCATACACCCAAAAAAGAGGCGTAGAATTATACATACCAGAATAAAGACGAATAATTAATGTTTAATGTTCCATTGGAAGACTCAACTCGCTGACTTTACCGAGGAACCTTTAGCACAGAACGAATGGGATTAAAATATTGAAACATGATGACAAATAGACCATTAATAATCAAAAGGACAGAAAATATTTTTTTAACTTATTAGACATTTTAACTTTTTGACCGCCACACACTGACCTCTATAATACAAGTGTATTATAGAGGTCAGTGGCGCCACACATCAAAAAATCAAAAACGTACCCTCGGCGTCAAAATCTGTCATATAGCCGCATTATATTATAGTCTTTGAGTCGAAGCGTGCTGGGCACATCACATTTTGGTTTGTCATCTATACATGACTGTGGCGGTCAAAAGGTTAAAAAGGAAAAGTAAGAAAGCGTAAAATACACTGATCTCTATAATACAAGTGATAGAGATCAGTGGTAAAATATAAACGATTTCCCGCCACTTTGCAAATGTTTATCTTTCTGCCAAAATGACTGAATTTAACGAAGAAATTCGATAGATTTTGAAGTTTTATTACAAAAAAGGAAAAATAAAGCCGCGCAAAATAATGTGACGTTTATGGACTTAGCGCAGTGTCAGCACGTGTCAGTCTGTGTCAGAAAGAGTAACACAAAGTAGGTTCAAGCGTTTTCAGTCCGCGAAGTTTGATGTCAAAGGTGCAGCTCGCTGTGGTCGCCCTGTTACGGAAAAAGTCGAATGCCATTTTTGTATAAGTGGAACTAAATCGGCATATTAGTGGTAACAATACAGCTAAAGAGTTTGGGGGTTGACCACAAAACAGTTTCGACACATTCGAAAAGGGGTGGGTATAAAAATAAAAAAAGCTCGATATTGGGTGCCACATGAGCTCACTGAAATGGAACTGATGATGAAGTGGAACTGATGACGAAGACCACAGATGGCCATCGGGACTACTCAATAATAGGTATTTCACGAGTTGTGATTCAATAAGCAATTTATGCTCGTCACAATGCGTATGGTGAAGTGAAGCTGATGGTCACTTCTAAGCTCCAGTTCTCCTGGTTTTTATTAGGAGAACTCCTCAACAATTAACGTCCCTGCATCGGGAAAAGCAATACTTTGTAAAAAGTGATGAGCTGTTAACATTATGCTATTGTAACTTAGATAAATTACAAACTGACCCACTAAGAAGTGAAACATAAAAACTTTTTACAAAAAAAAAAAACAACCGACTTCCAAAAAACACTAAAAAGTGAAAAATAACTTAAATTTCGGAAGTCGGTGGCAAAAAACTAAAATACAAGTTCAAAGACACCGACTTCCGAAATTTAAATTATTTTTCACTTTGTAGTGTTTTTTGGAAATCGGTTGTTATTTTTGTAAAAAGTTTTTTTTACGAACCGATTTGGAAAATTCTTTTTTTAAAGTAACTTGAGCAATTGCTCTCGGAAATCATCATTTTATTCTCGTCACAATGCGTATGATGAAATGGAGCTGATGGTGACTTCTCAAACAGCTCCAATTCTCCTGGTTCTTATTAGGGGAACTCCTCAACAATTAACGTCCCTGCATCGGGTAAAGCAATATTTTGTTAAAAGTGATGAGCAGTTGACATTAGGCTATTGTAACTTAGATAAATTACAAACTGACCCACTAAAAAGTGAAAAATAAAAACTTTTTTACAAAAAAAAAACAAAAGACTTCCAAAAAACACTATAAAGTGAAAAATAACTTTAATTTCGGAAGTCGGTGGTAAAACTAAAATAGGTACAAATCCAAAGACACCGACTTCCGAAATTAAAGTTATTTTTCACTTTATAGTGTTTTTTGGAAGTCGGTTGTTTTTTTTGTTTGTAAAAAAGTTTTTATATGGGTAATGGTTTTGCCGTCAATAAATTATGTTAGGATTTTAGGAGTATCGGCCGTCGCGGTGGAGTCCGTAGAAGCGAGTGACGTGCCGATCACGCGCAGGCAGAGGTTGTGTTGATTGATTTGATTCTCAACAATAACTAATCATGAAGTCAGCGTAGCATGAGCACAGGTTTGCCGACGGAAGAGTAGACAAAGCTGACGTTCCGTGTAGACAGTACGATGGCAGCAAAGTAGATAAGTCAACTGCACTTTTTACAATTTTCACTCTTTTACTAAATTCGACTCAGAAATTCTTTGTTTTGTCATAGGATTGTTTTTTCTTTTTGAGTCTTAATTTTTACTGATATTAAGTCACATTGGAGGGGTCCGTGGCTAAATAATAACAGCCGCACAGGTTGATCGATCAGGTTAAGCTACGCTTGTCGCGGTTGGTCCGTGGATGGGTGACCATCTTTACATACCGAGAGCCCTCCGTGCCTCGGAAAGCACGTTATGCCATTGGTCCCGGCTGTCATTCGTGGATCTTTGACAATCGTTACGGGATTTTGTAGATAATCGTATGTACCTAGGTACCTACTTTGTGGCCGTAGAGTAGAAAGTTTGCTACTGTCTTTAGCGATTACAAAATTTCTTCACTATCTTAAACAACTGTCAGTTGTCAGTGTGATTTTGACAATTTGGGATAGAAAACTTTCTTCTGAAATAGGCTACATAAAAAAGGACCTAGACAAAGATCGTTAGAAACGAGAGACAAAATGACAGATTGTAGAAGGATTTCTAAGGCGGTATGTCAAAAATGGATTGGCAGATGTCACACGTCTTCGAATTTTTGGTTCCAGGACATGCTGGTTTCCTCACGAATACATATATATAGTATATATACGGTCGAATTGAGAAACCTCCTCCTTTTTTGAAGTCGGTTAAAAAATTGCGCAATACTGATCCTACACTTTAGGTAAAATCAAAAAATATATAAATTGGCCCCTAGACGGTCAAAAACATTGCGCAATTCGTGACATTGTGCCATATAATTGATCGGCTTAGTGTAATTAAATCTTTCTTTTAGCAAGGTTCCAACTAAATAGACACTGAAACGCTAAGACGAAGCAGAAATAAGCACTCTTAGCTCTTAGTATTAGGTCATTATCAGAATGACATTGCACGACCTTACAGAAGCGTTTATTTACACAATATTTTTGTACGTCAAAGGTTCTTCCTGATGGGTACTTACTTACAGTAATTACTTCAGTTACTGAGAAACGGGCACATTAAAGAATACGTATTTCTTTTCCAGTAGAGAGATTACTTATGTTTGTTTGTATACTATTGAGAGCATCATTATCTTTATCTTACTGATCTTCTTCTTTTACAGATAAATGCAGACATGCACCGCATCACGCTTGTGCTCCCTGATGGGGTGAGTTGAATATTGTGTTCACATTTTTACCCATATAAGTTAGCGAAGCCAAATGGCTTAAAATGTATTTCATCTATCAAATGAGAATTGAGTGTTTTAAAAAGCACCAGAACGTGAGTTGAATTGCTTCATTAGTAGATCCCGTAAGTTTTCCTTCAGTTAACGTGTATTGCGAAGAAACAACTAAGTACATAACATATTTATTGTTTTTTTTCGTTCAAGCTACTAATTTGCCTCCTACTAATAGACTCCTCATCTACAGCTAAACCTTTAAGCACGGTCTATAAAATTTCCGATTTAATTCCATTAAGTAGTACACAAAGAACCGATCGTATGAATTTTCATTAGAACTTATTTTTCCCATTAGTACGTCTTGCAAAGTCCCCGTTTTATCCATTAACGTCCTTCAGTTAATTCCATCGTCCTCGTTTTGGATATAATATTATTGTTACTGGTCTTATGGACTTAATCTCTGTCTGCATCCCTTTTACTATGATAATGTTATTTTCAAGTATCTATGTTTTAAAACAACAAAATCGTTACATGGCTGATACCTTATGGATTTTCCACCATCAAAGTCTTCATGATCAACGAGTGATTTCATAGGTTATAGGTACTTAGGTCAGTTTTTTTGGGCAAGCGAACACCTTTGGTGATTAGGTGTGACAAAAGTCAAACAAGATTTTTTCCGATAAAACGATATACAAAAAACACGACAGCTAAAAGCAAATCGTAAATGTTCAACAGCACCAGGTATTTAATTGACAGATCTTCGCTCCTTCCTACCTTACGACATTGTCGGTACAATAAGCCGCTTTGCTCAGTATTTTTCTTTTCTTTTGAATCAATTATTGTGAAAGCTTTTAATCTATTAAGCGGCCATTTTGTTTCTTGATCCGTTCAGCGACGGAATTATATCGGAGTTGCGGCGGATAATAGGCGATTTGCTTAAGCCAACGGAATTAGCTCCTGATTGGTTTTCTCTACTGAAGCGAATGTTGATATCCCGGAATGTCTTTGTTATATTCTAATAAAGTGGTTACTGATTCCGTTATAGTATTACAATGGTTAACATTATCGCAGATCTGGCATAAATCTGACTTTAAATCGATGATTACGGCAATTCCCCTTTGACCTTTTATAGTAGCTGTTATTACCTGGTTCAATTAAAGGCACTTTTCTCTGGTTTAATAGACACATTTACTGTACACTTCAATTACTCACTGACTGACACACATGACTGTCACAAACATGTTATTGACCTACTCAAACTAATAGCCGCTAACTAGATACTTGTACACAAAAAAAAACTGGACTTGATTCAAAATGTAAAAGTATACTTTTCCTCAAATAATTACGGATGCGTAAAAAATACCTAATGTAGAATGCAGACGTATCGTCACTTTGGGTCACGATAAACTCTCCGACTCTCAAACAAACCAACCTAAATCTAGTCAGCACCAAAGAAGATGAATACATCTCTCTCTGGTGCGAACACGCCGCGTGTGATTGCGTAGCGTGCATTATTGAGCTGGAAGGCCCATCACGAGCCCTGAATTATTCGCAGCTTCCCTCTTATTTACTACTCGGGCGGCCCTCGTTCCGACGCAGCGAGCATGGACCGACCCCGAGCCACGAGATAGACGGATTCAGAAGCTTCACGAAATAGCGGACGAAATTAATCATCACTTACGTACTATGTTCAGTCTGCGGTGGCTACAAGACCACGTTGCGCGCTAGCTTCATTGTCGGCTAGGATGTGCATCGAAGTGGCTCTCCTGCGCCAGCTTGTTTCGTGCCAACACGCACTAACCTTTTCTTTAACAATTCAGTATCCTTTGACCGACCTCTTTTTGTTTCCAATGAAGTAATGTTTAAACCCGAGGCAACTGAGTTGCTGAATGAAATAATTATAAGTACTAAGTACGTGTGTAAAGTTATGATGTACCCGTATAATTTCACTCCTCAGACTGATGTCGGCACGTTCTAACCTTCAATTCAGGGAACTTGTTTTAATTGACAGCTAGAGCCTTAAACATAACTTGTGACAATCAATTTATTACTACCGCAACCTATTAATGTCTGGACGCATATTTCGCAATCGCAGCACCGGATCTGTCGTAAATCGTGTCATTAAAATTATTCCCTTAATTTTCATTATGGCCGCCATATTTCGGGGTTGTTGCTGAAATGTCGCCTTGTAGCAATTAAGAGGCGCGGCTTGTCCGCGGTGACTGCCAATTAACAGCGGATGTATCGATACAAAATACTGATTGCTTGTGCGTCTGCCGGGATCACGCACAAGCGCGTTCGAAGACGAGAGGATCCGGTGCTTCCCCAAAAACGTCACTTGGCGATTGTATTCCAATGAAACTGAAGTGGAAAAATAAACAAACTGAATAAAGAGTTACTCATTTACGGTTCTCGTCCCGCTTTTCGCCGGACTTTTATTTAGTTGTCAGCTGTCGATGGGCTAACAAAAACGACAACACAAAAGGCCGGGGAAAAGAGTTCCTTTGTGTTGGAAAATTAAAAATAAATAGAGTGTCTGTCGAGTGGGGTATAATAACAATAATAAATGTAGAATATAAATCAGTGACGTCTGGAGCTTAGGTTTACGATGAGGGGCACGTTAATGATGTTTCGCCATCAATTAAGTGAGGCGCCACTTGTCAACGTCACCGGCTATAAAGTTGGCATTATGACGATGCCGACGCGGACGCCTCTACCCTATTTATGGACAACTAGTGCTTTCTCGTTAGATTTTAATCCGACGAAGTTGGTATTGTAATTAATTGTGAAGCAGACTAAGCGGAACACGGTGTAAGGGGCTGTGTCACTAGCCGGGGAAGTTGCGTCACTAGCCGGGGAAGTTGCGTGCATTAGAACTACTCAAGACGGCACAGTTGAGTCTCTGGGGCGAAGTTTTATTACTATTTGTTTAAGGTAAGTAACAATGACGCGACTTTCTGTTGTAATAATGTTGATGTTGTTTTAAATGAGGTGTATTTTTAGACAAAGTAACGTAAAACGTTTAAAGAAGGTATTAAAAGTGTACTAGACAAAACCACCTTGGAAATATCTATTCTATACATTTATTAAAATCGTAGCGAAGTCAAAACTCAAAACTGTACCTACATTGAATATATCTGGAAAAAAGTGATTGCGAACGAATTTAATGCCGTAAATGTAGCTAAGTATGTAGTTTTTAGAATTTTTATCTGTTTGTCTGAATGTACTTATGTTCCAGCCTCACGCAAACACTACCAGATAGATTCTGTTCAAATTACACATAGATATTCACTATACGGCCGGTCAGTCTGTAGGCTATACTTTATCACGCTATTTGTTATGGGGGATGAGCAATATCAAATAATAATAGCAAATTGTAGAAAGATGAGCCAAAAGGTAGATTAGATAGTTACAGATTTGACCTTTTTATTAATAATTATCATCACGCTATTCCTTTATGGAGCTAATGAGAAATCCCGTTTGTTTATAATCTACTTTTGCCATCAGGTAGGGTAACATACAAGAATGCAGGCGTTCATTAATTCACTGAAAACGACATCTAGACTACTATTTCTGAGATTATTTGTTTTTAAATGGTAATTTGTTGACTCAATTTATTTTAATTACTCAATTTATGTTATTATGACCACAAACTCAGCAGCAAACCAACATTATTTTGCAGCGCCCTGACAGGGTTCATGTACAAAAACCGATATTTAGTAATTATTCTGTAAAATGTACGTGTGATGCACATGAGAGCAAATAAATAAATAAAAACGAAAAACTTCAACTGGACGGACGAACGGACAACTGTACGTCGCCTTCAACTTGCAACACCAGTCCTGACGCTGTATATTTGGCTGCTGAGACAAATTACAAACGTGGTTTACATATAAGTTTTATAAAAATACTAGCTGCGCCCCGCTGTTTCACCCGCATAAATCTCGATCCCGTGATTTCTAATATAATAAAATCATGATCCCTACTTATCTATACCTTATTGTTGTTTTCCTCGGGAACAGCACTCTTTTCCGGGATGAAAGGTACTTACCCTATGTCCCTTTCTGTACATCTTTTGCATATACGTTGTCATATGCAAAATTTCAGGATGATCGGTTAAGTGATTTAGGCGTGAAAAGGTAACAAACAAACTAACAAACTTACTTTCGCATTTATAATATTAGTTAGGATATGCTATATGTATATTTATTTAAATTAATTAATAAATTATATATATAATACTATAAAAAAATATATTTAATAATATAATATAGTAAGGATGGCTGTTACTTTAGTACCTATATTATGGTGTCTTATGACTCCCACACGAAGGACGTCGCGGGCAGAAGCCAGTTTCAAGTAAAATGACGAAGGTTCAATTATGTAAATTAAATCTATTTTGAGATTTAAAACGAACCTTTAACTTTCTATCTTCCGTTCTGATGTTCACTTGAAAAATTCCCAAAATATATTTCGTAAATAACAAGTCAATCTGCATAGCCTTTTTCCAACTATGTTAGGATCGGCTTACAGTCTAAATGGATGCAGCTGAATAAGATGGGGCGACTACCTATCTGACCCCAATTACTGGGTATTACGACCCTTTGGTAAGACTAGTTGTCAGACTTTTGGGCTTCTAACTACCCGTATCGACTGATAAAGATCTACAGTGACAGCCGAGATGAACGGCTTAACGTCTTTTCGATATATAGGTAATAGATGGCCACCCATCCACGATCCGACCGAGGCAAGCGTAGCTTAGTCTTCGCCCGACCCGCGCGGTTGTTATTATTTAGTTACTAGCCCCTTTCGTTAATACAACAGTCGAAAATATCAAGCTACATCTAAAGTAATAAATCGAAAGAAAGAAAACATTTACATTTATTTAGCACATACTAAAAGACACAGTACACCAGAGACATACATCAGATAGCAATAAATAAAAATCAAATAGAAAGTGTAAAAAGTGTAAATAGAAAGAAATTAATCGAACCTTAGCAGTCGCAGTAGAGGACATAAACAGCTAGTCCCGGGACTATAGGTGCGCGGTTGATTGGCCGGCTACGATTCCCGCGATGCCGCGCGGTCCCGTGCGGTCCTGCGAGATTAACGCGGTTAATGCCCACAAAATATGGCGCCATCGTCTCTCATAAGCACATCTAATGGTTGCTAATTTACGCCTAGAATTTATATTGTTTCATTGATTTTGGAGCTGTTTATAGATGTTAGTGAGGTAAAACCTATTTCTAAATCTAACTAGCCTAATGGTACACTTTCATTTCATTGTCGAAATATGAAAGCAAAAATGTATTTTTTTATATCTGGAAGTTTAGCAAAATAACATGTTTAAAAAAATGCTATGTTCATTTTAGGTTTTAATGAATTGTCATTAATAGTAAAACCATTTGATGCTTAAAAAGGGACTTACCTGGAAAGTTTTTCGACAGCTAAATGACTGGATTGAAACCTAAGACTAACATTGCATGAGAGAGCCTCCCGTCTCAGCCGCCGCGGGGGACGGCCCAGGCGTCGGGAGCCGCGTGACGACTCCCGGCCACTGTAGGCGCGGGCCTGCGGGCGGAGAGTAATGGGTAGCTCACCGTCCGATCAGGACCAGGCCCGCGCGCCTCAAAGAGATGTGAGCATCGAGGAGGGGCCCCTTAGGGCCGAAGCCTGCCGGGTCAGCGGGATTGTCCGAAAGGGTTACCGCTGGCCCGGAACATAAAGGTCTAAGGAAGGAACACGGGTGGGTTTTAGTCAGTAAGAGTCTAACACTCCCTTCCGCTCTACCCAGAGCGGGAGGAGTCATTTGATGATTTCCCTTAACCAAAAATAAAAAAAAAAAAGACTAACATTGCATTGCAAGGAAGTACAAGTTGAGTTTGCAGTCGTCTTTGATACATTTCCTAGAATCTGTACAAAAATAAATGGCTATTATTTTGATCTTTCACGATATAATAATAATAATAATAATAATATATTCGACAACTATCACACAACGCCGTCTAGTCCCAAGCTAAGCAGAGCTTGTGTTATGGGTACTAGACAACTGATAAACATACTTATATATTTCTAAATACATACATATTATAGATAAATTACACCCAGACACAGAACAAATGATCATGCTCATCACACAAACATTTGTCCTGGGTGGGAATCGAACCCACGACCTCCGGCATAGCAGTCAGGGCCACTAACCACTAGACCAACGGGCCAGTCAATACCTTATACCTTATACCTACGAGTAAAATACATGTATGTACATATCAGTCACAAGTAATAGGTACAAACATACTATTCGGCATCACGATAGGTCTCTTGAAAGTGGCTGTACCTAAAGGTAACATCCGCACTGAGAGCTAGCTACCTGGCCACTTCAGGCTCTTAACGAGGTAACCTACACATCAAACGTAACCCTGTAGGTACGTACCCACTCAATTCAATGCCAGCTTTCTAGAATATTCCTTTACCAATTTCTAAGCTTGGTTTTAGCTGGCTTCAAAAATGTTTTGAATTCGTGGGTAATGTTGTTTTGTATTCCTACGGCATTTTTCGACTGATTTACTTGTTTCTTGTTTTAGAATGGTTTGCCATCTTGTTGGTTTCCTATAATTTTGTCTTGATTTAATAAAAAGCCAATTAGAGAAGAGCCTATGGATCACAGTAACTCAGCCACGTCTGCAGTAATCAAATTCAAAATATTTTATTTCAAATTAACCTACACACGTGTGGGCACGTCTTCACTTCACACTTGCAACGTCAGAAGCTAGTTGCATCATTCGAATCGGTCGTAATGCCGACCTACATTGATTGGCAAAATCATCATCATCTGCCTAGCCTTTTCACAACTACGTTGGGGTTGGCTTCCAGTCTAGCCGTATGCAGCTGAATACCAGTATTTTACATGGAGCGACTGCCTATCTGACATCCACAACCCAGTTACTGGGTAATATGACACCCCTTGGTAAGGCTGGTTGTGAGACTTTCGGGCTACTGACGACCCGTAACGACTGTCAAAGATCTACGAATGACAGCCGGGACCAACGGCTTAACGTGCTTTCCGAAGCACGGAGGGGTCTTGGTATGTGAAGCTTGTCACCCAACCACGGATCAACCGCGGCAAGCGTAGCTTAAACCAATCAATCGACCCATGCCGCTGTTATTACAAAATAATAATAATAAATAATTGGCAAAATAAACTTCAAAAAGCAAAACACAATACATACAGGAAATGATTTCTTATTTATAGAAGTCATGTATTTTACTCATTTTGGCTTGATTACTGAAAATTGCCGTTCTATTTTATTTTCCGCTTCGGTTTCAGCTGACGTACAGCTCACGTTACCAGGAGTTCAGGAATATTCAGGAAGCTTTGATAACCTGACGCGACTTTTGCGGCTTCCCGGCCTCCGTGCGCTCGCGACACCCCTTTATAATCTAAAACATTTTCTTAATTAGCTCCATGTACCTACCTACTGGCAGCGCTTTGATATGGTTTGGTTTTGATGTTTTAAATAAAGTACAGTTTTAATTTTGAAATGGGAAAATATTTTGAGCCGTAAAATTGGCGTGGTCGTGAGGGATTAATATTAGTATGCTAATTACGCACAAATTGCGTTATTAGCCTAGAGCCTGGCCAGGCTTATACTTTCCTAGGTTTAATACGAGGCTACAAAATATGAAAATGAAGTATTTTTTTAAGACTTGTATTGATTGAAATCAATGATAACAAGGGCTAGAACAAATAATTGAAAGATCAAGAATTCATATTGCAACGATAAACAAGACAAGATTTAATCATTTCATAATCATAATTAAGTACTTCCGCGCTTTGGCTTTAATTACCTACTACCTAGAGGAAAAATCGATTTCAAATAATATGATAATACTCGACTTTTCCAACTCGGCACAACAGTAATTTTAATCTAATACCTACCAACATTGTCAAGACTCCGAGACTTTCTTCAAAGGAAAAATTTAATTGCTCAAAAATACCGCTAATACCGGGCTCAAGTCGAAGCCTTTAAATGTGCTATCGGGCGCTTTGCGCATTATTCCCAACTCGTGACGCCTGTCAAACTTTGATAAAGGGTGTTCTATAGACGTGCCGGTTTTTTCGCGAGCCCGCCGGCCAGGCTCGCGGGCCGGACGGCCCGGCGCGCGGCGCGGCGGGCGGCGCGGCGGCAGGCGGGCGTGACTGCCGCGGCCCGCGCGCGACTCTGCGGCCAATTAGTGTCAAACTCGCGCCAAGTTGTGCTAATTTATTTCACGCTCGTGTTCACGTTCAATGAAAGATAGTTATTTAATTTTGAACACGTTAAAGTTTTGCTTGTAACGTACCTGAATCGCTATTTTGTCATTTTGTCTCATACGTTATAGCGAACATCGCAGTGTATTGTCATAATAGGTATTAAATTATAACATTGTTGGTAGACTTCCCAAGTCACTTGAACTCCGACATGCGTGTAAATTGACATTAAACTTCCACCATATGTCCCCCCGACCCCTGCTCCCCGCCCCTGCCCGGGTGAGGGCGGGGCAACCCTCACGCGCCGCAGGTTGCCAAACGTTTGCCGATTCATAATGCATGAAGTGTTAAACTTTCGGCCGCTCAACTATTCACCCCTTTCCCTTTGAGTTACAACTTTTGCGGCGTCAATATAATACATTCATATTATCACGGGTGAGGGAAATCTACTCAAACTGACGAATCTTTTCCAAGAAAACAATGTGCTGAAGTTTGGTATACTTGTCTATCTCCTGCTTGTAATCGCTTTTGCTAAGTATTTGTTACTGTAAAAAGTATTATTGTTCAGTATACCACAACGAATTTAGTAGGTAGATTGTAACATGCTCCTGCAATAAATCCAGGTGAAACATAATTAATTTATTATCAGGACCGTGTTAACCTGTGTACACGTACCTACTATCCACTTTACAACAGCTGAAAATTGAATGATTTGATTCGTACGGTACAGTACCTACCTGCGGTTTTACCTGAAACCTTCAGACCCATACACCCAATGTTTTAGAATTATGAAGAATTTTCGATAAATCCCGGGAAAGTAAATTTCCTTACCTTTTTGTTATATGAGCGTTCAGACATTTGAGGAGACAAGACAAAGGCGTGAGGCACAAACCCTTCTTAGACTTTACGACGGAGAGCGAATCAATCCCGCGCCTCTGAACACGGACATTCGTTGTTACCTAAAATCATTCACGAGGCATTTTAGTACGGGACAAAACTAGTAGGTACCTTCATGCATAGGTAGACAATACGTGCCGCCGCGAACATCGATCACTTTTATGACACACAATTATATCTGCCATAGCCCATAACTCTTTTATGTACGAATATAAAATTACCTTTTAGCTGTTTAGGACTATACCTACATATACAGGCCTTTGTGCTCGACTTGTCTGCAATATTTCTTGTCGTGACTTGAGAGATCTTTTTAAGACACTGTAATAATCTAGTGAAACTTTAGAGGTTATGTAGTTATTACGTGACGCACGAAGAACTCGACATTAAATATCAGAGCATCAGGCTCGTTAAGTAGAAACCGAAATAGGAAAGTAAATTGAAAAAACATTACCCACCTGCTGGGACAGTCGGGTAAAATGATAACATTGTTCAGAAAAATATTTCGTTAAAATCTCGAGCTAATAATTACACGACGTTGCAGCGCAGCAATACGTGTTGCAGTTTTCTGCGTTGCGAATTCGCATCGCACCGATTCGCAGTTTTGTGTACAAGCCCTACTATGAAAGTTACGTCACACAGAACATGGAATTATTACAAACAGTTCCACGTAATAAATCTCATAGACAAGTTAGGTAGGTACTCAGCAACCAACAGCAATTTCAAGCTATGCGTGTATGAAGCATATACCTCTGCCTACCCATTCCAGGATGAGCAGCAAGTATGTAGCGTACGTAGGTATGTAGGTCACATCGCCATCGCTATGATTTAAGACAATTGGGTCGCGGAACTAGCCGCCCACAGAGCTGTGGTCGCCGATCTACGTAAATGAATATGTATACGGATGGGTACCGGCCAGTCCCGACGACCACAATATGTGGGTACGACCACAAATTTGTGGCTATCCGTTGTTTAAAATAATATAAAGCACAATGGTTAAAATATTATAAATGATGAAATTATTAATGGGAACAAAGGAATTGGAAATTCAGACATTGCTAAGTATGTAGTTTCAAAATTGGTAACATTTTTGAAAGTAGGTAAGTATTTAAACTTATGTAACATACGGAAAGTGCTCTCTAACTGTCGTATTTCCTGCACACGACAGTCACAGCACATGTGCCACACGACAGATCCATGTCGCGACAGCCCCGACAGTCGCACATTCATCACTCATATATTTCATGAAACGATCAAATTCGTATCACTTTCAGTGCGAGTGATAATTTCCCCGGAGACGCCACACAAGAAAACACGCCACAATTCGGTAAAAGGGTTCCGTACAGACGTATTTTGTTTATCAAGATATTTGTTAGCAAAGGGTCGGCGGGCGACACGATTGTTCAATTAATTGACAGATGTTCGTTGAGAATTTATACCGAGAAACAAAATAAGTATTTGTATTTTTTGCTAATTGGATGACAGTTCGTAATAAAGTAATTACTTACGGGAAACAAGCAATTGAGAAAGATTCATTATCAGATGAAGAGCAGCTCTTAATTACTTTTATTAGTGAAACGAATCCTAATTGATGTTAGGTACTTTAAATTACTTTGAAACACTCGTTAGACAAAAGAAATCACAAAATGGTTTTTATGTTATTATGTACTTCTTACTACTTTTAAAAACAACAAATTTGTTTTTTGTTAATCTATATATGTCTGGATTAAAAGAGACTTTGACCCCTGACTTTGTTTCGCCTTTTCAGGGGTAGTCAGGTAGGAAATGTCTCAATAACTGTGTCTATTTTTATTTAATATGACATTTAAAAGTGATTCCGTTATCCTATTTGGAGAATAAACAATTTCATTTCTTTCAAAGTTACGACAATATTACAGTGCACCTCATGAACCTTGTTTATCAACCTTTTCTTTTCCGATTCATTCCCGATCCTCTGAAAGCTCCTCTCATTTCTCTCCATAATATTTCCTTTCCGCCCACATCCACCTTCATTTATTACATTCGTCCATCAGACATGAATGGCTGACTGTTGTGGCCACCCTCCTTCCTTTGTTCACAAACGCCATAAAAGCTGTTTAATGAGTGGTGTAACGACGCCTGTGTCATGCTCAAAAAATTATTACGCTTAGAATAATTAAGTATAATTCATACTGAAACATATTTGTGTTTGGGCAATTTTGACTGTTTTGTTTTCAGGTTATTATATAAAAAGGTGTAATGTGAGTCACATTATGTTACCCTTTTTGCGAATAAACGGTTTATTTTTGGTGGGAAAGGTCCCAAGCTGTACTTCGAGGTAAATTAATGATCACTATAACAATGGAATTGGTATTATCTACGATTAATTAGGTGTGAAAAGAGGCTGTTGTCAAGTGAGCGGTAAGTAATTAATATGAACTCAAATAACAGCACCCTATGGCAAAACACATTATTAATTAACAAATATACCTATTTATTCCCATTTGAGTGCGTATCAGGTATCCCTGACCGCTGACGTCATGCAATATACGAGTAATGTATTGTCTAACTAGCTATATTGCACATGACTGGTATATACTATATAATGGATTATGCTTAACTAAATAATAATTTACAGCAAATCGCTCTTCCCTGTCTACCTCAATCTTTGGTGTACCTCCTATACCTGTAGAAGTAATTGTTGAAGATCAAAGTTTGATTCGGCCTTACGACTATAGGTACTTAATTAAACGAAATGGTTTAGCTGCCTCTCTGATATTGAAATGTGACTTTGCATATTATCCAAAGATCATAATTAGTAATGATACATAGATTACTAATGCTGCGGTCCCACGGCGCGCTTTCTCACAGGCCAGAATGCGCCAGGCTAGGCCGTGGGAACCGTCGCATCCGATGAAGCCAGCGGTGGCCTTATGACTCCCGTTCGATCCATCGGGAGTAACAAAAACCTCGCGGGGTAGAAGTATCCATCCGACAGTGTTCATCTGTCTGAGGTTTCTATGAACCTTTTGGAATAGTGCGATTGCTCTGCAAAAGCAAAATAAAAAAAAAACAGTCTCTTCAAACCCTTTATTTTGTGAGACATGGTCATTATTATTTTTGTTTTTCAAGTTTGCCGTCTAAAAATCGCCATTCTGATTTTATTGAAACAAAACCTAGCCATCACCATCACGCCTCCTCAACCAGTCGATAGTCACCTCATATATTTAAACTCCTCCAGCTGTTGCTGGGTCTAAAGAATACCTAGTGGTAAGTATTCTTTTTATGTACCCAGCAACAGCTGGAAGACAAAGATACGAAGATACACATAGATACATGTGAAAAATATAACCCTGTCTTTGCTATCGTCTATCGTGCAATCGGACTAAAGATCAAATGTATTCTGTAACAATTTCAAGAAAAGTAACTATTAAAGAATATAGTGTCGTGGTCTCGCTGACGATGGCTCCGCGGCCGCCAGTGTTTGTACAAGAGGAGTAAATACAGCAGCCTGTGTGGCGAGATAACCGCGCGTCGCAGCGTGCCGCGTGCCGCCCCGCGCCCGCCGGAGATATTGAGCCGCGGCACCGGACGGAATATACACTGTGGACTAGTTTAATACCACATCGTCAACGCGGAAGTGCTTTGGAATTAAACCATATACAAGTACTTACTTTAGTATTGTCAAAGGAGTCGGTCAGTATCACAAAACGCCAGTTGTTGGCTAGTTGCTAATTCCAAAGCGTTATAGTTCCTATGAAGTCAAACGTACAAGAAAATCCGCGGACACTATTTTGAAGTCGTGTTTAGGTTGCCGTTACATCTCTGTAGGCAAGATGTTCACAGGTGTGCATTCCTACGGGTACAAAATAGCTGTGTTTGAATATGTGATTAATCAATCTTATGTTATATTTGACTTATCTTAGTATCACATTTCTCGGGTATATTTAATGCCGACCAATAAAAGATACATAAGTTAAGTATATTTCATAAACAAGTAACAATAAAAGATACATAAGTTAAGTATATGTAAACAAGTAACAATGGACTCAAACTTATGTTAGTAACAATACTTCTCAACAACTATGTTAGCTTAACCTAACACAGCCATATAATATACATATAGTTATGAGAACCCCTGCTACAAGCTTAATACCGATGTGGAAAGCTTGCAGCAGCGAAACATACACAAGCAGTCCACTCTACTCGCTACACACCGCAGTATAAAGCTCGGTATCCACTATGTTACATAGCACGCTCCAGGAGCGCGAACGTATCCACTATGTGGAGCAGTTGCAGGAGCGCGGAGCGGGCTTCATGTTGGGGCTGGCACGGCCCCGCACCCGGCGCATCAAGGAAGTGCATCTATTTCGCATCATAGAGTACTTAAAAGCAAACGACACGAGCTTCAGCAAACATCCCTGATGCGCTACAGAAGCGGAACAGCTCCATTATTAACACCCGAAACACATTATTATATTATTAAATGCGAAGGGCACTGTACGATTTTTGAGCATAATCTACTCACAGGTTGCTCGTGGAAAATGAGGTGCAATATGCTCGAAATAAGGTTATTTTCACCGCTGTCTACCCCTTCGGGGAATATAGGCAAAATGTCGTGGGAATTACAAGATAGACGGGAAAGAGAGAAAAGAAAACCACATCGGATGAAGAGCACTTTACCAGTAATTACTTTCCAAATAATGAAAAAAGGATTTCATCACAAATTTCTTTAAAAACTCATTATCATCGCCATTAAAAAATTAAACACAAACAAACCATTAAAAACTTACGAAACAACATAAAATGAATTAACATCTTATCAAAATAAACCTAATTTGCGCGTTGTCGTTAATCACGAGACAAAGCCTCTATAGAACAATGTTTTTAGAAATAAAAACAAACATAAAACTTAAAAGAGAATTTGAATTTGTTTCCAAAAATACTAATAAATAATTGTTAATGACTGATACTGGTACTGGCTTTGTTAGAACAAAGCTGGCTCCGGAACAGACAATTATTAATAATCCTCGGTACAAAGGGAGGTAATGCTATTGAATTAATGATGTCACAGAGAACAGTTAGAGTGGCCTCTTGCGTCGCAGAGTATCGCCGGCTCCGCTATTGCCAAGACTTCGTTACGTGGACCCCGGCGCGGCGGCACCCCGTGTTATCCAATCAAAGGTCCTCTCATTTTTTGGGACAGAATATTATTAAATAAATTGAGAAGCCCCTATTATTTCCATATTTTAAGTGGGTGCTGATTCGGCTATGAATATCAAGTTGACATCAAACGCAAATCGTTAAAGTGATTTCTCTTTGTGTAAGTGAGTGAGCAACAAATAAAAGAGTTGTTTTTAACAGCATTTTATCTACATTGTGTAGTTTTTCTTGAAATCGAGCCTTTTAAATATCCATCAGAGCCTGAACAGACTTTCAATAAAATTAAATTTCAAATTCAAAGTATTTTTTGTTTTAAGAAAAAAGGGTGAAACCTCTAAAAATAAAACAAAAACAATCAAATCACTTTTTGATTTTAGAAACTATACGAGTATTGCAAAACTACTGGATTCTCAAAGATATATTTCTTCATGACATCCCAAAGAAATGTCAATAAGTTATGACGGAGCAAGCGAACGTCTGCTACTTACCTACGTCTCAAAGCAATTTGTTTTACGTCAGCCGGTGAGGGATGCGCGCCAGCGGCCCATCCAACAACCAATATCTTATTGCTTTTTATCCAATTTCGCGACTAATGCCTTTCGGCTAGTTTTTGACCTATTTCACTTGAAGGACGGTGTTATATTTTTGAACTTTTTAAATGAAATATTCTTGAGAATCTGACTACATTGAAGTCAATCGAAGACTTTTTGTTTTGATAATCTCCTTAATCATTACTAGGTTTTGCCCGCAACTTCGCCCGCGTGAAGGTACTACCGAGATTAAAAGTACCCCCCTATGTGTTCATCCAGGTTATAAACTACCTGTTTGCCAAATCTCATCCAAACTCAGCATCAGACTCGGTCCCACCCCTCGTAGCAATTCCTTTTTCAAAAATATTTAATATACTATTGCGTTGACTTCGTTTCTATTTTATGTATATCACGGAGAAGGTAGGTGTGTCTCTTTATGATCTGCCATATTTTAATTACTGTGGGCGCACTATGGGTAGTGTTGGTTATTGCGCAATAGAAAAACCGTTTGCAGTTCAAACCAGATTATAATTTACGAACAAATTAATCGCACTAGAGAATCACACACTGTAGGTACACCACAACAAGAAACGGAACGCGAGACAGTTTCTAAGCACATGTTGTCTGTACGATGTCCAATGTCCAAGAGCCACTCCATCTCGCTGCTCACTCTCCTCGACTCCCCACGATCTCAGGCTAGACTGTCGAGTGCCGACGGGCGGCGCTGGCGTTCCGAATAGTCAAACGAATGACTACGACATAAAGATCTTATATGGCTTAATTACATTCAGAAGATCCCAGGTAAGAAGTGGATGAGACTAGCACAGACCAGGGAAGCATGGCACAAAAGGGAGGGAGCCTGTACTCAGCTGTGAGTGGAACAAGTGTTAAGAAGAGGTTTGCAAGCGTTACTCAGACTGGCTGGTATGGAAGATGACGGATGTTTGAATGTTTGTTAGGAACATGACGTGTGTCTTTTTCTATTAATCATTCTGTACTGGTGTCAAAAATAAAAAGCCGAATAAATTCTATGTGCTGATTATTTTACTCTTGAACCTTCACCAGGTTATGGGCCCAGGCACGTAGTAGAGAGAGTAGGTAATATGCAAACGAAAGATGTTGTAAACACGACTACGGGCAACGGACTAGAGAGATCGCAGCCGGTACGAGATTCAGGTATGAGTTTAATGTCAATAGAGAAACTTGATGGAAACTCGAATTATAGTACATGGAAGTTTATGGTAGAGTTGTACTTAATCCATGATGATCTGTGGGAGTATACTCAGAAGACACCAGAGGGTACAGATGTATTTGGCTTAAAGAGAGACCAAAAAGCGAGAGCCAGGATATGTATGATGATACAACCGCATTGCCTGATTCACGTGAGACATGCGAAAACGGCAAAGGAGGCGTGGGAGTCTTTGAGGTCAGCTTTTGAGGATAAAGGACTACATAACCGTTGCAGACTTTTATCAAAGCTAGTAAGCCTAAAACTTGAGCAGTTCACGTCTATGAGAGACTATGTGACTGCGCTAATGTCAGTAGCACAGCAGCTGAGAGATATCGGAAAAGAAGTTGACGATGAGCTATTAGCGGCGCTGATGTTGCAAGGATTACCGGAGGAGTATAATCCGATGAGATTGGCGTTGGAGAACACCAATATTGAGCTGACAACAGACTATGTTAAAACCAAACTGTTGCAATTCGACCAAGGCACATCTTGCGCAAGTTCCAGTAATTCGACGAGTGCTGCACTTACAGCGAAGATGAAGAATCAAAATCAGAAGAAGTTTATTCAGAGGAATAAAGACAAAGTAAAGAAAATAAGATGTTTCATTTGCGATGGATCGCATAAAGCTCGTGACTGTCCAGATAATTCGAAGCGGAAGGCGAAGGCGGTTAATATGATAACTGCAACGCCGACTACGACGGCGACGAAGACAGCAACGGTGACGGCGATAGCGCTTGATACAAGAAGTCAAGAGAAGCAAGCAGATGATGCATGGGTTATTGATTCAGGAGCGTCGATGCATATGAGTAGCAGAAAAGACTGGATGAGTAAATTTGCGGAGGCAGGTCGTAAGGTTGAAGTGTTTTGTGCAAATGGAGGTAAGATGTATGGAGAGGGATATGGTAATGTAACAGATGAGCATCTGAACATTGAGAATGTGTTGTACGTACCAGGACTGACATCGAATCTACTGAGTGTTAGTAGTATTGTTAAAAAAGGTAAAGTCGTTGTTTTTACCAACGGAGGTTGTGAGATATTCAATGAGTGTGAGTATACGTCGAGAGGACAACCATGTGTGACAGGTTTGCTTGATACGGGTGTGTATAAAGTTAAATCTTCTTCTCAGCAGGTCTGTGCAATAGCGACTACAGCATCAATGGAGCTATGGCATAAGAGAATGGCACATTTGGGTATACGGAATTTGACACTATTGAGAGATAAGATGGCAACTGGGGTAAAGTTTGAACATAACGATAAATTAGACTGTGTGGCTTGTCTAATGGGAAAACAAACGCGGCAAGCGTTTGAGAAAAATAAAGCCACACGAGCCAAAAGTTTATTAGAATTGGTACATTCCGATATCAGTGGACCAATGAGTGAGAATTCTTTTGGAGGTTTTAGATATTATATTACTTTTATTGATGATTTCTCACGTAAAACTTTCATATTTTTTATAAAGCAAAAGAGTGAAGCTTTTGAGAAGATGAAGGAGTTCAAGAGTTTTGCTGAGACACAAACAGGTAAGAAGCTGAAGGTTTTAAGAACCGACAATGGGCGCGAATATTGTAATAAAAGGTTTGATGAGTTCTTGAGAGAACACGGTGTTAAACACCAGCTTACGATTGCTTACACACCTCAACAAAATGGTGTGGCGGAGAGAGCCAATCGTACCATAGGAGAAAAAGCACGAACAATGCTTCAAGAAGCAGGTCTTCCCGTTCGATTCTGGGCTGAAGCTGTAAATACAGCGGTGTATTTGAAAAACAGGAGTCCAACCATCGCAGTGAAGAACAAGACACCCGAGGAGGTTTGGAGTGACCATAAAATAGATTTGTCTAATCTTCGTGTGTTTGGTTGCAGAGCCTTTATGCATATCCCAGATGAAAAGAGAACCAAATGGGATGCGAGGAGTAAAGAGCTAGTGTTTGTAGGATACTGTGAAGAATCGAAAGGTTACAGATTAGTCAACCCTATGAATGGAGAGCTGCATAGAGCGAGAGATGTGGTATTTTTCGAAAACCAGATGAACCATAAATTGGCTAAGACTGAAGAGGAAAGAAAGACTGAAACAATTCATCTAGAGAATGATCAAGAGAGACAAGTTGTTCATCAAGAAGAGACCGATTTTCAACGTGATAGAGATCACACAGATGATGTTAGAGACACTGAATTCATGGAAGAGGAAGATGAACAGTGGACATCATTTGAAGAGAGGCCGGAGGAAGAGCAATCTGTTGAAACAATACCTGTAGTAGAAGAAAGAAGATACCCACTCAGGAACAGAAAGCCTGTGGAGTTTAAGGATCATATCACCTATGAGGCAATAGTGGAAGAAAGAGATCCACTAACGGTTGAAGAGGCACTGTCGAGAAAAGACGCAAAACTGTGGAAAGTTGCTATTCAGGAGGAGCTGGATGCATTAAAGAAAAATCAAACCTGGGTGTTGGTAGAGCCAAACCAAGCGAGCAACATTATTGATTCGAAATGGTTGTTCCGAATCAAAAAGGAGGCGGGAAATAAGACTCGGTATAAAGCTCGTTTGGGTGCAAGGGGCTTTAAACAGAGAAAAGGTATTGATTACGATGAGACGTTCTCTCCTGTTGTGCGTCATAGCTCTTTGAGGCTGTTAATAGCATTAGCAGCGCAGATGAAACTGCAAATAAATCATATGGACGTGAAGACAGCGTTTTTAAATGGGAATCTAAATGAGGAGGTTTACATGCGTCAACCACCATATTTCAAAGAGAAAGGCAAGGAAGACCATGTATGCTTATTGAAGAAATCTCTTTATGGATTGAAACAAGCCCCACGTTCATGGAATTCTAAACTTCATTCAGAGTTAGAGAGTCTGAATTTCCACCGTTGCAAGAATGAACCATGTGTCTACACCAGGCGAATCGAGAATGATATGATAATACTTGCAGTTTATGTTGATGATATCCTAATCTTTTATAACAATGCAAGAGAAATGCATAAGGTCAAGAAAGAACTTATGTCCAAATTCGAGATGAAAGATTTAGGAAAAGCTGAATTATTTTTAGGGATGCGGCTAAAGCAAGAGAATGGCCACATAAAGATTGACCAAGAAGAGTATATAGAGAAGCTTCTACGCAGATTTGGCATGGAGGACTGCAAGACAGTTACCACACCTGCAGTACCTGGTCAACATTTCAAAAAGCCAGAGGGCTCACACACACCGAGTGACAAAATACCTTACAGAGAGTTGATAGGATCACTGATGTACTTGGCTGTGTGTACGCGGCCAGACATGGCTCATGCCGTGAATATTATGAGCCAGTTCTGCAACTGCTATGAAGATATTCATTGGAGTGCTGCCAAGAGGATTCTAAGGTACCTTAAAGGTACTAAGAACATGGGACTCGTGTACTCAAATGATGGCTATAGTACAGATATACAAGGTTTCTCTGATGCTGACCATGGAGGGAATATAATAGATAGAAAGTCTTATTCCGGAAATGTTTTCACTTTGGCAGGAGGAGCAGTATCATGGCAGAGTGCTAAGCAGAGAAGCATAGCCATATCAACGGCAGAGGCTGAATATGTCAGCTTATCGGAAGCTGCTAAAGAAGCCATATTTTTGAGAAGGTTCTTGGGGGAACTGGTGGACATCCAAGAAAAGGCTATCACAGTTTACACGGATAGTCAGTCAGCAATGGCTATAGCACAAAACCCAGTGCACCATCAGCAGACTAAGCATATCGATTTACGATATCATTTTGTTAGAGAGGCCTTAGAGAAGGAAATTATTAAACTGAAATATCTCGCAACAAATGTGATGGTCGCTGATATTATGACAAAACCTGTGCCTAAGAGTAAGCATGAGTTTTGTCGTAAAGAGATGGGTGTGCAAGAGTAAGTCAGAGGGAAACGCTTGAGGAGGAGTGTTAAGAAGAGGTTTGCAAGCGTTACTCAGACTGGCTGGTATGGAAGATGACGGATGTTTGAATGTTTGTTAGGAACATGACGTGTGTCTTTTTCTATTAATCATTCTGTATTGGTGTCAAAAATAAAAAGCCGAATAAATTCTATGTGCTGATTATTTTACTCTTGAACCTTCACCAACAAGACTGCCAACGATGATGTTGATTAGGTATACTGGTACCTATTTGGTTAAACTATGACAATATTTCTTCAAGATTTTCGTTTGTTATCAAATACAGTTTCCTCCCTGTGCATTCTACATAGTACACTGTAGTCTACTATGTAGAATGCACAGGGAGGAAACGAACAACTTACAGACGCCGTGTGTACAACGATGTGTACATCGTTGTACACACGGCGTCTGTAAGTTGTATAATAACGTCGGCTAAGCACACACGTAGCACGCTAATGACGTTACGCCAGCATGTGTCGGCACCTCAACTGCACTAACATCGCCTTAAGATAGTTTACGCTACCTAGGTATACCGCACAGTTACTACAGATTAAACTCACAACAACGCAGGTAGATCCCAATTATGTTTATAATAACACATTTACCAGTAGGTAATCGAGTTTTTGATAGCTTTTATAAAATATATATCTTTTTTACATTATGTTTTTCCAGACCTTTTGATAACGTTTTAGCGGCCGTGGTTACGAGGGTTTCACCAAAATATAATAATAAATAAGATTTACGATAAGTATTATGCGCTTTTATTTAATTTTGTAAATGTCTTCAACATTTCCGAAAGAGGTTACTATTGATTTCTAAGCGATGAGAACATTTTGGGATTGAAGATTGATTGAAGAGCCTTTTTCTCAGGACGTCGAAAAGCAATCTTCCAAACGCCTTAATAAGACATTTACAAACTAAAACAAACAATGAATGCTTTAAGTCGAACGACCTCTCACCTTTTCACGCGAAATTCCATCAAAGAAAAAACTGGAGGTCATTCGGTAACCGAGACTCTCGCAGTCTCGGAGTTGAAACATTCGCATGCAGATGTCGCCCGAACCCCGTCGTCGATTGCTGGGTCCCCGGGCCCCGTGCTCTCCTAACGATATGGCTCCATAGGTACCTGGGACCTGATACCGAGTCTATATCTCCTCCGAGGGAATGCAAATGGCGCAGAATGTGGCGTATATTTCTTCGTAGTTGTGAGTCGTTGAAAACAAAAAAGGATGAAAGAAGTTTAGTAAACAGGATTTTCGTTTTAGTTTTTGGGAACTTATCTCTAATAGTCGATTATCACAGACGAATTTTTTAGATTATACTTTGATTCAATATTAGAAGCATGTCTATACAAAAACAGTGTTTGCTATAAGATAACCAAAAAATGTCTTATCATCTCCATCAATTTGCAGATGTAGTCAGAGTGATTCATGAACACTTACACATTGTAGGTAAATATTCCATCCGCGCAGACTTCAGACGTACAATACATCTCTCATGCGATGTCTCGCACAAGCTATTACACGGAATGAGGAGAATAGGTTATTCACAAACGTAAACTAGCTATTTGTGTTCATTACTCAATTTCTGACATTTCTCGTACAAAAGTCCGAGAAATTCGCTAATATTGTCGTAAGGTTCACCCTCTAAAGAACAAAGCGAACGTAATGACATACCTACTGACATCTGAGGTAGCTGCGCCACTACCGCCGGCGCCGGCCGGGGCTTTTAAATAGTTCGATAGTGATACCTGCCATTAATTGGATGCCGACGTCGTTGATTACAACTAGATGAAAGAAGACGGTCGAAATCGATTTGTGAGATATATATACTATACTGAATATCTATGAGATTAATACGTTGCAACTCATTATGTGATCGACTCGACCGTGTCAGATGTTGAATTTTTATTTTGGGATTGTGTAACTCATCTATAGGTAGATACACTTTTGACATTCCCCTGGACAGTAGCTATATCTACTAAAACTTACTTACTATACAGCGATATAAGTCGGGACAATAACGCGATACCTGCATCAGAATGATATAATCCCTAAAAGGACTTTTCACGACATTTTCGCCGAAACACTTGGTAACATATTCTTAGCTTAGGGCGCCCGTCCAATATTTGTATTTATACTATAAAGGCTGAACATATTAGATATCCTAAAGTGTTCGGTTCCCAGCGGCAATATGTCCGCTACACGTGTCCTTTTGAGTTAGCCAAGTTTTAGCATGCGGGCCTTGTCGGGGCAGGCTCGTGCCTAACAGGTGGTCAGGTCAACGCTTTCAATACGCTGCAGCGTATACAGGACACCTAGTCTTTATTGAGCCGCAACCCTTTAACAAAAAGTCATAAAAGAAACTTTAAGGATTCTCCGAACCGAAATCAAAGCGCCGACATAAGTGAGGCTCAAAGTTAAAGGTCACGAAATACACAATAACAGTTTTATTAGAGTCGTGTATTTATGTACACATTTGAGGTTTAACTTATAATTAGTAGTTCAGTGTAGCATGACGGGTGCATGACGACCGCTCTCGAGCCCCATTCAGCTCCGTCTGCGACCGACGTAAGGAGACTATTTGTCTTCCGACCGCCGGCAGCAAAAACTAAACCACTTTTTCCCCAAACTTAACTTTTGTGAAGTATAACCATTTGGGGGAAAACATTTCTAAAGAGTTGACGAATTTCTGTTCCTCAAAGATACTGAACTAAATTAATTGGGAAACTTGGCGCGTGTGACGTCACTGCGTGCGTCGCAATATTGTTGTTTGTGTTCGATGATTGTTTCCTCACTTCCTTATTGTGTGATCGGCTTTTGATGTAAGCCCCTTTACAATTTCCATTCGTGTTGCTACAAAGGAAAGTTAATCAACGTGGGACTGGATCGTGAGTTCTGATCATTTGCTGCGTGTTCCTGTTCCCGAACGTTTCTTTTGTCTCTTCGTTATGATTGAGCTAAGTTTGTGGATATTTCAGATTTCTTACCTTTGTAAAGGTCTCATCATTTCTTTGTACAGCAGATGTAATTTCTTTTTTGTCAGTTTGTTTTGAGGAATTGCCTGGCTTTTTAATTTTAAATGCTTTTATAAAAAAAAAAAATTCTTTGTCACATTACCCTTCTCACTCGTCTGCTGTGGGTTGATACCAGGTGCGACAAAGCCGCCAGGAATTACTTCCATTAAGCCCTCTGCGCGCAGGAGCATTTTTGTAGAGCTGTCAGTTTGAAACAATTAACCTACTGCAGCGAGATTCTTCCTTCATGCAGGACAACATATAACTGGACTTGATTATAAATGACAAAGCTGTCTCGGATACAGAATGTAATGCACACAAGGAATCTAGGTGGATGCAAGTGCTGGCATTTCGTAGCTCGTATTTCGGTCAGCGTACTGCAAGGCTCATTGTAGTAAGACTAAGTAAACAGCTGGATGTGAAAACCGCTGAACTGGTCGTTGTAGCGATGATTGAACGGGGCGTATGTCCAGCAGTAGACGTCTTTCTGTTGTATGATGATGATGAAGTACCTGGCACCTGCTGACAGATCTACACTGTCCTACTATTCGTATTATAAAAGTTATTGAAATCATTGTAAAAGACAATTATATTCAAAAGAGTAACCGTGTAGTTTCTTGCCGCTCTTCTCGATAGGAAATTACCAATTGGGACCGTGCATCTAGTTAGGTGCGCCTACATGGGCATTTATGTAACGTCATGAAACTTCTGACATTTCATAAATGCCATGTTTAAGTGAAATAAAATAATGAATATGAATTTGAATTTGATGATGTTTTTTCTGACCAGTTTTCTTATTTTATTTGGTGTTTATTTTGTTTGTTACAGCCAATCGTCGCGTGATGGCGCATGGATTGCTTGCGGACGGCGTGGTGCTGGTGCGCGGCGCTGGTGCTCGCGTCGCTGGCCGCCGCCGGCCCGCGGTACAGCTCCCGCATCGTGCACACACACGCAGGTACGTTCACACCATGGTCCATGCTGGTCAGGTACGTCTACACCATGTTCTATACTGGCCCGCGGTACAGATCTCTCGTCGTGCACACACACGCAGGTACTACGTGTAGACGTACAATAGAGCACGCCTTAGCATGATATACCGAACCATTTCGCTAGGCAGCGTGCACTCATATCAAATCAACAGAACTTTCCAATGATGTAATTATAAAACTTCTTTTACCTTATGTTTATGGCGAGAATGAACATAAACAAACATAAGGGACATTGTACAACGAATTTTCCAAAGCAGCCCCCACCATTTAACGACAAAGGGCAGCTTCCAATGAATCTCATTGGAATGTAACAGTAAGACGATGATTAAGATTTTAAGACGTTTGGATAACTGAACTAACATCCGAGATCGCGAGGAATTTCCGTGCAAAGTGGAAACAAGCCGTAAGCAAGGGTTTTATGGCGTAAACCTGTTACAACAATATTCGACCATGTTTCCATGTAATAAAGTTATAAATGTAATCACGTTTGTGTATTCCCCGTTACAAAATGAACGTAGAACGCTGAGGGTCGCTATGATACGCGTATTACGCAAATCATAATGCTATGCGTAAACAGAACCACGGCAGATTACCGGCACGCGACGTAATCCATGAGTTCTGTTCCAAACCCGCTCTCACCCAGGTACGTACGTGACTCGTGAGTACGTCCCCAGGGTCCCGGACTCGTGAGAGTTTAATTCCGTCACATCCCGAGACAATCCAATCAGGCGGTCCTTCGAGCCGGGTATATGGTGGGTAAATGATGTAGCCCCGTTTAGCAGGCGCGACGTAGGAATGGCCGGATCAAATTAATTTATTGTTTGAAGCCAATTCTGGGCGTGCCGGCAAATGGGATAATGGCGGCTTTTCCGACACGCAGCGCGGGTGATTCGGCCAATTTATTTATTCACTGCTGTCTCGACTCGGTGGCAGTAATTTAGGTCCATTTTTGTTGGCTGTCGATGTGATCGGTATGTCAAAGAGAAATACTGTAACTGATTTTAGGAATTCGTGAGTGTTTTGTTTGTAAAGATAAAGATATTTTATTTTGCAAAAATGGGTACAGTACATGGTGATAAAGGGAAATAGGTTTAGCCGTATTTTACCAGTAGGCGTGCAAAAGTTACAAAAATAAAAACAATTCCACTAAACTATAACTAAATACTAATCTTTAACAAACATAACAAGAAACAACACAAAATCAAACATAATTCTTATTTTACACATTATTGTAAAAAGTCAGTTTAAATTGCATGCGTGCATTGGTTTTCAGAATAGGTAGGCACTAGGCGGGGTCTAGGCAGACGCGATCACTAATCAGAAAAAAAAACGTGTGTGGTCGTGGGACCCCCGGCAGGAACGAAGTAGAAAATGAAAATCCCAGATAGCGGCTGTAAAACTTTTAAAATTACGAAATTAAAAATTGTTTGCAGCCAGCGTCTTGGATTTTCATTACTTTTCCTTACCAACGTCTTTAGCACCCTCGAAAACGTAGCGTTGGAAGGCCTCCCACAAGGTGGTCCAACAACCTTGTGAAGGCCGCAGGAACCCGTTAGATGCGAGAAGCACAGAACCGGTCGAAGTGGAGGTGTTTGGGGGAAGCCTATGTCTAGCAGTGGATGTCTTTCGGCTGAAATGATGATCGGCTTCAGCACCCTCGAAACCATGAAAACGACACCCATGATGAAAAAAAAAATTGCAGCCACCATCTTGGATTTTAATTTTGACCTCACTATCGCCTTTAGCACCCTTGAAAACCATAAAACGACACCCATGATGAAAAATTAAAAAAAAATTACAGCCGCCATTTTGGACTTTCATTTTGACCTCACTATTGACTTCAGCACTCTCAAAAACCATGAAAACTATACCCAAAAAAGGACATTGGGAAGTGACGTACCCGCCCTCCAACAGACTTGAAACAAGTGTCATCGGAAGCGTCTCGCAGGATAGTTAATTTCTTATTATGGCGACTTATGTCAAATACCATATATTTAGTAGTGATAAATTCGTTATTTTAGGCATTTTTTTCCATTGAAGACCGTATCTCGCAAGGATACATGCTCCTCCCCTCTTTTGCTCCTTTCTACAGTAAGTAATAGCCAGACACTGTAATTCGGACCAAACAATTGATACTGATATCCTTCCTTATTAAAATGCTCCATGATGTCTCATCTACATTTTTTTTTACATAACTCACCTAAACATACAGAAAGTGCGTTTGTTTTGTTTTATTAGGCCGGCAATATTTTAATGTAAAATTTTGAAAATGACGCCACTCTCTTTCTGAGGATGCATGATTAATGAATTTGTGCATTATACTAATGAAGATGATATTGATGGTTTTCGTTCCATCCGGATGGCATGAAAACCCCCGACTTAAAGAATTTATGTAACGAGACTAAAACAGATAAATTCATACGGAAGTCGGGGGACCGTTCTGTGGAACACCTTCTATTCTAAGAGGTCCCCCGACTACCATTTTAGTCTCGGTACATAAATTCTTTAAGTTGGGTGTTTTTAAATTATTTTATCCTTTTCCAATTACATTTAATTTTATTATTATTATGTGTCGGGAGTTTTTTAAATTTAATGTTTTATTACTATTCGAGGTTCCCAAACTATTAGACACTGGTTGGTTTTTGGGATGTACAATAATTTGTTGGTCTGATACAACATTTTTGTTTATAAAGTAACTGTTTTATGTCGGCGATGGAAAAACTGATACTAGTTTTTATATTTTATACACATATTATTTTGCTTGATAATTTAATGTAGGTGTGGTGTGTCAGTAAATGTGTGTGTGTGTGTGTGTGTGTGTGTGTGTGGTATATGTATGTATGTATGTCAGTGTGTATTGTGGAATGGTAAGTGATCGTGTGTGTACACTGTACACTGTACAATGCAGAGCAATGCTCATCGTGTTATGTGAGTATTTTTTCGGTTGCATCTTAAAACAGATTTTTCTACAATTATGGTATGATAAACCGTAAATCTGCATTTATTTTATTTTAAAGATACGGACATAAATCTATCTATACATATAATAAATCTGTAGAAGGGTCAATTCTGTACATTGAAAATATTGAAAAAATAAATAGCGGGGGGTGTTGCTGGATCGATACCAAACCCAAATATTTGATTAAAAAAATTTTTGTCTGTCTGTCTGTATATGCAGGCATCACGTGAAAACTAACGGTTCGATTTCGATGAAACTTGGTATAATTATACCTTATTATCCTGGGCATAAAATAGGATACTTTTTATCCTGGAAAAATACGTAGAAAAAAAAATCTTATTTTTCGGTTTTATTCATAGACGTTGTTCTGTAGAACCGCGAACACACGTTGTATTACCCGTAGTGGATAATTTTCCATTTCAATTTAAGAGAATACAGTTTCCTGTAGCTTTGTGTTACGCCATGACAATAAATAAGGCTCAAGGTCAGACCCTAGGAGTTGCTGGCGTAGATCTTACCGCGAGTTGTTTTTCACACGGGCAACTTTACGTAGCTCTTTCCCGTGTGAGCAGTCCAAGAAATCTTCATGTTCATATTCCGGACGAGCTCACTAACAATGTTGTGTATGCTGAAGCTCTCAATTAACTTTCTGTCGCATTGTCACGATCACTTTTTATTATTGCAAACTTTTCGTCACTGTCAGTAATTTACTGCTACATGCTACTTATCAAGGTCGGAATTACTATGGAAAAAATACTTACTACAGAACGCGAGCTCAACAGCAGTAGCTCAATAGAGGGATCTCCTTAATTATTATAGGCTTAGCCGTATTTGGGTCCAATAGATATTTATAAGATGTCATTGTCAGAGTTACTCAAAATGGAGAAATAAACCATCCACGCGAAGACCGACATCCGCGCGGACGGAGTCGCGGGCGGAAGCTAGTAATAAAATAATATTTTTGCTAATAAGGAGTGCACTTGCGGCAGTATGCAAAGACTATCTTTTCGTCGTTTAGATAGTGTTTGCATAATTTTGTGTGATGTGTTTGCATCATTAATAGTTTCTAAATATAATATGATAAACTGGGAGCTAAAGGAACGTTTACGTATTTAATATTTGTATTTTCTTCGTAGTTAAAAATTCAAGAGAGAAAAATTCATAGCACTACGTCACATGTGGAATTTAAATTTAAACATAAGTACTATATACTGCGATCATACTATTATATCTATTATTATATTATACTATATTGCCATACTGCGATCGCCAACCCGCCTGCCAAGCGTTATGGCAAACCCCCCCTTTTGGGGGAGGCCTATGTCCAACAGTGGACGTCTTTCGGCTGAAATGATGATGATGATGATGATACTATATAAACCCTATAGTCATTAAAAAGGCATCTAAGCAACTTAAGATCAAAATTGCCGAAGATTTGTAGGGTATGTCTACTAAAGTTTGTCAATCCATTATTGAGACAATTGCACCCTATTAGCTTAAATATTTAATTTGTGTGTAGATCAAGGGGTATTCCCGGATTTTGTGAAGTACAGTAAAGTTATTCCAATTTGTTTGCCGGTTTTCAGCAAGGTGTTTGAAAAACTAAATCAATAATTTTAATCGTAATAACATCCTACACGATCAACAGTATGGTTTCACCAAAGGACGTTGCACAACCGACGCCGGTATCACCATTAAAACAAATCTTTAACGCATGGGAAGAGGTCAAGATGTAATAGGCATCTTTTGCGACCTATCCTAGGTATTTGATTGCGTGAATTACGAAACACTGCACTTGAAACTTAAGCATTACGGACTGGGGAAACTTGCTCTTAGCTTAATAAAATCATATTTAAATGATTTTCAGCAAGTACAAATAAATGGTGTGAATTCATTGGGTTTAAAAGTCAAAATGAGTGTACCCGTACCGCAGGGCTCAATATTAGGGCCGTTCCTATTTTTAGTATAAATGATTTACCTCATTTACTGAAAAATCGACTACAAAATATGGTGTTATTTGCTGATGACACATCACTGATTTTTAAAATAAGCAGACGTGCACAAGAGCTTGACAACGTAAATAACGCTATGCTTATGGCCCATTTTGGTTTACTGTAAATAATTTGGTATTAAATGACAAAAAACTAAACGCATTGGATTCGCTTTACCGAACGTTAGAAGTAGTGAATGTCACGTTGTATTGAATAGGGAGATACTTGAATTCGTCGAAAATACGGTTTTCCTAGGGATCACGCTTGACTCAAAGCTACAGTGGGGTCCTCACTTAACATCACTTGCAGGGCGGCTATGTTAAGCCGCTTATGCTGTTTGGAAAATCCGTCAATTAACAGACGTGAGTACCGATAGACTGGTCTATTTTAGTTACTCTCATAGCATCATACGGTATTTTTGTATGGGGACGGGCTGCAGGTATTGATTCTATCTTCATTCTGCAAAAGAGGGCTGCCAGAGCCATCTACAACCTCAGCAGGCACGAATCTATAAGGGAAATGTTAAAAAAAAATAACATCATGACGGTTCCTTTTTTCTTTTTAGGGTTCCGTACCCAAAGGGTAAAAACGGAACCCTATTACTAAGACTTCGCTGTCTGTCCGTCTGGCCGTCTGTCTGTCACCAGGTTGTATCTCAAAAACCGCGATAGCTAGACAGTTGAAATTTTCACAAATTATGTATTTCTGTTGCCGCTATAACAACAAATACTAAAAAAAAAAAAAAAAAAAATATTTAAGGGGGGCTCCCATACAACAAACGCGATTTTTTTGCCCTTTTTTGCTCGATATCAAAAATGGCAACAGGTAGGCACTTGAAATATTCACAAAATACTCAGTTGTATTTTAACTTTAATAATAAATAATAAAATTAAAATAAAATAAATATTTAAGGGGGGCTCCCACATAACAAACATGTTTTTTTCGGCGTTTTTGCCTTGTGGTACGGAACCCTTCGTGTGCGAGTCCGACTCGTACTTGGCAAGTTTTTTTAGTGTTTCTGACATTACGAACCTATTGTTTATTTTTATTATAAGTTTTAATTGTTGAATACTTCAAATATTAAATATTATCTCTTCCTGTTTGGTAGTAAAATTTTATTCATCTCTTCAATAAATTGCAAACTATAGTTTTGTATAATTTAGAAGCATTTTTTAAATTTTGGAAATGTAAGAATCATGGATCCGTTTACTATGATATTTTGATGGTGACTTAAAAGAGCATGGCAGTTGAGAATATGTAATGCTCACTTAAATCTCTCACTGATGGTGGCGCTTGTGTTGGATCATTCGGTTCCCTACAAAATGGTTGAGCTGGATGGTGCTGATTCACGCGTCATGTTCGCGAACGGGAGCCGTCGGTTGAGACTGGTCATCTCATAACAGCCAGGGCTTATTTTCAATCTTATATTTTGAATTGTTTCTTCCTTTGTATTTTGTTTTTTTTTTTTACATTGTTCTCACATAGGTATAGAGGCAACAAGAATAATATACCGAGGATTTTGTAATATCTTGATTTAAAAGAGTGTCCTTGGAGTTTCTTGCCCGTTCTTCTCCATAGAGATCTACGTTTTGGAATGGGCAACTAGCTTCAACTTTCTGACTAACTGACCGACTATTTAATTTTGACAATAATTGTAAAGTACCTACATGTAAATGGTTTCATTGAAATAAATACTTCGAGTTTGAGTTTAGATTTCTATCTTCATTAGGCAGACATTATGAATATATATACAGTCAAACCTAGGTAAGTGAGAACTGGATAAGTGAGAAAACTCTATAAGTGAGAGTAACAGCCAGGATCCGTCATTTTAAGCTCCCAAAACCTGTATTAGCGAGAAACAGAAACCTTTGTAAGAGAGAGTCGTTTTTCCCTCATGGACCTCTCCTGCTAACACCACTAGTAAACTTCAACCATTAGATCAAGGCATCATTCACACTTTTAAACGCTTTTATCGCAGAGAAGTCGTTAAACATATTCTTACGAGTCTGGAAGAAAACAGTAACCCTGACATTAACGTACTTCTAGCTATGAAATTTGCTAGAAAAGTATGGTACTTAGTCAGTGACGTTACTGTCAAAAACTGCTTCAGGAAAGCTGGGTTTTGGAAAAGCACAGAAGAGCAAGACCTGCCAGAGGAAAATGATGTTGATGTTGGACCTAGCAACGAGGAATGGACTAAGCTTGTGTCTCACGAATCCAATATGTTAATGCCGAGCTTCGAAGATTTCGTTCAAATTGGCGACGACGTAACTACCGCTGGAGAACAAACCGACGACGATATCGTTAAGAATTGTGTGAACACCTGTATTGCTGGAAATGATAGTGAAGACGAGGCACAGATTCCGGAAACAGAAAAAAAGATCATTCCAATGAAGCTAGCTTTAAATGCGTTTCTACACACATCAAAAGTGTCTAGGGATCAAGCATTTTTATGCGGATTTCTTGACATTGAGATGTGGCTTTGTAATAAATTTATGATTTTATAAATTTATATGGATCCTTTTTGGTGCATTTCATAATTTGAATCAGGAACTGTGAATCAAATTCGAGTAAAAGATGAAAATCAGCTGTCAATATTTTCCCTATAAAAACATACAACGCATTGAAGACATTATTAGTGCTACTGTTTCCCTACTACTGATTAAAACCAACGTTATTATGGAGCGGCGACGTCATTTAAGCAGGGAAGAAATGCTCAGAGCCGTGGGAATGATAGAAGCTGGTTCCCGGCAACGTACTGTGGCTTTAGCTCTGAATACAAGTCAGAGTGTTATCAGTCGACTTTGGACACGTTACCGAAGCACTGGTACCGTGGCTGAGCGCCATGGAGGACGGTATCGCTGCACCACACGGAGACAAGACCGATACATTCAAATCTTAACTCGAAGAGCTCCAACAATAACCGCCATGATGTTAGCCGTGAGGCTTCATCACTCTTCAGGGAACTTAATTAGCGACCAAACAGTCAGAAACCGCTTGCATGAAGTGAACCTTCATTCCCGAAGACCGCTACGGGTACCACCTATAGCAATGCACAATCGTAGGATTCGATATCAATGGGCTCTTGAACACAGAAATTGGGCAGAAGAACAATGGCGTTTCGTGTGCTTTTCTGATGAGTCTCGTTTTGGTATGAGACCGGATACAAGACGTATACGACACTGGAGAACCCCTGGACGCCAACAGCGATTAAAATCCTGCCAGGAAGTCCATCCTTATAGTGGTGGAACCATCATGGTATGGGCGGGTATTTGGATCGGCGGAAGAACTGAGTTGATTTGGATCAGAGGCAACCTCAACGCTCAAATTTATGCTGAGACGATTGTATCAGACGTCATCGTTCCTCTACAAGTGCAAATCGGTCCCTTATTTCAGTTAATGCATGATAATGCACGACCGCACACCGCAAGAGTTGTAAGACAGACTCTCGCCGCAGCTAACATCAATGTCCTGCCCTGGCCTGCTCAGTCGCCAGACTTGAACCCGATTGAGCATGCATGGGATATGCTACAGAGAAGAGCTCTGCCGAATATGGAGGGTATCCAGTCGCAAGAAGACCTTTTTTTGTTGTTGCAACGAACATGGGCGGCCATTCCACAGCGTGATTTGGATGAACTCATTTTGAGTATGCCAAACCGATGTTCTTGTGTTGTTAGTGTTCGCGGTAGAAACACGGATTATTAATTGTTTAAGTTACCCAATAAAATTTTAAAGAAAACTGTTATTTCAGTCTTTTTTTTGAACTTTTGTGTTAGTGGTTCAAATGTCAAAAATCCCTTTATTAGGAAAATGGCAAATTTCTTTATTAATGCAAAGGTGACTTGGTTTATCGTTACTGTGACAAACGAAAACACTTTATTTGATGAATCCTTAAAGAAAATTTTAATTAATATCAATCAGGAGAAAAGTTATTGCAAAAATATATGTTGATCCCTAGACACTTTTGATGTGTGTATAAGAGAGAAACGCTACCTATGTACCTGCATTAGCGAGAAACTCGGGTTAGTGAGAAACCTCTATAAGCGAGAATGAGATTGTGCTCCCTTGAACTCTCGCTTGTCCAGGTTTGACTGATAATATACAATATTCATCAAAATCGTATGACAATTGAACTCAGAAAATAAGCGAGATATTTGTTTTAAAGCTATAAGTATAAATATATGATTTTGCCGTACTATCAATTCTTGTTATAATAATATTAAATTCGTGTTAGCTCGTCCAAATTTGATGATTGCCAATATAAGGCCTATGAATATTGATTGAGAATTATCATTGGTGTCGTTAAAACATATGTATATTGCTGAACGGTGATAATAGTATTATGTATGATTTTCATTATTTTTCTTACTTACGGAGTAGAGCTACTAACTTGGAAAAGACATGTTTTGATAATTATATACATGGAAAAAATAGAATCATCGATAGTCAAAAACCCAAAATCTTTCTAGTCTTATATGAAAAGTAAGAGAATCACTAATGCAATGCCTAAGTTCATGCAGTATGGTGACGTCACCGCGAGTAGTGGTGAGGATATCAGCAATTTATTTGCGGCGTACTTTCACTCCACTTTCCAGGAACCTGTACCAGTGCCTGGTACGTCTTCGCAGACTTATACTGGTGCTAGTAGTGTTGATAGTGTTGCATTTATCAGTACGTTAGAAATATCTCATTCTAGAGTATTGAAGTTGCACAAGTCCTTGGACCTTTCTAAACCAAGTGGCCCGGATCTCATACCCCCGGTGTTTATAGTACAATGTGCTGATAGTTTGGTTGCCCCGTTATGTATCCTATTCCATCGATCCATTACTGAGGGTATAGTTCCTAGGGCACGCCGCGATAGCAGCGATAAGACCCCTCTTTTGGGAGTGGCTAGAGAGGCGCCACGGTGCCCTCACCTACCGCCTGACGCAGGTCCTCACCGGACACGGAAGTTTCGGGAGGTTCCTGCACATAATCAGGCGGGAGGAAACGCCCGGGTGTCACCATTGCCAGGATCGCCCAGAGGACTCGGTGGAGCACACGGTGGAGGTCTGCCCCGCTTGGGCGGAGCACCGCCGTGTCCTCGTAGAGGCGATCGGCAGCGACGGCGACCTCTCGCGTCCGGCCCTGGTGCAAGCCATGGTCCGGGGCGAGAGGGAGTGGGAGGCAGTCACCTCCTTCTGCGAAGCAGTCATGCTAGCGAAGGAGGTGGCGGGACGGTTCAGGGAGAGAGCCTCCCGTCTCAGCCGCCGCGGGGGACGCCCCAGGCGTCGGGAGCCGCGTGACGACTCCCAGCCACTGTAGGCGCGGGCCTGCGGGCGGAGAGTAATGGGTAGCTCACCGTCCGATCAGGACCAGGCCCGTGCCGGAAGGCGCGTACGTGTTCCACGCGCGCCTCAAAGAGATGTCAGCACCGAGGAGGCCCCCTTAGGGCCGAAGCCTGCTGGGTCAGCGGGATTGTCCGAAAGGGTTACCGCTGGCCCGGAACATAAAGGGCTAAGGAAGGAACACGGGTGGGTTTTAGTCAGTAAGAGTCTGACACTCCCTTCCGCTCCACCCAGAGCGGGAGGAGTCATTTGATGATTTCCCATCCGCATCAAAAAAAAAAAAAAGGTATAGTTCCTAAAATCTGGAAATCAGCATTTATCACCCCTGTTCACAAGAAAGGAAACAAATCTGATGTTACGAACTATCGCCCGATATCTAAATTATGTCTGTTTTCAAAGATCCTTGAGCGTATAGTGTATAATGATGTATATGCGGCTATGGAAAGTAACTTTGGTGGTGAACAACATGGTTTTCTCAAAAAGCGATCCACTACGTCTAACTTGGTGTTATCGCATGTGTTTATATCGGGTGGTATGGAACAACGCGCACAGGTGGATGTCATTTATACCGACTACAGCAAGTGCTTCGACCGTATCGACCATCATCTGCTTCTGGAGAAGTTGCTCAAAGCCGGTATACATGACCTTTATAGATGGTTTTCATCTTACATTGAGAATCGGAGTCAGGCTGTGGTTTTCCAGGGTTACACGTCGGGTTGGACCTCGGTCCCCTC
Organism: Mesoligia furuncula; assembly: GCA_916614155.1. Classification (NCBI taxonomy): domain Eukaryota; kingdom Metazoa; phylum Arthropoda; class Insecta; order Lepidoptera; family Noctuidae; genus Mesoligia; species Mesoligia furuncula. The sequence continues at coordinate 29,825,894 of OU744802.1, read as the reverse complement.
TGGTGTACCACAGGGTTCAGTTTTGGGGACTTTGCTTTTCACTATATTTATTGCTGATGTTGTAAACTACTTCAAGCACTCTTACGTGTTGCTATACGCTGATGACATGAAGGTCCATAAGATTATACGTGATATCTCTGATACTAACCAGTTGCAAGCTGATCTTAATAGGTTTGAAGAATATTGCAAACTTAATTTGCTACAATTGAATGCCTCTAAATGCTTTCAAATGACCTTCACACGCCAGAAGTCTATAGTAAATTCAACATATAGTCTCAACCGACTAACCTTGGGCAAGGTTGACAGCATTAGGGATTTAGGTATTATACAGGATAGCAAATTACTATTTGATCAACACATTGACAGTATCGTAAGCAGGGCCTCGAAAGAACTAGGATTTGTAATCAGAGCCTCAGCCTGTTTCCGTACTCTGAAGCCGATCAAGGTTTTGTACTGTTCGTTCGTGCGCAGCCACTTGGAGTATGCATCGCAAGTCTGGAACCCTCAATATGGGGTCTACAATTCGTGCATTGAGGGTATCCAGAAAAAGTTTCTGAGATATCTTGATTATAAGGCACACCAAGTTTCCATAGATTACAGTCACCGTATCATTTTCTTCCATTGGACCGTAGGCGACTCATTAATGATGTGTGTTTTTTGATTAACATAGCGAATAGCTCGATCGACTGCCCTGAACTATTAGCAAAGGTAGCATTACGCAATACTATTGGATTACGTAAAAGGCCGCTTCTAGGTGTGCCTTCTGCCACTACTAATTATAGGCGTAATGCGTTTCTTATAAGAAGCGCTCAAAGCTTCAATAATGTATCTTCTCAACATGATGTTGACTTATTTTGCACTAAGATAAGCACAGCAAGGACGCTCTTAGCCAAGTCATTTTTTGTGAATGATGCGCCGGCTAGCAACACAAATACTTACTTAAATAAATAAAACTAATCTTACCTACTTACTTATGTACCTACACAATGTACTTTAATTGTTCGACTTTGAGTAGTCGATATGCTATATAACTGTGGAGGCTTCTTATTAGCAAATTGACAATGTATTGTTGTTACCTATTATTTGTAATTAGTCTGTAGTAAGAGTCTGACACTCCCTTCTACTTCACCCAGAGCGGGAGGAGTCATTTGATGATTTCCCATCCACAAAAAAAAAGCCTTCTTAAAAGTAATAAATAAAATAAAATAAAATTATCATTCATGAATGATTGCTACGGTAAATTTAAATTCAGTAAAGTTTTCGATAAAAAGATGCGCTGGTTTATGATGATGATAACGAATCTTATATGTATTTTGTTTTATATTTTGTTAACAAGGTCTTCTTTTGTTATTATTATCTGCCATTCGACTTAATCATTCCGTTTCATCGTAGGTGCGATCCGCGGCATCATAGTAGAACCTGCATCCCGTCGCCTGGAGCCGGTGGAGGTGTTCCTGGGGGTGCCTTACGCAGGGGCCCCGGCGCGCCTGGCACCGCCGCCGCCGGCACCCAGCTGGTCGGGGACCCGCCTCGCCGACGCCTTCGCCCCCGTCTGTCCGCAGCGCTACCCCGACATATCCAACAAGTAAATCTACTTCCGAGCATTTTAAGAATGATTATATCATTTTTTTTTTGTAGTTTTGTGACGTCGAACTTTAAGATAATTATAATCCTTTGAGAACCCTTTTAATTAGGTAGGTACTTTGACTGACCTAAGTAAAGATTACGAATCAAATACTTAGAGTAACATTATGACTTTTCCCATTGCTGTCTTGTTCTTGTTCAACTACGCAGGAGTGACATGGACATTCTTATTCAAAGCATGAGCTGATCGCGTCTAACTTTTTAGGCCTTAACCTCAGTTTCTGGAACGAAAATCAACAAAAAAATTAGCGAACAATTATCAACCTGCAGTGATTGGTTGACTGAGTCAACAAACAATCTTATCTCTTGACTTGCGTTTAATTTTGACACATCGATCATTTTCGTTCCAGAAACCTGATAAATCTTTCTACTGCCCACCTCGGACTAAATAACAGTTTGTTTCAAATAAAAAGACAGAAAGCTATTAAAACCCTTTGTACCAGGAGTGCAGCACTGACAAAGATGCCTCACGGAATATACAACGAGCTGCGCGCGACGGTGCCGCTGCTCGCCAACCAGAGCGAAGACTGCCTCTACCTCAACATATACGTGCCCGGTAGCGGTGAGTCATTCATTTTTATTATTACGACGGAGAAATAGGTTGATAATACTTATTCCGGTTCCCGTAACAAGCAGTATTCTTACTGGGTGCTAAAAGTGTCACATTAAAAGTTTGTTGTGAATGCTAATAGGTACCTACTTATTTCCAAACTCGTGTCGTATGCTTTCATCTTCATCTTGCGTGCTCCTCTGATGCACGTGTGTAATGTAATGTGTGTAACGCCATGGCAAGCACTACCGGATGTGTCGAAAGTTGAAGATGAAACGAAACGCACGAATGTGGACTGCCGAGGTGTGGACCCTAAGTCGGTCAAAACTCTTGATACGTTATATACATTTTGATTTGGATGATGTTAATCCTGTGTCTACCTTAGTCCAAAGGTGTAAATATTATGTGATTTCCAGGCGCGCGCGGCGTGGAAGCGCCGTACGCGGTGGTGGTGTGGGCAGGTGGGCCGTCGCACGAGTGGGGCACCGCCAACGCGCTCGACGGCGCCGTGCTGGCTGCGCGCGCGCACCTGCTCGTCGTCACCATCAACTATAGGCTAGGTTTGTTAGGTAAGCATACACGATTTAAAAATAATGAATTCAACATCAATTAAGCTCAACACTAATTCCATAACAAGTCGATATTAATAGTAGCCCATAGCTGCGTGGACGCTCACACAAATTTGAGGTGCACACATCACTTCACCACACAAATCACCCATCCCATCTGATGTCGGGTGCGTTTGTGTTTTCTGTTGCATTAAACAAAGGTTTTATCTATCAACTGTTATTATCATCTTCTGTTTTCGCTGCTGTCCATCATCTTGACGGAATCCGGGACTCTAATTGTTTCCCTTACTAAAAATCATAACCCCTTCTTAGGTTTAGGGTGATTATTTCTGACTCGCAAAAGGTAAAAATGGTAATTCTGTCATCTATCTCCTAGGTTATTTAACTCCGGGCGTGAGATCCACCCCGGTGCAAGCAGCCGGCGGCGCGGCCGTGCTGGACGTGGCGGCGGCGCTGGGCTGGGTGCGGCGCAACGTGGCCGCCTTCGGGGGCGACCCGCGGCGGGTCACGCTGGCGGGCCACGCGGCCGGCGCGGCGCTCGCCAACGCGCTGCTTATGCTGCCTGATAGTAAAGGTGAGGAAAGTTCGACGTGATTACCTACTTAAATTTTGTTCTATTTTAAGCACTTTTGTATTTATAAATTAGCTATTTATATACACACAACGTACAAATATTGTTTTTATCACATCTATTCAAAAAGAGCTAGTGTATTTTTGTAAACGGGGCTAAATTAGCCCTTTAATCCCTAAGGACTAAAAGTGATTTGAATTTGGAAAGTGGATATTGTTAGTAAAAGTTCCAATCACCAAAGAGATCAATCACGAACGTTGTATGAACAAGTACCAGGCTGTATGATAAAGTAAAAGGCTTGAGCCAAATTAAAAAAAGTTTGTGAAAAAACTTAAAATGCGCGAGCATTCTGCCTTCGTTCGTAATTGTTTACTCAAATTAGGATTTTACTTAGTTTTATAAAAAATGAGTATGTCTTTCTCGTGTAATTGTATATAAATAAAAAAACGTACTGTTCTTATTCATAAGTTGCACTTAGGTACTTATTTTTTCATAGAGGGTGATAAAAAATAGAGTGTCAAATCAAATCAAATCATTTTATTTCTTTGCAAACATGGGTGGGTATAGTACAGTGTTTTTATAATAAAGTTCTCCATATTTTACCGTCACATGGGCATGCAAAGGTTTACAATTCCAAATAAAAAATTAAAAAATAAGTGGTAGATCATTGGAATTACAAATATATATGTATTAAAAAAAATGTCAGCGTGGTTAAAAAAATTGAATACAATAAAAATAAGACTATGAGAGGATCACAATAATTATGTCAATCAGAGTAACAGTATGTCAATCAGTTAGTGAATCACCATTAAGAAAATCGTTTAATAAGATTTCATAATTAAAAAAGTCGTATATCGCCCTTTTAAATTTTAATGTAGTCATATTTTTTATAATAATAAGTAGGTACTCTATTATGTATATATGCGTGGGGCAATACCAAAAAAACTTTTGTTCGTTAGTGCGGTTTTACATTTTACTTGACTTAATTGATTGATGTATTGAGTCCGTATTGGTTTTATCCTGACCTCTGATAGTTTTTTAAATATTATTTGGGTTACATTTCACAAACAAAGCTGTTTCCATTGTATATAAAAAAGGCAAAGTTAAAATTTTTAACGCTTTAAAACAGAGTACCTACACAGCTATCAGTTGTCTTAAGACCGCACATTGACCTGATGCATCGCTTCTGCAGTCTAAATACCAGCTCCCTCTCAGTGGACTGCCCTCAGAAAATAATGCCATACCGCAAAACAGAGGCAACCAATCCATGGTACGCTGTTAAGAGAGCCTAACGGTTAACTTTCCTTGAGTTGTAAAAGAGCGTATGCGGATTTGCTAAGTTTCTTACATAGTTCTTCAACATAAGGTTTCCATAATATAAGTTGTCAATTATAATGCCTAAGAACTTAGCCTTAGTAGTTTCTTCAATATCACAGCCCTCGTAACTGAACAGAAATGCTAACATTTGGGATTCCACCTCGGTAGCAACACTATTTTAAGCTCGAGTGACGTACTTTGAAACCCTCGCTGCGCTCAGGATTCTACTTTAGAAAGAAGGAAAATCTATTTCTTCAAAAGGGTATTAAAAAGAAGCAACATAATATGTAGCCTCTACAGAAGGCATTCTACTAAGGTATCATTTGACATGTTGAAATTGAGGACTGTCGTTTTTTACCCGACTGCGTCAGAAGGAGGGTTATGTTTTTCGAGTGTATGTATGTATGTATGTATGTATGTATGTATGTATGTATATTTCTTTGGCACGCTCTGTAGCCTAAACGGCTTGATCGATTTCAGCTTGAGAGGTGTCGTTAGATTCGTCTTAATTGTGAGAGTGACACTGGGTATATCAAAATTGAAAAAAATATTAAAATGGCCGATTTTTGGCGCCAAATGTCTTCAAAAAAAATTTTTTTTTTCTCGATACCTATCGAGTGGGGTATCAAAATAAAGGGTTTTAAAAGGTGATTACAAAAATATAGTGACTTATATGGTTAAAAGTAATTCGAAGTGACAAATCGTAAAAAAACACGTATCAAGAACTAAATCGTTTGCGAAATCTTTCACATTTGTAAACTAAAAAGCTGGAAATAAAAAAAGTAATTTAAAAAATAAAAAAACCCGACTGCGAAACTGAAAAGCTACAAACAAGCCCATTTTAAATTAAATAAAAGTTGGAAGCAGGCGGGACCCATTTGAATTTGAAAATATAATAAAAATGGTATGGGTCCCGCCTGCTTCCAACTTTTATTTAATTTAAAATGGGCTTGTTTGTAGCTTTTCAGTTTCGCAGTCGAGTTTTTTTATTTTTTAAATTACTTTTTTTTTCCCTTATCTTTTTAAGCATTCAAAGTTGGAAAAATTTCTATAAAAAACCCTGAATATTGACTCAAGTTGGGTTCGAACTATAAACGAGTTTAGTTACTCACATATGAACATATTTTCTTAGATATATTATGAAGTCTAGACTCCACCTGAGAAATAGCTATCTATTTATAGTCGGAACAGATTGCGCTGCGCCACAATGAAATATTTCCCGAAGCGATCGCTTGACTATGTTTTGTAGGATATTGCATATTGCAGTATCACGTATCAATATGAAATCTAAGAGAAAAATGTGCAAATATATCTGAATTTTGACATGTCATTCGGAAGGCAATGTGGCTCTCTATGCAAGTAATATTGAACTACATAAAGTGTTTGTGCTTTATTTCGATTATACATCGGTATCACGGACTATATTAAATCAGAAATATTCTAACCCCATTACTAATAAACGTATTATATCAGATGAATAGTTACACACCGATTTCTCTCTTTCAGTCGTCAGTAATTTGACTTTCGAAAGAAGAAGACAAAGCGTTGTGTAACTATACAGACGATATACAACGTTTATTAGTAAGGGGGTAAATGTTTGTGGTTTTATTTTGTTCTGAAATGTTCCTATGGTTTTGGTTATATGGTTGCAAGCGTTTGACGTGGGTAACTCACCGTCCGATCAGGACCAGCCGGTCGATTCTGTAAAAATCTCACCGTGAAAACTTAGGTGAAGTGAGTTTGTTTTTGCTAGGAATTGACACTATTGACAGCTCACTCCACGCTCACTTCATCTAAGTTTTCACGGTGAGATTTTTACAAAATCGCGCCGCAGGCCCGTGCCGGACGGCGCGTGCCCGCTTGTATACGTCCGTTTTTTTCACCGGACAACGGACCGTTTTTTTTCGCCGGATTCGCGGTGGTGTATGGTTTATAATGAATATGTGCACATGCACCGGACACGGGTCCGGCGAAAAACTTACGCCGGATGCAACGCCGCCTTCCCTCGGCGCAACGGACACCGGACGAAAAACGGACGTATACAAGCGGCCTTATTAGTGTTCCACGCGCGCCTCAAAGAGATGTCAGCATCAGTTGAAGGAGCCCGTTAGGGCCGAAGCCTGCCGGGGCAGCGGGATTGTCCGAAAGGGTTACCGCTAGCCCGGAATATAAAGGGCTAAAGAAGGAACACGGGTGGGTTTTAGTCAGTAAGAGTCTGACACTCTCTTCCGCTCCACCCAGAGCGGGAGGGGTAATTTGAAGATTTCTCATCCTCAAAAAAAAAAAAACCGTTTGACGTCATCAGTCACTTCTATTTTGTGTTAAAAAGGCTTCTGTTGTTTTGTGACTAGATTCATATTAAATTAAGGGTTACTGTGTATGTTTAAGGCGTTATTACACATAATAATATATCCTCTCAATCGGGCAAGATACATACTCAATATTGTTTGTACCAGGTCTGGTATCTCGCGTCCTCCTGCTGAGTGGGTCGGCACTCAGTCCAACTGCTCTAGCGCCCGACGCGGCACTGTCCAGAGAACACACTGCGCAGGCGCTGCGCTGTACACCTGAGTCCACCAATGACGAAAACTGGTATGACTTGCTTTTGGAGTTAATTCCAAATTAAACTAGTAAACATAGGGCGTTTAGAAAAATATTATATTGTTGCAACTTAAATCAAAAGAATAATAGCAACGGCCAACTTGTTTCCACTGCTTGGAGTTACGCCCCCTCTCTATAAAATGCTGGCTATAATTCATCACTCGGTGCCAGTGCAGAATGTAGTTCCAAAATTATATCTTTGATAATTTGGTTCTAGGACATCCTGTTTCTTTATAATGTTTTCCTACACCGTTTAAAGCTTTGACTGCCAACGCGGTCACCGGTGACCGCGAACAATAGATTTTCTATTGTGTCTGCTGTCTGGCGGTCAACGTGTTAAAAAGCAGACAAATATTATCTGAATATCCCCTAGGTTCGTTGAGTGCATCCGCGCCCGCCCACTGGCGGCTTTGCTAGCAGTAGACGCCCCCAGGGCCCGCTTCCTGGCGGGCTGGGCCCCGTCGGCGCCCACCTCGCGCGACAGCCCCTCGCAGGGCCCGGCCCCGACGCGGGCGCTGCATGCCAGCGAGGCCTTCCTCGACTGCGCGCTCGCCGTCGTGGTGGCCACCACTGAGAGCTACCAGTTCTTTAGTGAAGAGGATATCAGGCACGGATTTGAAGAGGAGCATAGGTAAGTTTTACCATTTTCTTTATAGAGCAATTTTTCCGCTCTATTAATATCAGTAATGCTTCTAGTATTTTCCTGAACTTCTGGTTTCATTAGTTTGATTAAAATTACATCTGTCTTCATATATTTCATCATGTTACCAATTTGCTTTCGCGTGCTGACATTAAAATCGAATTCGATCATTTTCCTCTCATGCATCCTCCTCAGGAACCGCATCCTCCGAACGTACGTCCGCAACGTTTACCGCTTCCACCGCAACGAGATCTTTGCGGCCATTCGCAACGAGTACACGGACTGGGAGAAGCCCATCCAGCATCCCATTAACATCCGAGACGCGACCCTGGAGTCGCTGAGTGACGCAGCGGTTACCGCACCAGCTCTAAGAGTGGCGCAGTTACATGCGAGACGAGGGGCCAGGACTTACTTCGCGCATTTCGCGCATCAGAGCAAGGATGCTGATTATCCTCAGGTTAGTTCAAACGATAACGAACCTAAGTCTGATTTCTGTTGAGACGTTCATCCAAGAGGTAAGATAAAGTTACATGATTAAGCAATTATGTCATTATTTGATAAACAAATACTAGATAATGGTTATTTAATATCTAAGCAAATTAAACGTAAATAATGTAGGTGGCTAAATTGCCGTAGTAGCGACAGGTTCATTATAATATATGAATGAATTAGGGAGGTGCGAGGTCATTAATTTAGCACAATCTACATGATCGCGGAATTTGTCAAAACTTCCTTTGATGAATATTAGCTCATTTGCATTCTCACTAACATCATAATATTAAAGTTAAATGAATAATTTAGCAGTAATTTATTGCTCCACACGATTATTAATTCACGCACTGTTCGTGTTATCGTGAAATACATATTGTGTGAAAGCTACATTTGCCAGTTTGCTTCTAATTAGGTCACTATTTAATTCAAGTTTTAATTAATGGGTTGGATGTTTTTTTTTAAATGCAACCTATCCAAAAAGCCTTTTTTCTCTCAACAGCGCTTAGGTAGTGTGACAAGTGAGACCCTGCCGTACTTCCTGGGGCTCCCGCTGGTGGGAGGCATGCAGTATGCCCCTCGGAACTACTCGCGCGGTGACGTGGCCGTGGCGGAGATGACGGTGTCTCTCCTGGCTGCGTTCGCAAAAACTGGGGACCCAACCCCTCGGGCAGATGAAAGGAATCATGAAGGAGTGACCAGCTGGCCCAGATATGAAATGAATACGCAACAATATTTAAGTATAGGTAAGAAATAGCTTATCATTTAGATCTTGCGACCATAATACCTTTCAGACAGACAGTAGATGTTCATTCACTTGTTCAGAAACCATAAATGTTTAAAATTATAAGAATGCCCAGAAAATAAATTCGAACCTCGGATTGAAACAACAAAAATAGTCGCCGGAAAATTCACCGTCATATGAATACACGTTTCCATGTTTAGACGGCAGCTAATCTCACTGTATGCCAAAAACAGCTCCATAAATAGGTTAATCAAATTCATCGTAATGAAAGTCACAAACTCGTGTGCGTACAAAACAAGCTCGAAAAGAATAACAGAGGGATTTTTCATCTAAACTGATCTGAAAATAAAATCTCGCACGGCGCGGAGTTAATCAGATAAAGCCCCATTCAAAGTTTCGGCGGCCATATTGTGTCGAAACTCGTTATTTTTACGATCTGCTTCCCAGCGAATGTGCGTGTTTTCTTGCCTCTCGTTCTCTGGAAGGGTTTACAACTTTTTTAATCCTTTCGTTAAGGTGCTTGTTTGGTTTGAAGCAGGAATTGTTTCGTAGTTTATTTTCGTTGATTAAAAACGGCTAGCTTACGACTGTATTGCAAAGACGTCAATGGATTTCAAATATTATTATGATTGACAGTGGTTTAATCGGTTTCACATTCAAGCTCAATGTCACCTGATACCTGCTACGATTGATTGTTTCATAATCACTTGAGTCCAATTTTTCCGCTCCGTCCGTGTCACACCACACCTCTGTTTGAAGTCCAATTTAAATGGCGGAGACTCGGTTTTGTCAGTAATTAGATTTAGGGAATGGCACTTTCTTGGATTTATTTTCCTCCACCCTTGTTCATTAATAAATGATTACTTATGTTAGGAAATTGGAAACCAGCTTTTCCGATAACTGCCCATAAAAGATTGATCAATTTATTATCGCCGCACTTTTTTTCGTACCCAACAGGGTGCCAACGGGACCCTATTACTAAGCCTCCGTTGTCCCTCCGTCGTCCGACCATGCATCCGTCCGACCGTCCATCCGTCCGACAGTCCATCCGTCCGACCGTCCCGCCTATCCGTCAGAGGGCTGTATCTCATAAACCGTAATAGGCAGACAGTTAAAATTTTCACAGAGTGTGTGTTTATATTGCGCCTGTAACAACAAAATAATAAAAATAAAATAATAATAAAAGTAAAGTTAAAAATTTAAGGCGGTCTCCATACAAAGAAGGAACTTGTTTTTTTTTTTTGCGTTTTTTGTCTTGTGGCACGGAACCCTTCGTGTGCGAGTCTGATTCACATGGCATTCACTGGCCCGGTTTTTATTTTATTTTTGCTCGTCTTAACCAGGTACCAAACTACGCGTGAAGAGTCACTACCGCGGGCACAAGATGGCGCTGTGGCTGCACCTGATCCCGCAGCTGCACCGGCCGGGGGCCGCGCCTCGGCACCACCAGTTCAGGTCCATTCACCCTGACATGTTCGCAGGTCAGTCGGAGCCCAGCTGCATCCCCCCTCTTGATATAAAGTGTATAATATTCTGCACTGTGTTCTACCGCTAAACGGCTGCGTGTCATTTTCACTCATTTTCACCACACGTACCTATACTGTAGTAGTAATGTCACCAATGTGGACGCAGCTTTCTATGATAATAATTAATTACTTTTAAGTACTCAGTGTGATGTTTCGTTGAAACATTTTCCGGTTTGCGTAAGTAATGAAATCAACAACTGGTTGTACATATTTAGTGATATTAAATTTACTCTAGGAATTCTCTAAAAAAAAAGAATTCCTTGAAAAATAGATGTACTTACCTAATCCGTTCTGTAAAATATATAAACAAATAAATTCATAAAAGTATTTATTTTCACCGTTACGGGCAATGGGATGAATAATATTCTGATAATTGTAAGTTTTTCTTCTCTTAATTTAAATATCGACAGCGAAAATATTTATTTTAAAAGAATTGAAAGCCCGCGATATTCTGCGAGCCTGTATAAATAAATCAAAACATAAATCCCATTACAGAAAGCGCTCACTGACTAAAGTTAGTGAATAGCCGCCAAAATTTGGCCAATCACGGCGAAACGTAGGCGCAGCTTTACCTAATGGAAAGCAAATTGGTAACGTCTACCGCTGCTTAAATTGAGCATGCCTTATTATCCAGAACCATTAGTGCCACTTCCTGGCGCGGCGCGTAAACGGAACGCCCTCATTAACCGCTTCCCCACCCCGCACCCGCTGGGGGGGGCATGGTAGCTGTTCAGGAACACTATAGAACGCGCGTGAGCGGAATCAGCCCCACCGAAGTTAATAACACGCGTGAGATTATATTAATCGGAAGATACATCACTGAAAGGATGGAAGTTTGGAGACTCGACACAGTTTGAATACAAAACGACAGACTCGAAGCCAATGAGAAATTTTACTCTAAGTCTCTTCGAGCGAGAGAACTTCTTTACAAAGACACACGCAACTATTTGCTAAGCGCTCCGCGTCTCTTTTGTATAAAATTTTGTAGACATTACTCAGATTAATCGGTACTTAGGCGGCGAGCCATTAGGCGAATGAGGTCTCCCTAGAATTTATAAAAATAAAAAATGTCGCCAAAATATTTGGTGGCGAAGTGATTAATGGTGAAAGGTGTCACGAATGAAAATAAATCGATCAGGGAGTGTTTCGGGGTTGGGTCGGGAACTCGGGATGTTATTAATTGTCCCGTGAATGGCTGGAATTCTTCCATAATGAGCGGTATGGTAAGAATGGCGCGGTCTGCGGCGCACAATGCGGCCCTTTGTCACGGACAAGTTCACTCGCTCCGGCTCCGGCTGCCGCATGCCGGGACACAGACACGCATACAATCTTCAAATTTGTATATTGTTGCGTGTGAGATGTGCCCTTTAATGTTCGCGTGCCAGGAATTGTTTTCTGTAGGATATTTACGAGCACTTAGGTTTGCGAGATTTTTATGAGCCCTCTATAAGCTGTTAGACATATAAACCCTAGTTCTGCATACGTGATTCAACCGAAAATGTTAACACATTTACCCACTTTAGCCACAAAAACTTATAGGTAGGCCCTAAAAATCGAATTGAATCATCTTATTCCCATATCAAGAAAGAGGCCGAACACAATCTATACATATAATAAATCTGTAGAAGGGTCAATTCTGTACATTAAAAATATTGAAAAAATAAATAGCGGGGGGTGTTGCTGGATCGATACCAAACCCAAATATGTGATTAAAAAAATTTTTGTCTGTCTGTCTGTCTGTCTGTCTGTCTGTCTGTCTGTATATGCAGGCATCACGTGAAAACTAACGGTTCGATTTCGATGAAACTTGGTATAATTATACCTTATTATCCTGGGCATAAAATAGGATACTTTTTATCCTGGAAAAATACGTAGAAAAAAAAAAAATCTTATTTTTCGGTTTTATTCATAGACGTTGTTCTGTAGAACCGCGAACACACGTTGCATTACCCGTAGTGGATAATTTTCCATTTCAATTTAAGAGAATACAGTTTCCTGTAGCTTTGTGTTACGCCATGACAATAAATAAGGCTCAAGGTCAGACCCTAGGAGTTGCTGGCGTAGATCTTACCGCGAGTTGTTTTAGACACGGGCAACTTTACGTAGCTCTTTCCCGTGTGAGCAGTCCAAGAAATCTTCATGTTCATATTCCGGACGAGCTCACTAACAATGTTGTGTATGCTGAAGCTCTCAATTAACTTTCTGTCGCATTGTCACGATCACTTTTTTATTATTGCAAACTTTTCGTCATTGTCAGTAATTTACTGCTACATGCTACTTATCAAGGTCGGAATTACTATGAAAAAAATACTTACTACAGAACGCGAGCTCAACAGCAGTAGCTCAATAGAGGGACCTCCTTAATTATTATAGGCTTAGCCGTATTTGGGTCCAATAGATATTTATAAGATGTCATTGTCAGAATTACTCAAAATGGAGAAATAAACCATCCACGCGAAGACCGACATCCGCGCGGACGGAGTCGCGGGCGGAAGCTAGTATTAACTATTTCAGTGCCTCAATATTAGATCGTGCCTTATCCATGATATATACGCAACTAGCAAATCCAAATCAAATGCTAGCTTCAGTTTAATACAAAACTTAGAATAAATCTGGTTGAATACTTATAAAAAGCTATTTTTTAAAACAAAGCCCCATATTTTTCGATACACAACGTCATTTCCGAGTACCGTCACTTGTGCCGGGTTCTGCTGAACTAATTTATCCGGCATTGTGGCGAGCGCCGGTAATTGTGGCCGGTCGCCGATCGCCTTTTGTTTTTGAGCAATTGCTCGCAAATTAGCGCCGTGTCGAGTGACACTGTCGAGTGGTGTGCAGAATAGGTGATGTGGAGGTGTTGGCAGTTTCAGTCGCCTTTCGAGAAGATTGGATTTTGTTTCAGTTTTTAAAATGGCGATTAATATTTATGACAGATAGTGAATGGTTTTATTATCATAAGATACAAGTGTAGAGTTGAATATCGCAAAGCATGTAAAAACGGCAAAGTAGTAATTTTCTGCGATAAATACTGACAAAAACTGTTTTAGGGATTTTATATCAGAATATCATAATTTAGTTACATAAAATTGTTTTTTGGAGCGACATGACAACAAAAATAAACCTTTAAAATCAAAACTACTAACCCTGTTAAAGATTCTAACACCATTTTCTTAGAAAAATCTAGCTCTAAATCTTCAACCATTAGTTAGAATAAAGTGTTCAAATAAAAACAGTATCTTGGCGAGAATAGAGTGGCAAACGAGCACGTTAACGTGCCGATAGCTGAGCTCTAGGAGACTCCGCTGGTTTCCCGCGGGTTTCTTTGTTCAGTTTCCTGCCACCTCGCAGGGCTGCCAACTGTACCGAAATTGATGACCATTCCATATCAGAAGAAACGAAAAACTTTGATTGAATATCCTTTTAAGATTTCGGATAAAATGTTTCTGAAATTTAAACTAGTTTTTTTAAATTTTGTGCGGTGCTTAGGCTGAGAATTCCGATTTAAAACCTTCAAGTTTCTTTTTTGAAATTAGCTTACACGATGTCATCTAATTTTATAATTTAATCATTAAGTATACTTATTTAAAAAATCTGCAATTAATACTAAGGAGATTTTCTACGGAAAAGACAGGGTCTCTTAGTGTGAGTTGAATCATCCATATTGTACATATATCCCACACAGCTTACAAGATCTATCTAAGCAACAATAAGTCTAAACACTAGGCTAGGCCCCAGTTCATCCCTAACAGAACAAAAGAGATCGCGCGGCAGCTCCAACAATCGTCCTTTGTGCGCGTGGGCACAACTTGGGACCGCATTGTACGCGCGTGGACCATTCATTACCAGCCTTTGATAACTTCAGGGATCGCTTTCTTGTTCAGATATGTTCTATATTGGTGAGTTGTTTACTTCGCATTCGATTGGCAATGTATTGAATATCATGCGGATATCATATTGTTGAGATGGGTTGGGATCTATATCTAGTTAAGATGCAAGTGTTTTATCTCTGAAATCTTGATTTTAAATCCAGTAAGAAGGTTCTGAATATTGTAGAAAGTATGTTCCATTGCTTTTGTTTTATTTAGGCTAACATTTTAGTATTCGAAACAAAACATTATTAAGAGAATCATTCCTAAATTCAAAGTGGCTACAACTAAATAGACGAAGTTTATTTAAACAATATTACATTATTAAAATTCTACGCGAACTTCAAATGCCTGCTGAGAGCACTTAATTTAATAAATACGTTATTTACTAAACCTAACATTTTGAGCTTAGATACCTAAAAAGCTTCGATCTAACGTATGTAAGTTATTGTTATATATGTAAGTTATTATTATAACTTACATACGTTAGTTCGAAGCTTTTGTCTTGACCTCTGTAACCAATGTCAGAGCAGTCAATGTATGCGTGTCATTATTTTTAAGGACCAACTACTAGGTCCTAATTAGACAAGGGCTTGGCATCACAAAACTGCTCTCCTAATGAACGCCATGTCAGTTTTTAGGTATCTAAGCTCAAAATGTTAGGTTTAGTAAATAACGCATTTTATCTAAAGAGGTATAAAAGGTAAACACGAGAAATAAATTGAGGTAATAAAACGGAGAGGTCAATATTTACCATGACGTGCCAGATCAGATCAGAAGACGGAACGACAACTTACTCTATTTTTACCATTAGCTGTGCCCCGCGATTTCACCCGCGTTAATTTGAGGAAAAAACCTACTAAAATATATTCCACCCACCTCATGACCGGTTGCCTTGCGGAGTTATTAACCGACTTCAAAAAAGGTGGTTCTGTATTCGATCCGTACGTATGTAGGTATGTATGTCCGCGATTTTCTCAAAAACTAATGAAGCAATTTTGATGATTCTTTCTTTCATTAATGTGATCTACATGCTTTCAGGAAGGTTTTAGTATATAATACAAAAGCTTAAATACAATTACATAACCTGGGGAAGGGCGGAAAATCCTAAAACAAGCATACTATTTGCTTAAATGGATTCTCCCCATTGTAACTAGAATAAGTTATTTAAGTTGAAGCAATAGACATTTTTTTTTTTTAATACATTACGTAATTATTCTTATGTACGAAGATAAATGCATAAATGTAGTTACTGCATCTCAGAATTTTGATGATTTTTCTAGTCGGTGTCCTCAATTCTTCAATGCATAGTGTTAATTGAATTTGTGTGGGGGGTAGGTACAACTAAAAAATGAAAAAAAAACTTTTTACAAAAAAAACAACCGACTTCAAAAAAAAAAAATACTACAAAGTGATAAATAACTTTAATTTCGGAACTCGGTACCGTTGGTTCCGCATTTTCGTTTTTTGACACCGACTTCCGAAATTGAAGTTATTTTTCACTTCGTACCTACTTAGTGTTTTTTTTTTAAGTCGGTTGTAAAACTATGATTAGGTCCTAAGATATTCATTGAAATCAAATGATGTCAAGGGCAATTTTGTTCAAAATTAAATACTTGTGATGAAGTAATAATAAGCATGAATAACGTATTTATTTGGATATAAGAATTAATACCATGTTTATAAAAACAGCTTCGCAAATAATGCATTATTTTAGAACAAATTTAATTACCATAAAAAAGATTATAGTAAGTCAACCTTAAAAGATAGACATGCCACAGACATGTCGCAGATTTTTTTTTGAACTTTTAAAGGGGAACAATTCCGTCATAGTTGGTTTTTGCGTAACTTGAATCGTTTACGCAGCGTACGCAACGGAAGCTCTCAAAGGAATAATCTTTACCGTTTTTGCAACATTTTTCAGTGTTGCTGCGCTCCTACTGGTTGCAGCGTGATGCTATATAGCCCATAGCCTCCCTCGATAAATAGACTATCCAACACAAACAGATTTTTCAATTTGAACTAGTAGTTGCTGAGATTAGCGCGTTAAACCAAACAAAGAAACAAACTCTTCAGCTTTATAATATTAGCATAGACGACGTGCCAGATCAGATCGAAGACGGAACGACAACCTACTCTATGAGTAATATAAAACCTTAACTTGATTGACTTTTTTGTCGTAGGTGAGATATTCCCGGAGCTATATACGACGACATCGGCTCTGGACGACGAGGAGGACAGTACTGAGGCTGATGAGGATTCTTCTGAAGTTGAAGAGTGCGAGCCGTCCCCCTCCCCGCGCCCCGCGCTCTCCGCGCTGCCGGCACCACAACCCTCGCCCAAGGAGGATTCCTTGACCAACCTGGACTCCCAGTACTACAGGTTAGTACCTGATGAACTTAGCTCTGATTTCTACTGTGTGGCGACATCCAACTTAAATACGATACGATAGTTTTGAATAGACACATTATCTATTTACGTTTATCTGCAATCAAACCAATATTTAGATTTCAACTCACCTATAAAACAGAAATATTTACTCAAAATATCGTCAACTTTAAAAATAGACGAGTATTTTTATGCCGCGGATCAACAGTAACGTATGCCGCGGGGCACACTGCTACCCATAATTGCGTAATGCCTACATGACGCAAAATTCGCGTCCAATTAGGAGATAACATTCTGTATCCTGTAAAGCTTTTATAAGAAAAATTGAAAACAGCCACACTGAGGGAATTCTGAAAGCTGCACAAAAGACGTACGTAACGATGTTTGACGTAATAAGATAAACAAGTGACAAAAAAGAATTTCTTGAAGGGGAGCGTTGATCCCTGGGGTGCACAGTCAAAGAAAACATCGGTCCCCAACCACGTAAGCTGCGAGGCATATGCTGCCAATACATAATAGTAACGGACTGTCAAGAAATGTTCGTTGATCCATTTCTGAAGTCCTCTCCGCTAGTTCTGATCTCAAGTTTTTCTTCAGGCTCCAAACTTAGAACAACACTCGTACTTTCTCAAAGTTTCACAGAGACATTCTGCTTCTCGTATACATGTTTTTATCATCGCAGAAGTTGGAAAACAGCAGCCATTTTCATCGGATGTTTTGGAAAAGTTTGGGTTATTGACCTGACGAATAAGTCTCACGTATCTGAAAACGACATATAAATGAGTATTCAGGCTAATAAGTACGGCTATTGTCTGTTATTATTATTGAAGTTAATAATAATTTACCCAGTAAGTTAAACGTATTTAAAAGGTAAGTTAACAGTATCCCTATCGAGTAGCTTCCATTCAATTAGATAAACAGAGCAACAAAACGGAACAGGATAACGACAGAGTACACAAAGTGTTTCTCACGAACGTTGTTAAATTTTCATAACATGTAAATTCCGTGCACGAGGGTCGCGGCGTCACCTGAACCTCAGGCAGGACTGCCTCTAAACAAGATTGATCGGGCATTTTGTAGCGCGGCTCGTAATCTCGCTAATGTGTTTACTTACCTGTTTACCTTCCTGAGTTCTGTCCCTTTTGTCTCGCATATAATGTCTTAATGCCGACCCATTTCTCAAGGGGAGCATTTTTTCCTCCAGACAACTGGATACTGCTGATAATGGTAATGGATGGCGCCGAACTTTGGACTGAATTAACTGGACTTCGCGTCACTCCGGAAATAATTATAGTAATATTTCAAACAGATCCGACGAGATATTCATATTTTTTTGGCAGTGACAGTTGACATTTTGGGCTAATGTAACCCACAGCACAGAGTACTTTTTGATAGACTAACCACAGACTAAGAAGAGAATAACCAAAGGATGAGTATTTTCGGCCAAACTTGTTCCGAGGTACAAATTACAAGTGAAATTCCTTGCAATAAATTGTGTTTTTAAAATCCCCCAATATTCAAAGAAATAAAAGAATGTAAAAAATCACTACCTCACATCGTAACTGCGTTCAACGAAAAGTTCATAACAGTAGTGACAGCTGATAGCTGTCAAACTGAGCTGTATAACTAAACTAAATAAGTGTCAAGTCTAAATGGGTTAGCCATTGTACATTTAGTATTTTTATCTATGGTTAGCCAGGTCGTCAAGATGTAAGAAATCAATCGAAAGTCCAAGAATAGCCAAATCAACAATTATGAAATCGCGCACGAAATAGCACTCCAAGAGACGGGAAACCAACGAACAAAGGCGAGGAACCGAAACGGAATGATGACATTATTGGTGATTAAAAAGAACTAAAAATAGATAATTATCGGCCTTGGGCCACACTCTTTGGCCTTTCAGAAAGCTAACCAAATGCATACAATAATCTAAAAATATTAATGTATTTTTTAACACTTGTTCGCTAAATGATTCACAAAAATAAATACAAAATTAAGATAATAATCAGTATATGTTCAGGATAATTTATTACATTTATAAAATGAAGTAACGAAACGCATCATCGGAAGAATGTATCATGAGATTGCCAAATTAATTCATGGGTTGCAAGTTATTAACATCTTTGAACGACAATTTCATGTGGTACAAATGTATAAATAAATCCAATATACAGGGTGTTTGGTGCATCGTTTGCCAAATGGAATTGGCCGAAAGAAGAGGTCATTTGCTATCTTTTAAGGCCCAGTAACTCATTCCTTGTATCACTGGTTTTTTTAAAATGACTTTTTAATTTTTATTTGGAGAAATACAAGAACTCTGCATTTAAGCTTAATTTTTTTTTAAGTTATGAGTATAGCCTTCAAATTTTATTTTAATTCTTATGTTTACTCTTGTATGGTTCTATGAAATTAAAAATTTACTTGCTAATAACACCTAGTTCCTTTTTAATAACTCCCAAAGTTTTTGAAAAAAGGAAAAATACACTTAACACTCAACTTTAAATTGCTGTAAAAAAAAACTAAAAGCGATCGGGATCTTCGAATTCTTTTATAAGGTTCTCTAGTTTGTCTCCTTTCCAACGGTGTGCAACATACCAAAAAAAATGTTTAGTAACTTCAGTAATTCGCTAAATGTGTAATCGAGACTCATCAGGCTGATATTCGATATTACGGTAAGAACACTAGTTTTCACATAAATAACATACTTTAAGTAGGTGGATAGTGTTATCTCACTCTTACACAGTCTTTTATCTCTTTTTAGGGTTCTAATTTTCCTCGAACTTGAAATAAAAAATAAACTTTTATTTAATAAGTACCTAATTATAAATTTTGTTCAAATTGTCCTCCACTATTGCGTACACACGCGCGACATCTTCGTCTTATCTCGACTGTATTGGTGTGTAAACGTATTTCTGCTTTGACAGTGACGAAAGCCGCCTCAATGCGTTGGATTAAATCATCCCTAGTCTCAACTTCCGTGGAGTAAACAAGTTCTTTGGGCCATCCCCAGATGTAAAAATCCAACGGAGTCAGGTCTGAGGAACGGAGGCCAAGGAATAGGGCCATCCTTCCCAATCCATGATTCTGGGAAAGCAACATTTGGATGTTGTACTCCCTGGTGGTTAATCTCCAGTGAGCGGGATAATCGTTTTGATGAACAACAAAATACAGGTCTTCACTGAAAATTAGTAGCTGACCTAATAGTTAGGGTAAGTCTGTTCGTAGAAATTCTTTTTAAAAAGTTCGGATCATCCACGTCCGAGTGTAATAAGAAGATGTCGCGCGTGTGTACGCAATAGTGGAGGACAATTTGAACAAAATTTATAATTAAGTACTTATTAAATAAAAGTTTATTTTTTATTTCAAGTTCGAGGAAAGTTAGAACCCTAGAAATAGATAAGAGACTGCATAAGAGTGAGATAACACTATCCACCTACTCAAAGAATGTTATTTATGTGAAAACTAGTGTTCTTACCGTAATATCGAATATCAGCCTGATGTGTCTCGATTACACATTTAGCGAATTACTGAAGTTAGTAAACATTTTTTTTTGTATATTGCACACCGTTGGAAAGTGGACAAACTGGAGAACCTTATAAAAGATTTCGAAGATCCCGATCGCTTTTAGTTTTTTTTTTTACAGCAATTTAAAGTTGAGTGTTAAGTGTATTTTTCCATTTTTCTAAAACTTTGGGAGTTATTAAAAAGGAACTAGATGTTATTAGCAAGTAAATTTTTAATTTCATAGAACCATACAAGAGTAAACATAAGAATTAAAATAAAATTTGAAGGCTATACTCATAACTTTAAAAAAAAATTAAGCTTAAATGCAGAGTTCTTGTATTTCTCAAAATAAAAATTAAAAAGTTTTTTAAAAAAACCATTGAAACAAGGAATGAGTTACTGGGCCTTAAGAGATAGCAAATGACCTCTCCTTTCGGCCAATTCCATTTGGCAAACGATGCACCAAACACCCTGTATATTTTTTCAGAATCTGCGATTTTTTTCGTGTATTTCAGTACTTTTGTTCAAAAGGTACATTGTTTGGCCCATTGACGTAATATAATACAAATATTACGTCCATGGTTTGGTATAAAAAAAAAACACCTCCTTTTTGCATCGCCAGGTTACATGCTCTGTGGCATCGCCCTTGCAGAACACTGACCTCTATCTTGTATTATAGAGGTCAGTGCTTCAGAATCTTTAGAATAAAAGGTTACATGCTCTGTGCTCTGTGCTTCAGAACCTCTCTAATCTGTGATCAGAACACTAAGAAGAGATGTTACCTTCTTAGTCTGTGCCAAAGACTACGATATAATCATCTCTTCTTAGCACAGAGTACTTTTTGATAGACTGACTGCTTCTTAGTCTGTGAATTTACACCGCATTATATTGTAGTCTTTGATAATGCGGTATCTGTGCATTTGATATTCTGAAGCACCCTCAATATTTCTTCTCAGTTTTAAGGAAAAAGATCCAACAAATATTATTGTATCTCTTTACATAACATATTAAGCTGTTACAGCATCTTCTTCTTTTTATTTGATTACATCTAATTAATTATTTGTTTGAAGTAGCTATACGGTGGCGCTGGGTGTGACAGTGGGTGCCGGCTGCTTTTTGCTGGCTCTCAACGTGCTGGTCTTCGCGGGGATCTACCTTCAGAGAGGTCGTCGGAGAACTGCCCACCGCCGTCCAAGGAGAGAAGGTCAGAATTATAAAAACTTTTCAAGATGATTGCTTCTCCGAACGAAAATTACGTGGGGATCCAGCTAAGTCATTACAAAAAGTAACCTTGCGCAAGAAGGTCTGAAATTGTTTCGTCTCGAGGAATGAAAAAACTCCGAAGTAAAACGTCGAGCTAATCGCTTATCTTTCCAGCTCAATGAAACGTGTCAACTGCAGGACGCGGTTTCGTTCTAAGATTATTGTAAACGATTTATCCCAACATAATAATATTTATATACGTCGCTAACTTTCTTGTAGGTTATGAATATTCGAAGGGAGCAAAGGAGCAAAGTAAACACATTTTTTTACATGAAGGCAAAAAAGACGTCAAATCTAAAACCCATTTTTTATGAGCGACCACTTGGGAGCAGACCGTACTATAAACTACGCACACGATTCTCACTTAACCGCGGCTGGTCCACGCTAGTAAGTTACACGAGTTATGTGGAATACAGCAGAGAGGCTTTGATATTCATAGTAGGGACTGGTGATAACTCACGAACTATTTGATCTGGTGATAGAATGATGGTGATAGGGATTGGGCTGTCAGTTTTATGTCATCAATTGCGGTGATCGATATTGAAGGCACTGGTAAACAGATTGGTTAGTAAATTTTTATTTCTGTTTCGTATAAGTTCGTTCGCTGCTCGGAGTTTTCATTCATTAAAAACCTTGGATTTAATAATATTTATCAAAATGTTCAGTCACTATCGGTTTATTACTTTCCATTATAGTTTTGACTCTTTTGGTTTTGTATAGAACTAGGCTAATTTTCCATCGAAATAGCCCATACTTTTGAAAACTACTACGTCCACTACATTTATTTATATAGTGGACGTCTCCAGTGTCCACAAGGCGGAGACAACTATAACATTTATTACAGACGTTCTGGCGATTTATTTGAGGCACACGACGTGGCCGCATTCGTGTGCCGTTTCAATGCACTTCCCGATTCAAAAGCTACTCGAAACCCGGACGTTTTGTGCGGTTCAAATATTAAAATTCAGAATGTTAGGTATTTCTTTTTGAAAAGAAAACGTATTTTCCGTCTGTCTTATAAAGTCTACTCTGGTTTTATGTTGCTTCGCTGTATATTTTGTGTAGAATGTAAAATAGACTTTACTATTTTACATTCTTGAAAATTATATTGCAATAAATAGGAACCACGGAGCAGATATTAGTTATCTGTGAAACGTACGCCATAAAATCCGCTTTCAGATCGAAAATATTTATTCAATGAGAATTATTTTTAGTTTTTTTTTTTTTTTTACTTTATTTTTCAATACCTACATTAAATTATACAAAAATACACTTGTCTAAAAACCTTTGAAGGTTTATGTGACAAAGTGGAGGAAGCAAGCTCGCTCACCACACATTAATTTCGTCTGTAGTTTTGAGTTATCAGCCCATTGTTCTTTTCTCCACAGCAGTACGAAGCAGTATTTAGAGCTCAAAGTATTATTTAAAGAATTACAAGTAAGTTTTCCTCACAGGGAGTTGCAGCAGCCGCAGCGGGGCCTCCCTGAGCAACGAGCCGGCTTCCATCACTTCGCCGCGCAAGAGCACTCTTAAGGTAATCATATCGTTTTTAACATGTGAAAATTATATCTAGTCATTCTTCTCGTGTCGATATAATCAAAGGTAAAAATATAGTATTATGTTAGACAAATTCTGCCCTGTATGTTTAGGTACCCATAGTCATACAAAGTTTGAAAGAAGCGTATTAAATTACACGTGCGATCTCAATATGAAATTTCATATTTCATTTGAACCTCTGAAAACTCCGAATTTCATGAAAGTCATACTTAATCTTCCAGCAGTGGATATCATTCTGAATGATGATGATAATACTGCCTCAGCATCAACTAACATACCTTCGATTTCCACAGCGCAGCAGCGAGTCAGAACTCAAAGAGAGGCCGAGCAGCGCCGCCGCCGCGCCTCCAAAAAAACGCGTCCAGATCCAAGAGATATCTGTGTAGATGACTTCTAAACTAACACTGAAGATAACATATCTTCTTTTATGATTGAAACCAATTACACAGATGAATAACTCAGAATTTCAAATACTATTAATAACATTGATGAAATGATTGTAAATACTGACGTAACTATGCAACAGCTGAAAAATCCATGACCACAGCAGAAATCAAAATGATAATCGTGCAATCTAATGTTGATGTGGGTGTAGTATTTGTGATGAGAAATCTGTCCGATTACTGCTTGAAAACAGTGTGACGCCGATATAGACGAAAGTTTACGTGAGTGAATAGTTATGACAGGGAAACTTTTAATCGTGAGTGATCCGGGTTCTGATTTGAACTAAGGCAACGTTGACTTCACGTAGCTGAGACTACACCAATATGTGATTGATGTTCTCAATGGCCATAAGTCTATGATATCGAGTGATTATTGTGAACGTGCTCGTAAGGTTATTGTGACGTATCGTAGCGCGACATACTCACGGCTGGGCGCAGTCTCGCGCTCGGCTGATCGGTTGCAGCGGCGTTGGATGCCCGCAGTATATACTACATAATATACATATGTGTCCGTGTGTATGCGGCTCAAAGAGTTCTCAGTTCACTGCTGGAATACACTGCTGGCTTTTACAGTCCTAATCCGCTCCGATCGCGAGGTCAGTGCGCAATCGATTCCGGATTTCGCAATCTGCACGTCTGTTGTCGGCCACAACGATAAGGGCTGTGTTCCAGCATTTGTGTATCTACCTCCTGACCAATTTAATGGTTTAGTGCAATTACTATTTCAGTTAAATCTTTCTTATTGTTCATCTTGAATTTATATAGTCTACTTCAGTGTCTAGACACCTCTGTTAACAAACTGTTTCTATATTATTGTGATAGTTGAATATTTAATGGAATCAATGTTTGAGTTGTGAACTCTGGTATGTTTAGATTTTTTTGTAAAGACTTGTTATACTAATCTGTACATAATAATAATATAGACCGACATAGATAACTCGAAATCAATTTGTGCAAGCGATGCCGTATGATTAACTCTGTATATAACTACTATTAGTTTCTACTAAATAACATTGTACATATTAGATTGTCGTGAATATCTGTGAACTCTGATGATTTTGTCATCTATGAAAAGAGGTTTTAATAAAGACCATTTTTCCTGATTTCTGGGACTTCTTATTTATCTCTTTAATCTTTTCGGCCTCTGAAGCTACCGAGGCAAAGTCATGGCAGTAACTGACATGGAGGGAATGAGGGTAAATATTACCTTTGAAAAATAGAATTTAGTAGAGAACTATAAAATTGTTTTCAATAAAATAGAATCTAGATAGATTAAAATCGCTTTGATTGCTGATA
Source organism: Mesoligia furuncula (assembly GCA_916614155.1). Taxonomy (NCBI): domain Eukaryota; kingdom Metazoa; phylum Arthropoda; class Insecta; order Lepidoptera; family Noctuidae; genus Mesoligia; species Mesoligia furuncula. Next base: position 29,800,925 of record OU744802.1, on the reverse strand, counting down.
ACAAAACGTTTACCTATCTAAAAATAATTAAACGAAATTTAAAATAATAAATTCCCTTTATACGCGAAGATGGTGGCGGTAATTTAGAAGTTAATTAATTTCAAAGCGGGGCGTTATCACGCGATCGCGGTCCAAAGGTGACTGCGCAAAAACCATAGACGCTTACCCCAAGCAAAAGTTTTAATGTCTTGCCACAAGTTTAAAAAAAATCCTACCATCATGAAAATTATGTTGATCTTTATTGTACAGTATTCGGAACGCGCACCTTTTTGCAACCTTTATTATCAGGGCCCAAGATAGGAGAATAAAACATCCCTTAGATTTTGATAAATCGTCTGAAAGGTCGCGATAAAATTGAGTTAAAAATTACGGGGCCATGTTACTGAACTTTGAATCTTGACGTCAGATCTCGGCAAATTATGGGGCAAAAACAAGGAAAAAAAGTCTGAATAAAAGTGTCATGAACACTGCAAAATGAAAGATTTGATTCAGCATACAAATGGCAAAATCTGTGTTTTAAATTTTGACGAAAACTGTAAGAAAATACTTAGAGAGAGACTCCTAAAGTTATGATTGTCGCGGACAGCGAAAAATGTGAAAGTTTCAAGACGAAGTTAGTGATTCAACGACCTAGAACAGTTTGGAGCGCGGGATAAAGATATGAATCTCTGCCAGAGATAAACTTTGTAGGTTTTTCTTTTTTAAAAGAGTACCTAATCTATAGAGCCTGGAACCTTTGGAATAATTTTCTACAACACGTTTTCGTTTTATTTTGATCCTACCTTATTTATTTTCTGCTTATATCTAAGGTAGGTAAAAGACTTTTTAATAATTTCTTGTCGCTTCGTTATATTGATAAACATTAGAGTTCCCAGTAATAGAACAAAGGTGAAGGGAGGCGAATTAATGATCAAACAAATAATTATGAGATAGAAAGCAGGACGCCTCGACTGGTAAGGTACCTAAGTAGTAATGCAAAACTCAAACAATGATTTGTTTTCAACAGAATAAACCATTTTCATTTACCAATTCCTAAATCTGAAGCGTGCTACCTGATGCGGTACACACCTGAAAATCAACACAAAACACGAACAAAAAAAAACCGTTAAAACTTTGATTAGGTAGGTACTGGCGGCCATACAAACCGAACAAATAGCCAGGTTTATTAAATTCACACAAAAAGTGAGGGAGGCCTCACCGCGCGCCGGCCTCCGAAGAACAATCGCTATTGAACTCCCACCGTTTATTGTACGCCAAATGAGAGTGCACTTAATTTATGATCCGGCTGTGAATGCTGAGGATCCCGGGCCAGGCGCGCGGCGTCCCGGGAGGGGCGCGCGATCATCAATCAGCGGTGCCTTCCATGGAAATGAGATATCTTACAGTCATTTGAATCAAATGTGCGAAATAGAGATTTTGATGTGAATTTTAGTATTGTGGAGATGAATCTGTAACAATTTGCCTCAAATAATTGTAATATTATTTTTGAAAAAGGTTGCAAATCTCGTTACCCGTGTAACTTATTTGTTCAAATAATTTAACACATATTGATGTATTGCATGGCATTTAAATTAAATTACAGTATTTCGTATTCCGTTGTTCCCAATGCAGATACGTACCACTAATCAATTCATATCAAAGAGCCACGATAGACTGAACACTCAAATACACAATGGATTTATACACTGAACACAATATTTTTGGACAACTTTGACGTGACAGCATCTCCAGAATAAAACCTTACGAAGGTTCTACAACATGTAAGTATGGACCTGTTTACTATAAGCACTTCAACCCAACACGTTTCACCGCCACACTAGTGCCGCCATAACTTCATTTCGTCGCGATACAAAAGGTGTTGCATTCCTAGTCCCCAGCTCGTCCCGACCCGCCCTGAGTGCTAGCCGGCCCTTTCTGTCCGGGACGGGATAACGCGGCCCCTTTGTGTCGCACATTTGTAAGGCTAACTTTGTATTTGGCTCCACACGTTCCGTCTTGCCTTAAAGTCGGTAAAGACGCTTCAGGTTTCAGTTGTAAATTAGACTGTGAGATTCAAGTCTTTGCTCAAAAGTTGTTGAAATAAAAGTTTACGGATTGTCGCCTTTTTGCTGAACGCTATTGTTTGTGTTCAATGTACCTTTAGGTTAGGAAGTTGATTTTGTTCGGTCAAATAAAGAATTCATAACCCGAGCCCCAAGAAATAGGTACAAGAATGATTCGGGCTTTTGAAATAACACTGTTATTGTGGAAGCTAAAACTAGGCAAGTACGTCATGTTTTATTATGAGGGTGATACATTTTTAATAAACTCGGCAAATAAATTATTCATGACGTGTTTTGGAAACTTAGCTTTGAAATGGTTGTCAGTCAGCGGGGCAATTGGGAATCGGTATCATTTTGACAGTTCAACAACATTCATTGCGTCATTTACGTGTTTGAGCAGACACATTTACGTGTTTGAGCACACACATTTACGTGTTTGAGCAGACACATTTACGTGTTTGAGCAGACACATTTACGTGTTTGAGCAGACACATTTACGTGTTTGAGCAGACACATTTACGTGTTTGAGCAGACACATTTACGTGTTTGAGCAGACACATTTACGTGTTTGAGCAGACACATTTACGTGTTTGAGCAGACATTTTGTTTCAAAATCATTCAGATTGCGATTTATAGTGTTCTACGCAATCAGGGTGCAGAACTAACTGAACACCTGGGAAATCATTTATCTTACAGAAGATTTAGCATATAAACACAGAAAACCACATATGTACATTAAGAGGTGCATGTTATGTAAGCCATATCCATAACAGAATCATATTATTATCATTATCTTCAGTGAAATCAATATCCCGAAGTAAGTGGCTATATCAAAGGCACACATTATGTAATGCAGAATGCGTGTAATCCGAGGTTTGAGAGGCGTTACGAACGTATTAATGTAATTACTAGCGGTTTAGCTCATGTTCCGTATACAAACACACACTTGGGACATGTTACAAACGTATGCGAATATACAGGTAGGTACATATCATACGAGAAGCTTATTTGGCTGCCCCATATCACAACCTAGTAAGTGCTTTAAACAATTTTTTCCAGGAGAGCGCAAGAATTTCACTTTTTTAGTTTAAATTGGATGTGTATTTTCGGAGATCAGACGAGGTCTACATTACATCACACCTTACAAACTTTACTTCTTTATAATATTACTAGATATCCTACCCTACTATCCTACTCCTACTATCACATTAATATTATAAAGGCGAAAGTTTGTGAGGGTGTGTGTGTGTGTTTATATGTTCGTTCCTTCTTCACGCTCAAACGGCTAAACCAATTTTGATAAAATTTTGTATGGAGGTAGCGAAAACCCTGAATTAACATATAGGCTACTTTTTATCCCGATATTCCCACGGGATCGATAATTATGCGGGTGAAACAGCGGGCGCTGCTAGTAGTGTATATTACATCTTTAATGTACCTACCCAACTTTGGAAATTCGCAAAAACGCACATACTTACTTACTGTTTTATTTAATTTATAAAGATTACTTACTTACTTAGGTGAAAAACTTTTTGTTTTTCCCTAAAGCCGAATTTACAAAATTTATTCTTTAAATAATTATCTACTTACACGGGAACTATCAATAGATTACTAAGTTTGCGCAACTAGTTTCCTAATGTCAATCCGGCTTACGGAAAGTACTGGGTTTTGACATGGGGCAACCGTATTACCTATTGGTAAGTACCTACTTTCGGTCAGGTCGGTTCAACTGGTTCGAGCTTGGATTAACAGCGGCTTACTAATCTCGACCTGGGCCTGAAAGAACACGTTTTAGGGAAAACATTCTGGATTTAATGAAGACGAATGAGCAAGCACCGTACAAATGCTCAAATCGTTCATTCTTTGTATTGTTGAGGTCTTTGAGGTGAATGCGCAGCCAAATTCAAATATTCTTACGGTTTTTGCATTGCAAAAAACGTAAGAATATTTGAATTTCGCGGTCTACCACTGCGCATAGGCCAGGTATTCCCAATTTTACATCACTTTGATTTAATAATAAACAAAGAAATCGTGATTTTTCAAAGCCAAAAAAAAAACTAATTGAAGTTTGCTTTATGTATTTTGACAATTTGTGGTTCGATACACGATATCGAAAACTTCACTCGATCAAAAAAAAATCCGAAGAACAGCCAAATTCGATATTTTTTAAATGTTTTTCTTGTTTTTCTCGAAGCTTATAAAAGTTTTACTACTAAAAACCATATCTAAAAAAAGATAATAACACATAGGAAAATAATTTCTGGTTACATTTTGAAAAATAGCTTAATTCTTTTAATAATAAATTATTATATAACACAGCAGCTCGCGTTCGTCACTTCAGTCGCCCGCCAGGCCTTGTCGAGGTATGACCTATGTCCCTTTTTCCAGCGCGCGGCTATCACGTAGTGTAAATAAAAGAAGTCAGTTATTTCTTTTTGATAGTGAACAGAAGTAGGCATGGGGAATAAAAACATGAAAGTGGCCAGGTGTAAAGTGCGGAAGGTTAGACAAGAAACCAGGTAAGTTTGTTTACAATTTTATTTATTTACATTATTATCAACCTAAGTATTACCTATGTCTTTTGATTTTTCAATCTGCCCTACGGTCACCTAATCTCTACCTTTACTTTCGAAACTTGTCTAAGAAATGGCAATAAGAGCGAGTGTCTATTGTAATAATAGAAGTGCGCCGCGCCACAAAATACAGAGGGTACAGAAGTCAATCTACATACAAAGTGCGCTCGAGCAAACGCACCGCTCACGGACACGATATCTCGGACTGGTTGGGACTAGGGTTGCCAGGCGTCCGGATAAAGCCGGACACAGTTAGGCTTTTTGGTTGCGTGTCCGTCCAAATCAGACGGTGTCCGGCCTGTCCGGCTTTTGTTAGGCTTTTTAAATTTGACCAGCGCGTGCGCGGCGCTCCCCCGCCGCCCCGCCACTCTTCATCACCACCCCACTCTAGTCACTTCTTCGCCACGAAAACAGCGTTATTTTACTTAGAAAAAAAAATGTCGTGTTGTACTAAGACTAAAAAATTAAGGGTGTCCGGTTTTTTGCCCAATATGTCCGGCTAAACTGGTTGGTCTGTCCGGCTTTTCGGTTTTAAGACCTGGCAACACTAGTTGGGACTAGTGCGAGCGCGAGTGCCATCCGCTTGAGACACGCGTCTGTGAAGTGCAAAAATGGAGCAACAAAAGATGGCTCTCTAAGCTCGATTTATTTATTAGTTTCCTATTTGAATCAGTATAAACGAAGTAACTTTTTTGTAAGGTAAATTCACGCCAACAAATATTACGTAAGTTGAAAACATGATTTTTTGTTTGTGTAGATATTGTGTTGTTTTTAGGGTCATTTGATAGGTTTAGGTCTAAAACGTATAGGACAAAATAAATTGTGCAAATAGGGTAATCCGTTTAGAAGTTATTAGGGATTATCGATAGAGAAAATTGACAAATGTAAAATTTTATCGGTGCCGGGTAAGTATACAACGTATATTCAAAGTGTTATCTAATTCTAACCGATTTATGTATTCAATGTTTACCAAAAATATCTATAAAGTTCACTATTGTATACATTTTATTTTACCAATACCTACATGTTACATAGTAGAATCATAACAGTAGAATAACTTGATAATGTTTTTCACATGAACATTTTTTTATTGTTGCAGTGCGTCAAAACCACGATGCAATGTATGCGTCCAAAAAAAACACAAATATAAAGTAAGTATCCAGTATACCTACCGCAATGCAAAATGCTATTAGCTCCAAGAGAAAAAGGCACCCACACTTATACATCTTCGTACAACTCACAAGACAACGACGGGCATTTCTTTGATAGTTTGTTTGTTAGATGTATATATTTATTTTGTATACATATCCTAAGTACTAATTCTATGGATACTTTATTTTATAAATGAGTTTGAGTGCTAAATTGGAACCGATTTTATTTTTTTACTTCAGAAATCTTATTGTTATGGTCTTTTTTCAGATAATACGAAACACTGGCAAACGCCTGTGCATGTGGAGTTGATAACACCGACAACTCTCTTGTGACACTTGATGCTGTTGATGCGCAACCCACTGAGACTGCTGTGTAGGTTTTTTTTACTAATAAAATTACTTTCCCCATAACTTTCCTTATGTAATAGTCATCAAGTCCCACTGCTGGGCAAATGTCACCCCCATACTCTGTCACTGTATATTTTTTATTTTATTTATTAAGGGATAACAAACAACTACAACATATATAATACATAAGGTTAACAAAATTAAATGTAGTAATGTTGCAGTCCACTGCATTATCCGCAGATAGGACATGTTGAAATATCAGAGGTTGCCACTAGACGAGCATTACCAAAATTAACAAATATTTTGAAACAATAACATATATACTTGTAAGTTACTATAAGGCTAGCTATAGCTACAAAACCAAATCATATCAGTAACAATTTCATTTACTTACTTAAATTATGCAATAAATAAATAATAACATTAAGATTACAATTAAGATAAAATTCTTATAATATTAGATTTAAATTTATTTTTCGAACACGCAAATATATCGATATCAATGAAATTAGAATTATAGGATTCCAACATTCTACGAATAGGGCAGCGTGAGCCAGAATTTGTTCGACAAGAATTTAGCGCGAACAGAGTACGTGCACGAACCTGTCGCACATGAACCGTTCGGGGGACAGAATAACACAGTTTACTCGTCAGATCAATGGCATCAAAATGACTGTGCACTATATCATGAAGCACGTTGGCCTCCAGGTATTTGCGCCGGTTCTCCAAGCTGATAAGCTTGTACTTATCAAGGAGTTGGGAGTATGACAGATAAGTCTTAGTCCCATAGCATCTGAAGTACATAGCACGGAGGTACTTGCGCTGAACCCTTTCAATTTGTACTACGTACTTTTGGTAAAAGGGGTTCCAAATAGGGACCGCATATTCCAACTGGGAGCGAATGAGCGTCTTATATAGATAAAGATAGGTTGAGGCACGCTTAAATTCTGTTGAAGATCTCATCACAAATCCATACATTTTAAAAGCATTATTGACTATGGCTTCGATATGGTGGTTCAAGGACAGTTTGCCATCAAAGAGAACACCTAGATCCTTCACTATAAATATATTATTTAAGGGGATACAATTAAGGTTGTAATTGAAATTGATGATGTAATTATTCTTAGTAAAGTGTATATAGTTACACTTGGGGATACTAAGATGCAGCTTATTGTCAATGCAGTAGGCAGTTAGTCTGTCTAGGTCCTCCTGAAATGACTGGCAGTCGTCCATAGTACGTATTGCTTGAAAGGCCTTCAAGTCATCAGCGTACATCAAGAATTTGGACTTTCTAAAACATTTCTTAATATCGTTGATATAAATAATGAATAATAGCGGTCCCAGAATAGAGCCCTGTGGAACTCCGGAAGTAATATTAACAGAGACAGACTGATGACCATTAACCACAACCCTTTGTGACCGATTTTCTAGGTAAGACACAAACCAACGCAACAAATTTCCGCGTATTCCATTGTAGGCAATTTTATTCAGGAGAATTTCATGATCGACCTTGTCAAACGCCTTTTTGAAATCAGTATAGACCGCATCTATTTGTACTCGCCTATCAACATTTTCAAAAAGGTAATTAGCAAATATTAACAGGTTTGATGTCGTAGATCGGCGCTTAACAAACCCATGTTGTTCAGGAATGATAATGTTATGCAGAAAAGGGTAAATCTCGTTGTGGACTAGTCTTTCAAAAAGCCTTGACAAGGTCGGCAGAATCGAGATGGGTCTATATTGTTCTACGTCATGCCTTGAGCCACCCTTATGCACTGGAGTAATGTTAGCTCGCTTCCACACCTTCGGGAACACACCTTCATGCAGACATCTATTAAAAAGGATATAGATCGGCTCACAAATACTGTCAGCCGTAGCCGTAAAAAAGGCCGCCGGAAGACCGTCAGGACCTGCCCCCTTAGAGGGGTCCAACCGTTTCAACTCGTTGAGTATTTTTGATTTATCAATATGCAAATTACTAATTAAGTTACCATTTTCTGCGCACTTCTGCGGTGGATCCCACGTAGAGAGCGTTGGTGACACGGGCTCAAATACGGACAAGAAAAAGTCCGAAAACATATTGCAGACAACATCAGGATCACTTGACTTGACATTCTGGTACTGCATCTTGGACGGAATGCCAGACTTGCTTTTACGGTTAGAGATATAGGACCAAAAATGCTTTATGTTACTAGTGAGACTATCTTCAACCGAGTTAATATAGTTGGAATAACAGGTTTTGCACATATGTTTGAAGATAGACCTACATTCCGAGAAGTTATTATAGTCTTTGGCGTTGCTGTATTTTTTCCACTTTATCCAAAGACGTTGCTTCTTCTTAAATAATTTAACTAATTGTGGCGTAAACCAGATTGGGAAATCAAGTGATCTAGTCCTTGCCGGGGGGACTAGTGGGCTAATTATGTCACTCAACATACTATAGAATGCCTCCACCGCCTCTTCCGATGATAGACTGTCAAACAGTGTGGACCAATCGACCTCATCCAAGTGTTTATTGATGAGATCGTAATTAGCTTTACGGAAATTATATTTATTAATCGGTTTTCTCTTTAACATTTGTGTGGATAAGCTAACAGGTGCGATTATAACAAAAGGGGGGTGGTAGGGGTCGACTGGCAATAAAGGATCTTTAAGGTGGCCAGTCGAACAGCAAGTGTTCGAGATAAACAAATCCAGGGTCTTTCCTCCACTGTTTAGCGTGCTATTATATTGGTGAGCATCTAGCGAGGACATGAGATGCATAAGTTCCGAGCAAATAGGGTGTGTGCAGACACATGCCACACAAGCCTCATGCCCCGCCGATATCGCGCTCCACGCAACATTAGGGAGATTATAGTCACCGACGATGTAAACATTCATGACGTTAGGTGCATTTAAGGTGTCCTGAAGAAAGTCAAAATGAGATGAATAGACATCGGAGCCGGTCCCCGGCGGAATGTAAGCTGCGCTGATGATATGAATCTTATGTTTATCGTTTTTGCTAGGCAGTGCAACCATGAGGTGTTCAATACACGCCGAGGGCCTACAATGCGGGCTACTGAAAATATCGAGTGAGGCCGATTGAAGCTCACGCAGTATTGCAATGAGCACCCCACCCCCATCTCGCTTCCCCGTGGCGTCACGATCCCGATCACAGCGGAATACAGTGTAACGCGGGTCAATAAACTCGCTATTCGCTATTTCTGGTATCAGCCAAGTCTCTGTCAATATTATGACGTCATATGAGGATGCCAAGATATTCACAAGCAACGAGTGTAGCTTAGTTCTAATTCCCCTACAGTTCTGGTAGTAAATTAATAAATTATCAGTACTATCCATTATCAGAATGTACTGCAACATATTTATATAGATCTCGCGTTCTTTTGTAAAACTTGATAAATTGAGGAATCCAATGATTTCTAACCATTGTACATTTATAGCTGTTGAAATAAATTAATAAGATAACATTAAAACTTGTATATAATTTAAATTTACATGTCATAGTAAGTAGAAATGATTTTATAAAAAAAATATTTAAAATTGATTTAAATTTTATAGTAAGTTTGTGTAAATTTGGTTTTTTGTTTTGTATAATAAGTAGATTTAGATTGATTAAAATAGTATTAAATTTCATAGCATGCACAATTTTATAAAAGTAGATAACGCAACAGATTAAAACATAAAAAATATAACAGTAAAAACAAATAATGATACCTGGTTTTTTGTTTTGTATAATAAGTAGATTTAGATTGATTAAAATAGTATTAAATTTCATAGCATGCACAATTTTATAAAAGTAGATAACGCAACAGATTAAAACATAAAAAATATAGTAAAATAAAAATATAGTATAATATTCCAAATATATTTAAATGATTTTGAACAATGTGGCAGAATATAAGTTTCGTTAGAAAATTAATCTAGTTAAAATTGATACCACTATATTCATGTAAGAGTAGAGTTTCTAGTCTAAAATCAACCCGTGAGTTGTATTATATAAAAGCGTAATTGTTTTTCATTCATTGTTACAGTGGAATGGAAGATATTCGTAATTCATTTATTGTGGAAGAAGAGGCGAGAAATCAAGATGATTTTCATCCTGTTAAAGGACGTCAAATAGTTGATATAAATTTCCTTCTTAGAACTGCAAGAAAAAGGACGTGTAAACAGCATCCGTTTTTATAACAAGTTGCCAAAGCCGGTTACAGAACTTAGCGATGGAAAGTTCAAAATCCTCATCAAACGTGTCCTTATCAAAAAAGCATATAAAGATAAAAGACTACTCACTTTGAAGACAAGGTAATTTGGCAATAATTCCGCACATGTGGCTTCCCTGACACCTCATTGACGGCAGAACTATGTGAATGTCTATTAATTGCTCTCAAAGTACGATGTTTATTTTTTATTTATTTTTTACATACTTCTTTGACTAAATCTTTTTATTATTTGACAGTAATGACATTATATACAGACAAATTTTTTCACCTCTCTAATAGTGGTTGTAATGGCAATCATATCACTTTGTTTTAGGTTTTTATATTTTATTTATCCTTTTGATAGATTCTTATTTTGTAAATGTGAGGACTTTGTAGGCCTTGTAGACTTTAGATCTGTAGACCATTTTTTATTTTATCAAGTACTACTGTCCAGTTTGTTTGTTGCCTACGCTGTACGGGAGTACAGCATAGGCAAACAAACTGGAATACCTACTGTAATTTGAAAACATTGTAAAAGCCAATTATTTTTAAAAAGAGTAACGTTCTTCTCCATAGGAAACGACCAATTCGAACCGTACTCCTAGCTTCTGACGTTACATTAGAGCCCATGCAGGTTTATGTGAAATAAAATATTTTGATTTTTGATTTTGAATTGATTTCCTTCTATACTTACTCAATACTCTAAAAATATAATACTAATTCACTAAAAACAGTCATTTTGTGTTTATAATTTAATTATATATCGTATTAAAAATCATTTAAAAGTAATTCCATGTTGTTTTTTTACCCACTTTATAAAAAGGAGGGGGTTCTCAACTCGGTTGAGTGAAAAACACTTTAGAACAAAAAAAATAACCGACATAAAAATATAAACACTACAAAGTGCAAAAAAAATATTTCGGTGTCTAAAAAGGAAAAACAGAACTAAAAACATCGACTTTTGAAACTATTATTTTGCACTGTGCAGTGTTTATATTTTTATGTCGGTTGTTTTTTTTTTTTGTCTAAATTGTTTTTCACTCAACACCATACTAAGAAATGTTATAAGTGTCACGCGTGTCCGTGAAGGCGAGTGGTGTCAGCACATAACATTTCTTGTCCATCTTAACTGAAGCGCGTGTCGCTTAGAGAGATACACTTTAAAAAACTAAAACGTCGAATAATTGAATAAAATGTAATTACAACACATCAAATTAATTTTCGGCCTTTGCGATTACTACGATATCGGTAAACAAGAATAAGAAATCAAGTCGCGTATTTTATAATTTTTTAAAACAAATTAATAAAATAAGTTGACCCACTGCCTATACGACACGCTTACCTGTACTGTGACACTTCGCCACTCGGCGTTGGGTTCATGTAAGTTCACGCAGCCGGCGTAAGCGCACGGCTCGCGCCGCGTAATCGTGGTAGCGTTAAATGCCTACATTGCTTGGTCTACCTGGCCTTGCGATTATTGTATCACTGAGTGGCATCAATTTAATTAAAACGTGACTTCATTCCTGCTTTTTATATTAAGAGTTCTCTTCCCTGTACTTGCTAATATAAATTTAATAGTAGGTATAACTCCACGATGAGCGGTAGACTCACGACACTTCACTTAACAATCAAGCCAATAATATTAATCTACTTAATTTTCCCGCTTGGGTTTGCATCGACGTCGGATCAAGATAGACCTACATTTTTAATTACTTACATGTCGAAGTTTTAAGTTCCCCCAGGGGGGAAGGCGGGGAACCTGATTACGTAATATCCACTTATTCGTCAAAATCGGGAAATTCTTCATCCAGAACGATGTATTACCTACTTACGTCCTTCGTCAACTAAATGTTGTAGTACTCGACGAGCGAGGGTGTTTTATATAAACTTTCTCCATTTTCTGGGGTTATTTATTACTTTTCACTTATATTCGGAAGGTTATCAGCGCGAAGATTTATAACAGCTGTTTTGTGGTGGATGTGTTTTGATGTGTTTGTGATACTGCAATATTAAAACAATATATAAAAGCTGCTATCACATATCTCGTGAAAATTTTTTCTTTACTTCCACCCTTCTTATTTCGTCTGCAGTGTCGGTTACGTAGGCGCCAATTTATGATATTAATAATATCATGTAGCCCATATAATGTTTCACACAAAGCTACTTAGTGTCAGTATGTCGCCAAGCAGACGTTATCGCGACATGTTTCCCGAGCCACGAGCCACAAGCCACTGATATTCATGACTCGTACCACACAAATAATTGTGGCTAGAACATGTTAACTTAGTCGACCTTACCTAATAAATATTCATACTTAGTTAGCGGCCTGTTTGTTCAGACTCTTTGAGGTCTGACACTAACTTATGCATGGCTTTTTACATTACTTCACTTTACTTTAGAGGTGAATGTGTCACTAATAATAGAATATACCTAAATAAAGCTGTATTTGAGAGGATCTCTTAAAACTATACAAATTAATCTAACAGATGTTCACAACACTGTCGATATAGAATTGTCACGCTTCAAAACTTTACTTGTTTGATTAATTGGAATATTTTGTTATCTTACGGTGAAAATGTATCTATAGCTACATAGATACAAATAATCTAAGTAAATAACCACTGCTGAAAATGTTTTATTTTATAAATTTGAATTGAAATTGAATCGTGGCAGGAAAACATTTATCTAACTTTATTTTGAAATTGAAATTCATTTTCATATTGCCTTCGGCGGAATATTTTCAGATTATTATTAGATTATTGTCAGATTATTTTTTACCCACGACGGTACGGAGACGGTATATGCGTTTGGGGTGAGAGGATGTGTGTGCAAACCAATGTTGCCATTTCTCTCCAAAACTACTAGTCCGATTTTGATGCAGTTGTCAGTGATGGGCTTGGATTTGATTGGTGCATGTTCTTAAATAGGTGTTACGGTGACAACTCACCAGGGGGCGCTGCAGTAACATTTGTTTGTAGAAACCAATGTTGCCATTTATCTCCAAAACGACTAGTCCGATTTTGATGCGGTTTTCTTATCTTCTCTTCTCTTTATGTCTATAATGAACCTATGCTGTTTAAAAAGTTTGAAATAAACTCACGACTTATTTATACATATATATCAGTCAGATTATTTTTTACCCACGACGGTACGGCGACGGTATAAATACGTTTGGGGTGAGAGGATGTGTGTACGGTTCCCTATCCATTTGCATAAAATTTTAAGACCTAATATAATTAGGCATAGGTACTTTTGTTTTTCCTTATGATATTTTCGCATAACATTATTTACGCATAATAGCTTACGCATAATTTTTTTAAGCATAATTTCTCTAATCATAATAATGTTTAAGCATAACATTCTAAAGCATAAAGAACAATGGCAGCCAGCCATACATTAATTTAGCTGAGATTAAATTCTCGCGTCTTTAAATGAAAAATATCTTGTTTAACTCGGCGTCAAATTCTGAATTAGTATATGCAAGAATTTTTGTTCGAGAAGGCCGAGAATAATAGAAATTCAGTCATGAACTTTTGTAGGTTATGTCTATGGTAATTCCAATTCGAGGAAGTAAAAGGGCAATATTGCTAAATCACATTTTTTTTCTCCTGTCTCTTATATACCGTTCATCCTTCCTACAGGGGAATATCACAGTCCATAAGCAGTCCGGGTCAAGTTAAAATTAAAGAAAACGCAAAACAATCGAGAGCAACACAAAGCACAAAGCTTAAGCGTTGTGTTATGTTGTTGTTGTGTGACATGAGTATCACTACCACAGATCACTACAACGGTATTACCTATTATTTTTTTGATTTGGGATAATAGCCTTTTTGCCAGTCATTCATTGAAAGTAATTCATTTATTGTTACACTACAATATTTTTACCTCCTTGCAAGGAATACTTCCACTTAGAAATAACAGTATTGTTAATTAATTTACTCCGTTTAATTACAATAGCAAACTAAAACTGAATACAATACATTAATGCTGTACACTTGGCAGAATAAATATAAAATGGCAACACTAATAGTCAATGAAAATACAAATAACTTTTCATTTAAAATATTTTTTTTATCCGGCTTTAACTAATTAATGTGATACTTTGAAAAAACGTAGAAAAATAATGGAACTGCCTTCGTATATAAGTCACTTGTAGACGCTCAAATTAAATTCAGCTAAGATTTCGCCATTGTTCTTTAGCATGCTGCATGTTTTATTTCTAACGACGTCAGGTCGACGGAGCCGGGGCTCCTATTTCTGTCTGCAGGATTTAAAGGAACCTAACCCAACCAAACCTCGGGGTGCCCTTCGCTCGCTCTTGCATCCTACGTCGCCTAGTAGCACAACATATTGAATTTTTACGACAATACTTTAATTTTAAATTTAAGTACTTTAGTTTAGTATTATGCGAATTCAATTTATGCCAAAACAAATTAGCCTTCAAGATTATTATGCCAACATAAACTGTATGCCAAAAAAATATGGCAAAGTATTATTATGGCAAAATAAATTATACCAAAATTATGATGCCAAAGTATTTTAGGAAAAAAAAAACATTCTGCGAAAAGAAAGGATCCCTGTCTATACAAACCAATGTTGTCATTTATCTCCAAAACTACTAGTCCGATTTTGATGCGGTTTTCATATCTATTCTTCTCTTTATGTGTATAAGTAATGAACTTATGCTCTTTAAAAAGTTTTAAATAAAAAGCAAAATTAAAAATTTTGAAAAAACCTACGACGGTTAAATGTAAAATTCAATTCAATTAAAATTTTTAATTTTTCTTTTTTACATAAGTATTTAGTTTACCAACGAGAGATACGTTGCAATTATCTTCTACAATATTAAACCTTGTTTAGTATAGGTACATTATCCTGTAATGCACACCTAATCACAGGTGACCCCAGCTTACACGAGTAGGTATATATGCTCTGGATACATAATTAAATTAAAAATCAATTAAAATAAATAGCTTACGAATAAGATTCAATTGCGATGAAGACAATAAAATAAAACGAAGCAATAACTTGATTTCTAATAACATGATGTTTGAATGAATTAACGTTTAAAAACTGTAGAAAAAAAATGTTGTTTCAAATTGAAATCAAAGCGCACGGCAGTGCGCAGGCCAATTTCCAGCAAGTGGCCGCACGTACGCCGTGCACTATTTACCCGAACCGCTTCGAGCTACTTTTGACCACCCTGTATCTAACTATTTGTCACACGAAATCGAATCAAACTTCACATACATAATACCATGACTGCTGTTAGTTCGAATACCAAATTTCATAACTGTAGCTTTAATAGATTTAAAGTTATGGACTTTTCAAAATAGCTAAAGTGGCACTGACTGACTGACTGACTGACTCACTCACTTAGAGTTAATCAAAATGTTTAGGGACTTCTAGTAGGCCTAGAAACTTGAAATTTGGCACGAAGCTAGACATTAGCATGAAACTAAAGGAAAAATTAAAAAAATGGTCAAGTGTGAGTCTGGCTCGCGCATAAAGGGTTTAATATTAAATTTATATTCTAGCCGGCCTAGAAACTTCTTACCGGCCTAGAAACTTGAAATTTGGCACGAAGCTAGACATTAGCATGAAACTAAAGGAAACATTAAAAAAATGGTCAAGTGTGAGTCTGGCTCGCGCATAGGCCTAGAAACTTTTTGTAATGGGTAAAAAATGTTAAACTCGCGTCAGGTCACGTAAGATTCGTAAGATGAGACGTGCTATAGATGGGCAATCCACCGGGTTTAAACCCGGTGCTTTTGATAAACACCCGTAAACACCCACAAAATTGGGTTTTTATCAAAGCACCGGGCTTAAACCCGGGTGGATTGAACATCTATAGACGTGACCCTGATCGTAAGATGTCACGTGACCCTGGTCGAACATTCGTGAGAATCCAAAATATCAAAAATTGAAAACAAGTACACAGAATCAAATTACAGACAGACAGACAGACAGACAGACGGTGACGGTGATGGTGACGGTGACGGTGACGGTGACGGTGACGGTGTCGATGACGGTGACGGTGACTGTGACGGTGACGGTGAAGGTGACGGTGACGATGACGGTGACGGTGACGGTGACGGTGTCGATGACGGTGACGGTGACGGTGACGGTGACGATGACGGTGACGGTGACGGTGACGGTGACGCTGACGCTGACGGTGACGGAAATGGTGACGTTGACTGTGACTGTGACGGTGACTGTGGCGGTGACGGTGACAGTGACGGTGACGGTGATGGTGAAGGTGACAGTGACGGTGACGGTGACAATGTCGGTGACGGTGACGGTGACGGTGACAGTGACGGTGACGATGCCGAAGACGGTGACGGTGACGATAACGGTGACGGTGACAGTGACGGTGACGATAACGGTGACGGTGACAGTGACGGTGACAGTGACGGTGACGGTGACGGAAATGGTGACGGTGACGGTGACGGTGAAGGTGACGGTGACGCTGACGGTGACGGTGACGATGACGGTGACGGTGACGGTGACAGTAAACAACGTTAATATTCAAGTTTTCAATTCTGTAATCCGTGTTCCGTATTTTAAAAAAAAATAAGCTTAATTTTTAGGTAGGTACTCGTAAGTATGAGACTTTCTTAGAAAGATAAATTATTAAAAACCTTAAAACATGTCAAATGACGTATATCATAAGATATAAACGCAAAATATTTTTTAAGAATACTTATTTAACCCCTTTTAAATCGTTTTGTTAAGCAGATTCATATTTCTATTTCTAATAGTATATTTTTTTAAAGTAAAACTAATATTTCAAATTGTAACTTGAAGTTTTGAGCCGTGCTTTTGTTTACCGGGAGCAGTTTCAGATATGTTTAGCTTACGCAATCACCATTCATAAGAGTCAAGGTTTGAGCTTGGACAATGCTTTAATTGATATTGGTTCTTCTATATTCACTTGTGGTCAAGCCTACGTACCATTATCTAGGGAAAAAAATTTGAGTGGTGACCATTTCATAAATATCGATCCTAGCCAGATCAAACCACAAGAAAGTGCTATTGTTGAGTACAACAGATTCAGGTCGCTCTATAGACCGGAATTAAAAAACATATGTGTGAAAAAGAATAAGTTAAAAAAAAACAGCTGATAGGGAATGGTCTATACGTCCAAACATTGCCGCAGTTCAGACTGCAGCGGGCTCATCATTTAATAAAAAGCTGGCCAAGTGCGAGTCGGACTCGCACAAGAAGGGTTCCGTGCCACAAGGCAAAAACGCCGAAAAAAACATGTTTGTTGTATGGGAGCCCCCCTTAAATATTTATTTTATTTTATTTTTAGTATTTGTTGTTATAGCGGCAACAGAAATACATAATTTGTGAAAATTTCAATTGTCTAGCTATCGCGGTTCTTGGGATAATTAGCCTGGTGACAGACAGACAGACGGACAGATGGACAGACGCACAGAGAGCGAAGTCTTAGTAATAGGGTTTCGTTTTTACCCTTTGGGTAGGGAACCCTAAAAAACACCTCGTAAGAGAAAAAATAATAAAAACCACAATTATCAAAAAAAAAAGAAAACCTAGGCAATTTAATCCTACACGTGTATCGTAGCCACTTGGCAAAAAGACGTGAAATCCCACCAAAAACATATGATGTTGAAAAAGAAGGCCAACTTCCTTACTTCATGTAGATGTTTGACTAGCAAAAGAGTTGAAATCGAAACCAACGCCAAGTTTTAAACCATTTTCTTTGCACCAGCCTTATTTTGCAATTCTGTTGTAAGTAATTTGTGTTTGAAACTTTTTAGATATTTTAAGGGTTAGCGGGTATCTTGATTCAAAGACGTTTCCAGATGATCTGTATTTATTCAGTAAATTGTCCTATTTATATTTACTTTCACATTGGTACAAGTAATGCTTAGCCTAAGATATTACATATTTAAACCACCACCTTCGTCAGATGTCGCTCGATGCGCCGCGCATGCGCGGAGCGCGCATAGTAGCACAGCCAATCAACGTCGTCCGGCGCGCACCTCGCTAGACTATAAGTAGGTGCGGGCGCGCCGCGCGCGTCCTTTCCTCGGGCTGCCGGCTTTACGTGAAGATCTCTGCGTGTCATCGTGTCGTGTGTCGCCGTGCCGCGCCGCCGCGTGGCTTCTACCGCGTCGTGTGTCGCCGTGCAGCG
Source organism: Mesoligia furuncula (assembly GCA_916614155.1). Lineage (NCBI taxonomy): Eukaryota > Metazoa > Arthropoda > Insecta > Lepidoptera > Noctuidae > Mesoligia > Mesoligia furuncula. The sequence continues at coordinate 29,782,454 of OU744802.1, read as the reverse complement.
CCGCGTGGCTTCTACCGCATCTGTGTCGCCGTGCCGCGCCGCGTGGCTTCTACCGCGTCGTGTGTCACCGTGCCGCGCCGCGTGCCACCTCTGCTGCTTCGATGATCTTCACGCATGTCGTCAGCCTTGAGCCCAAACCGTTCTTTTCAGAGCGAACTTCTTATTTCTTAACAGAGCCACGTACCTCCTTTTCAGGGCGGTCTTCTTCTCTGTTTCTTTAACTGATTTGTCAAACAACGAGGTGGGTAGGTATCGGAGGTAGGTGACTCGCTCTGTGTCACTACAATATCAATACAATAATATTGTTCCATTTAAACTTGGCGGGTTTTCAGAAAACCATAAAATAATATGCATGAAAAATAACTATAACACAACGAAAACCCGCCAAGTGTAAATGGAACAATATTATTGTATTGATATCTAAAAAGTTTCAAACACAAATTACTTACAACAGAATTGCAAAATAAGGCTGGTGCAAAGAAAATGGTTTAAAACTTGGCGTTGGTTTCGATTTCAACTCTTTTGCTAGTCAAACATCTACATGAAGTAAGGAAGTTGGCCTTCTTTTTCAACATCATATGTTTTTGGTGGGATATAAATTACTAGCTGCGCCCCGCGGTTGCACCCGCGTAAATGTCGATCCCGTGGGAATATCGGGATAAAAAGTAACCTACATGTTAATCTACTGTGTCAGCTACCTCCATACCAAATTTTATCAAAATTGGTCCAGCCGTTTGAGCGTGAAGAAGTAACAAACATATAAACACACACACACTCACACACACACTCACAAACTTTCGCCTTTATAATATAAGGCCTCGTTTACGGAGACGCGTGGCTTCGCGCGTCGCGTGCAGTGTGGCGTCTAGCGTTGCGTTGGACGTTTTTTGCGTTCACAAAGAGACGGCGCGTGCAGCGGTCCGCGTCTTCATACGCACAAAAACAATCGTTCATGGAGCCGAGGGTCATGGCGCGTCGCGTGAAGTGTAGCTGCGGACGCGGCGGGCTACGCGGCGGCGGACCCGGCTAACCCTGCGGGGGGTAGAAAGGGACTGCCCAGGACACAAGAAAGCTGGCGCTGCGCACGACGCTGCGATCGACGCCGCGTACGACGCTGCGACCGACGCCGCGTGCGGCGCTGCGACCGACGCCCCGTGCGACGCGGCGTCGTCATCCGCAAATAATGCTACATTTCAAACAAACGCGTGTAAAAACGCCTCTCCGTAAACGCTCTCATACAACGCCGTAAGTTTGAATTTAGTGCGGGTCGCGCCTCCGCACGCGACGCTCGAAGCCACGCGTCTCCAGAAACGAGGCCTTAGTCTGATTGAATTATTGGAACGAGTCAAATCTCCTCTAATTGAAAGTGCTTATAAAGTTTCCTTTTGAAAGTGTTAAGACTATCGTGATTGATATCGATTTCAGCTTTGTAGTATCATTACATTATACAATTTGGTAGTCCTCGTACGGGAAGAGTTGTTATCTAAATTTGTTTTGTGGAAATATTGTCTGAACAGATTGAAGGTATCATAATATCTAACCAGAATTATCTGGGGGGTAAACATTGTTTGTTTAATATATTCAATATTAGGTATACGTGCCAGTCTCGGTACGGCTATCAAAATGCCAATTTTATTATAACGTTCCTAATAATTTCATCATGCAATTTATATTTCTACAGCTACATAAAAAATAAATGTCATGTCATACGAACTACGGAGAATTTGCGGTGTGGATTTTTTTATCAAAGCAAAATTATTATCACTCGTCCATCGCTCTACGCCAAACAGGCATGAAAACTGTATTTTAGTGACGTCATACTGCTATGAAACGAATTATAAAACTACGAATAACACAGAGAATTCACGACGGGATATAGTTGCAAATAATAACTCAATTTTTCATTTTTCCTCTCCTCTATTTTATAAAACTCTTTTATAAAGTATCTCTTGTTGTTTGCATGAAAAGGAAATACATGAACTTAATAACTTTCTAATAACTAAAACATTAGTACTCGCGACCGCGTTGCTTAGGGCGGCTGCACACTCTTTCATCAAGTTGCGCCATGTTTCCAGGCCGACGGTCATCATTGTGAGCGAGTTTGTCGCCGGCTGAATAATGCAGGACTTGTGAACACGCTGACACGGCTGCCTACTGCCGTCTGACGTCATACTTGCGAGTAACTGGCGTTGGAGTATGTATAGACGTCTAAGTAAGATTAAAAGTTTACTACTCCACTGCCTGTCATAATTAGGTCAGTTAGGAAGATAAAAAATAATGACGTTGCGGTTTAATTGAAAATGGCATCGCAACAGTATCGCAGTATTATTAAAATTTGCGATCCAATTGTCGAGTTTTCATAATGTTATTAGTGAAATGTAGAAGATAATTTTCGGAAGGAACAGTCGACCTCGTAATTACTTTACCACCCTAAGGTTGAAACTCTCATGCATGTCATAAAACGACAAGGTCTTTTTGTCTGTGTGACAGTTAGACAGTTTCAGCTTAAGAGCCCAAACACATATATCACAACCACATAACAACGACAACACGTGGACAGGAGGTAAGTAGTTTGTATGAAAATTAATAGTTTATTCGCACGAACCACATTTGGCTGTCAAAATCAACCGTCTTGGCGATTCCGAAAATATTAAGGCCACGTCGCAGCTACAACACAACCACCAGTGACCGGCCACATCGTAAACACACAACATTGCGTCGACCATTAGATTTGATTTTCTGGTAACACAAACACAACGCAACTGCAAGAAGCTACAGTGACACTATTTACACGTACCTAAGCACTGTTTTGGGCAAGCAGTGGTTACGTGTGTTGCTCACATTTTATCGCTACAATGTGGTGTAATTGTGGTACGTGTGAGCGGGCGCTTAGTGCAGTTTCAATTTACTGGGAATTGTTGTCAAAAGTGGTAATTAAGCAAGAGGTCGACTTTACCAAATTATTGACATGATCCACCAACAACTACATAAGCGCTCTATCTGCATCCTCATCAGCCTGCTGATTAATCCACCATTCGTACTCTACATCTCATTGCTGCTCAAGCAAGTGTATATACTAAATAATGTGCTTTGTCTCGCGGAGGCGCGGAAAGTCTCGGAGTATAAAATTCATTCGGGAATGTCGCTATGAGTCCGGTATGCGGTGTTGTCGTGCCCGGCTCGTGTGTTCATTTGGAGATATCTCATTACTGGACTCCGTCTACTGCTGGCATTCGTGTTCGTGTTTCAAAATAAGATTTTCCGTTGGTTTTCGAGGAAATTTTAGGACTGTCGCTGTTTTTTTTTTTTTTTTTATTGCTTAGTGGCCCGCTCTTGACCTCGATTACGCCTGATGGACAGCGATGGATGAGGTCTATGACGGAACGAGCCTGCCCTTAAGATGCCTAAGGCACTGGAACTACTAAAGCTCAGCAGGCTGCGTGACGCCGGAATCCGGTGTTCAAATAAGGTATGGTTGTTATTTTATCTAAAATATTTTTTAATTAAACTGCGCGTCTTTATTATCTATAGAAAGGGAACACCCAAATATTCCGAAATATTTTATTCCGAATTTCGATATTCCGATTTTCAAAAGTCCGAATTTCATAATACCTAAGAATTATAATCTCTATTATTAAAAATCACGAAATTTATGTTTCCGAAAGTCATAAATGCGATTTGCTTGTTTTCCGATTTTCATATGTTCGAAGAATCAAATGCTCGATGGGTTCTCGGTCCGAAAAACGTCATTCCGATTTTCAATATTCCGAATAACCTGTTAAAATTGGTACTCCTTTTCTTCTCCTAAAATTGTTTGTTCGAAAGTCATTATCCATAACACGTTTGCTATAAACTTCAGTAACCATAATGTTCAAAAATTCGAAATTTTGTTTTACGTAATTATCTTTACTTCTAAATCTATTCTGTCATAATATCGAGTACCTACTATAATAATTGAATCTCCTAATTTTGCATGAAATAAAGTCATATGTCCTAAGTATTGTATTATATAATGTGTATTATTCCGAATGTTCATTTATAGGTAATAAAATTGTTAGCTCTAAAACGTTTGCTAAAAATTAGGTTTTAGTGACAGAAACGAATCGCTGTAAATCCGACTCCACGCAGTCTTGTCTGCCCTACCCCTAGAGTGTAATTTAAAATCGCGTAGGCGCGTAGGGGCGAGGCGGCCCGTGGGCTGAGGAGCAGGAGGCTGTGAGCGAGCCGCCGCGGCTGAGGTTGGCCGGCGAAGCCGGCCAGCAAGCCGAAGCCGTGGTGGTGAGCGAAAGCCGTCTGCGACGATTAGCACGCGTGGGGCCGCCGGAGAACCACAGCGCCGGAGCCGTGACAGAAACCATGCCTGCTGCATGTTGCATGTTGCATGCTCGCTTGCATGCTGCATGCTCGCTTGCATGCTGCATGCTTGCTGCATGCTTGTTGCATGCTTGCTTGCATGCTGCATGCTGCGTGTTTGCTTCCATGCTGCATGCTTGCTGCATGCTGCGTGTTTACTTCCATGCTGCATGCTTGCTGCATGCTTGCTTGCATGCTGCGTGTTTGCTTCCATGCTGCATGCTTCCTGGCATGCAGCATGCTGCGTGTTTGCTTCCATGCTGCATGTTTGCTGCATGCATGTTACTTTAAACCCTTTACACAGAAATAGGGGCCCCGCGAAGCGGGGCTCCGTCGATACTAGGGTGCAAGAGCGAGCGAATGACAATATAAATACCTTTACCGTGCATCTCAGTCTAATAGTGTTGCAGTGAAGATCTATCGCGGTAACGTGCATGGAAGTGTAGTGGCGTCGCAGAGACGGGTCTTTCGAAGTTACGTGCATCGCAATAACGTAGCATCGTATTAGCATTTATCGATATTTTGTGCTTCGATATTCCGTATTCTACTCGTATATTTGTCTTGCTATTCAGTTTTACAAGGCTTTTTTAGTTTTTATTTCGGAATTATAATTAATTCGGAATTCTAATTAATCGGAATTCGTATTTTTGATGTTTCGAATTCTCATTAATTCGGACTTTTTGTTATTAGATCTATTGGAACTCGGTATTTTGAGAATAGTACTTATAAACGTTAGGAATATTGAAATTTCGGAATTATAAAAATAGGATGAATGATAAATCGTAGTTGTTATATTAGGAATTTTGAACCATTCGGAATTATGAAAATCGGTATTTTGAAATTCGTATTTGTGACTGTCGGAATAAAGTTTTTCGTATTTATGTAGTGTACCCCTATAGAAAACCTGCATACTCGTGATGATCATATAATTATAGGTACACCAAGAATTTTGCCCTGTCTTAGCTAAATTTCTAAAACAAATTAACTAATGTATTATTCTAAAAGATCAATATCATTTAACAAAAGTAAGGATCACCTACCGTTCAGTTCATTACTTCTAACCACCGAGTACTAACCGCTTTATTAAAAATAAACGGCAGTTCCACAAAATTGAACGGCGTAGCAAACATTAGGCCTTGAAACAGTCATGCATGGGAAGTAAGTACGGGTTCATTCCGATAAGAACAGGTTCAAACACGATTGTCATGGTTTTTTAGAACAAAAATTAAAAATACTAATAAAAAATACTAATAAATAATAAAAGTGGAAACTGCTGCGATAGCGGAAACAAGGTTAAAAATATTTTTCTAGGTTAACGTTTAATTATATCTGAAATAGTAAGTATATAACAGCGATGGGTTTCCTCCATGTGTATGATTTAGTACCTAACCTGCATTTTAGTCAGAATGACAACGATTTAGTGGTATACAAATATTGTATACCTATACCTACATTCTCTATTTGCAGTTACCATGACACGTATCAAAACAATTTACCTCAAATTCTGTCTCAACGACATAATATTTTCATAAGATATCCTACAAAAGACATCATCAATAGTTTTCTCATTTTCGCGCGGCTTCAGAGGATTCCGAAGACGAACGACTCCGAGAGGAGTGAACTTGTTATGACATGCTAACGACACTGCGCGCCTGCTATCTCAGGATTTGGAGGAAAACCTAGGCTTCCAAGTTTGGCCACATCGCTGCGAAAAGTAACCTAAGTTAGTCTTGCTAGCCTGTTAAAACAAAGTTCCGTAGCCTTTACAGTTAATATTTTGGCAAAAACTCGATATCTGGGCTTTAAAAGTTTTTGAAGTGAAAACTTCTTTAGCGGCGTTGTACACTTTTTTTTGTAATGGGTAAAAAATGTTAAACGCGTGACCCTGATCTTAAGATTCCAGGACACGTGACCCTGATCGAAAATTCGTAAGATTCCAAAATAACAAAAATTGAAAACAAGTATACAGGATCAAATTAAATTAGCTAGCGAAACTTAGTCACAAGTATACAGGATCAAATTAAATTAGCTAGCGAAACTTAGCCACAAGTATACAGGATCAAATTAAATTAGCTAGCGAAACTTAGCCACAAGTATACAGGATCAAATTAAATTAGCTAGATAACTTAGACACAAGTATGCAGGATCAAATTAAATTAGCTAGCGAAACTTAGCCACAAGTATACAGGATCAAATTAAATTAGCTAGCGAAACTTAGCCACAACTATACAGGATCAAATTAAATTAGCTAGCGAAACTTAGCCACAAGTATACAGGATCAAATTAAATTAGCTAGCGAAACTTAGCCACAACTATACAGGATCAAATTAAATTAGCTAGCGAAACTTAGCCACAACTATACAGGATCAAATTAAATTAGGTAGCGAAACTTAGCCACAAGTATACAGGATCAAATTAAATTAGCTAGCGAAACTCTGCAGACGTTATGGGTATTGATATTTGAACAAGTTAAAATAAAATTAAAAAATTAAAGGAGATTGACCCAAAGTCGTACCAAAAGGTCTCATGCACCAAGATCAAAATATTGTAGTACCTAATTATTTTCATATTTTTTACGACATTACGCGTCGGGGATTTCATTTTTGAAGTGAAAACTTCTTTAGCGGCGTTGTACACTTTTTTTGTAATAGGTAAAAAATGTTAAACTCGCGTCAGGACACGTGACCTGATCGAAAATTCGTAAGATTCCAAAATATCAAAAATGCACAACGTTGATTTAAGTTTTCAATTCTGCCGACACTCCCGGAGTGCAACCCGTCGTTTTTTTTTAGTGTTTCGAATAAGGATCTTGAATATTATATTATCCTGCCGATAAATTCCGTAAACACTTCACCGTGAGAGCGAAGGTAAAGGTGAGTGTGCTTGTAATGTGCTATCATTGCGCCTGCTGCTGGGGATTCACACTAATAACAGCCGATGTATTGTATAAAAATCTCACAGAAAAACTTACGTGAAGTGAGCTTTTAAAATGAGTTGTCAATAGTGTCAATACCTAGCATCAAGTCGAATGAAAGCTCACCTCAAACCCACTTCACCTTAAAACGAAGTTCCGGACGAGTCCCGTGCAACAGCTAGCTAGACGTAGAAAAACAGATTTGCTTAATATAACTTATCTATTCTAAACAGGATAAAAGGTAGCAAAACTACCCAAATGATAGCCATATTTCAAACGAATCCCACATTACAATAAATCCATCTTTTTTCGTTAAACAAAACGGAGTTTCCAAGTTATGAAGGAAAACAACAGTGTTCAGTTGTTCACATATTTATTATGGCAGCTCCTGTGAGGCCCGTGACTCCGGGACTCCGGGCCTTCGGGCCGGTTGAGAAATGGCCCCACTTATCCCGGCCTGTATCAATAATGTAAAGAGTTCGCTTTTGTCTAACAGCCTCGGATATTGCCTACACAATCCATTTATGTCTATCGCTGTTATTTGTCAGATATAGAAACTAAATTGTGTTTGAGCTACGAACTTTATTGTTCAGCTGGAAGGAATAAGTTGAAGGAAATCAAGAAGAAGAGATTTGTTTACTTTTAGTACTAAACTGTTTGTATTGAGAATAGTCTGTGCCTTTGTGACTTGCTGGAGTATGAATCTCATCATACTCTGCTATTTTATTTTTGTGGATTTTCTTGAATTAGATTTCGAGAACCTAGCTCGTTTAGTTCATTCAAACTGTTGAACAGAAAAAACTAAATCAAGGAAACCAGTGAAGCTGGTTACATAGACAAGTTGGTGCGATATTTAGTATCCAAAATGTCCTTTCTAGAAGTTATGCATAAGCTCCCTTTAAATCCCCAAAGCAATGTACACGCTTCAAAAGTTTCCACAAAGCTCCGGTGGAAGCTTTCCACTTTATGCACCTCAATAACTTACCCAAAAGTTACTAAACAATGCCACAGGAACTCCACCTAGACCCGAACCTTCTGGATTCTTAGGTATTCGAGCTCAGAACGTAAGAGCGCTTTATTCCAGATTTCAATTTGGGAGCAATACTTTTCCATACACATTCCATTCGACCATCGATTTTTGCTGCTCCGTACGTTTTCAGTTAATAAGTTTAGACTCCTTGGGCTGTACGCGGGTTGAATCCAAGTATTCACAAACTTAGAACCTCCTCAACAAGTTAAACATTGACCCTTATTTCTATACTGCTAAGGTCGGTGGGAAGTGTAGAGTTACCGTGGTACAGGAGTTGCACATCGTGGGTAGACGTGCGGGGTCGCGCGACGAGAGCCGATATATTAGCGTGTCAGGTCGAGGAGTTCGTGATGTGTTATAAACTAGCAGATGGATAGAGAGTCGACGAATCACGACCTGTCACGATCGAGGGTCATGTATTTAAATACTTTTGAGTGCTTACATTGCTTTCGTCAGGTCATTTCTTGCGAAAATAAGGACGAACCCGAACCCTTTTAAGCGGCTTATAATTTTATGTTTGTTCGTGTATTCAAATACATAGTTTTCTTTGTAATGTCAAAGCATTCCATGTATTGTTATATTCATTTATATCTCACTAATTAAAACACAAAGTGTTAGTTACTATGTTTTTGGTACAGCTTTTTGCTAAGAAAAAATAGGTACAAGGAATAGTCATGCAGACTCGACACATACAATAAAAAAGTTAGTTGTCCACGCATTCCAACCTCAATGGCATCGTCCGATTCAATGCTCTCTCCACTCTGATAATATAAAAATAAAGTGCAATGATAATAAAGCCGGCATTACAATCGCTGGCAGCTAATCGGGGAGTTTCCGAACACCGCAAATTTCCACCAGCTCTGTCACATCCTGTTGCAGAATTTGCAGCCTTATTCAAAAGGTGCGAAGAGTGATAGTGGGATGTAGGGAGACTGGCTTGCTGCCAAATTTTGGCAATTGATGGCAGTGGGTTAGTCGCGTGGTACCGACAGGACTGAACTCCGCATGGAGGATTCAAACAGTCTTAACCTAAATATGAAACTGATAAATTACGTATTTCGTTTAGTAAAAAAGTAAAAACTAAAATATAATGATCTTTCTGTTGAAAAAGTTTGGTCTAACCTAACCTAGACCTAACTTTCACACGTTCAAATCAATCCAGTGTAATTGCTAGGCAGCAACACTGGAGTGAAGCGTTGGTTTCGATGAAACAGGCACACGTCACATTGTGCATTTGTTGTCTAAAGTTAGCAAAGCATTTGCGAACGCCTGTGGCGTTGTATGTCTATAAGCGAAAGCGCAATGACAAATATAAGTTGGAACAGGAAATTAATAAAGCAATCATAGATATAATTCAGACAGTATCCTAGAACAAGTAGTAAACACAAAATTGTTGAGCATAATAGTGGATTAAAACTGCAGTTGGAAATCACACATCAATTACGTATGCGATAACCTAGACAAATTCGTATACGCATTAAAACGTCTTCGATCAACAGTGTCCGTAGCCGCAGCAGTCACTGCATATTACGGATACGTATCGTCTGTACTGTCAATGGTCTGATATTAAGGGGCAATTCAGTTGAAGTTTTAATAGCATTTTGGGTACAAAATAAGTGTGTTAGGGCAATATCTGCCGTCTGACAGCTGCAAACCTTTATATAAAAATCTTCACATTTTACCGTTACCCTGAATGTACAGACGCCAGCACATCAAGCTACCCGAAACTGTCAAATTTTCCCAATCAACTTTGAACCTTATGCTTTGGCGATAAAGTTTAAAATCTTTTAAAGAAATTTGACAGATTGCTTGATGTGCTGGCGTCTGTACCTACATCAAAATCAAAAATCAAAATCAAAATGTTTTATTTCACATAAACCTACATGGGCACTTATGAAACGTCAGAAGCTAGGTGCACGGTTCCAATTGGTCGTTTCCTATGGAGAAGAACCGGCAAGAAACTCCATGGTTACTCTTTTTAAAAATAATTGGCTTTTACAATGTTTCCAGATTACAGTAGGTATGGGAGGACAGCGCAGGCCTGTCAACAAGTACCAATTACTTGATAAAATAGAAAATGGTCTACAGATCTAAAGTCTATAAGGCCTACAAAGTCCTCACATTTACAAAATAAGAATCTATCAAAAGGATAGATAATAAAAAAAGAAAAATAATAATAAAAACCTACTAAAACCAAGTGTTATGATTCTCATAAAAACCACTAATGAAGAGGTGAAAAATTTCAAGTGTCTGTATATAATGTCAATTAATAAAGAAATTATGTATAAAAGTATATAATGTCAAATAATAAAGAAATTATGTCAAAAAGTAAGTAAAAAAAAAATATAATGAAATAAAAATTAAACATCGTAATTTGAGAGCATTTTGTTTTAGTAGCATCAAGGAACTATGTATGCTAGTAAAGCAAAATCCGACCTATTTTCGCATGCAATCTTTCAGAAGTGAGCTACAAAAAGGGGAGGAGAGGTGAGCACGAAATATGTACAAACAGGAATTAAATAAATGTACCTACCTCAATGTAGACTGCAAATATTTAGGAGGAATGTATATGTCAATGCCATTCAGGTGTTACCTAACTCATTTAAGGAACTTCCCATCCCCATGTTCAAGAAAAAGCTGACAAGTTGGTTGTTGGATAATAAAATTGTTTTTATGACATCGGTGAATATATCCAAGATAACATGTAGTTAATTTTGACAATGGTTTTAAAGCAACGACCACATAATTATAATAATATTAATTCATATTGGACTTATTGTAAATCACAAATCTTAAAATTAATTGTACTTAGTTATATAAGAATGACTTTTGAATATTTGTACACCATATGTTGTGGTAGAGTGTATTGTATAGAACTTAAGAAATATTAGCACCATACTATGTAAAACTATATTCTTCTAAATAAATAAATTCTAATTCTAACGGTTGTGTTCACTGTCCATCTGGAGGTGTGGGACGAAGCATCTGCTCGACTTGATTGCCAAACTAAAAAACCTCACTATGCCGAAGCAAAGCTTCGCTTTATGTTCAAAGAGTATCGTGTACATAATGTAGATGCCGATGCCGGCGCAAAGCTACGTTCCTATAGCAGTTCATACAATTGTTTTATAAGGGACTAGCTTCTGCCCGCGACTTCGTCCGCGTGAAATTCGTACTTTCCTCTTATAATTTCGAAAATGTATGTTTATGATTTTTATCATTTATTTAGATGTAAATAAGTATTAGGGCCAATTTTTCAGTTTATAGCTCAAAGGGATCAGATTTTTCAAATAAACTGTATCCCAGCTTTTTACCCCCCAGGAGAGTAATTTTGAAAAATCGTTTGGGATGTGTTCATAACTTGACTCAAAGACCCATACCCATTTTCGAGTTAATGGAAGCAAGCAGTAGAATTTTCCACCTTCGTAGGAGACAATTTTTGAAAAACCCTAAATCACATTTTTTAAGTATTTTTTGTTTTAGTAGTACCGAGTTTCGAGTTAATCCGACAGCGGGTTAAATATTTATCTTTATTATTTACTGACCCAAATATTGCCAAGTTTCTAATTTATTAACCAAATGAATAAGATTTTTTATATAAACTGTATCCCCTCTTTCTATCCCCACAGGGGTGGAATTTCGAAACATAATCTAGATTATTTATACCAATTTTCCAGTTAATCAAGCCTTGTAATAAAATTCTGCCCTGTGAAATTGACTACCCCTCTTCACCCTATTAGCGGTAGATTTTCGAAAAACCCTGAACCACTTTATTATTTATTTTGGTCTTAGGTAGATAGGTACTGAGTTTCGAGTTAATTGGACCGCGCATTAAAATTTTTCCATACTAAATTTGACACCCCGAATCTCCCCTTTGGGTTAATTTAGAATTCTAAAAAAATTCGAACTTTATAATTAGTTGTGCCAAGTTTCAAGTCCAAATTTATTTGTACCATTTTTTTTTGAGTTTATCAAGGCACTCATTAAAATCCCCTTATAAATCGAATTACCACTTTTTGTCCCGTCAGGGGTCAATCATTTTCGAAAACCCCATACACTTGCTATTGATTCTTCATCTGCCTAGCCTTTTTCCAACTATGTTGGGGTCGGCTTCCAATCCAACGGGATGCAGCTGAGTACCAGTATTTTACATGGAGCGACTGCCTATCTGACCTCCACAACCCAAATACGATACCCCTTGATAAGACTGGTTGTCAAACTTTCGGGCTTCTGACCACCCCTAGCGACTGTCAAAGATCCACGAATGACAGCCGGGACCAACGGCTTAGCGTGCTTTCCGAGGCACGGAGAGGTCACGGTATGTAAAGATGGACACCTATCCACAGACCAACCGCGGCAAGCGTAGCCTGCGTAACCTGATCGATCGATCTGTGCGGCTGTTATTATTGATTATTTCTGTCAAAAGTATTAATACTGAGTTTCGAGTAAATCGGACCGCGCGTTAAAATTCTTCCACACAAACTTTAACACCCCAACACAAGGGGTGTTGGGGTGTTTTGATAAACGAATAATGATAAACTTTATTACTTGCTTAGGCAAGTATTCTTGCCAAGTTTATTAACCAAATGAATAAGATTTTTCTTATAAACTGTATCCCCGTTTTTCACCCCCACAGGGGTGGAATTTCGTAAGATTGTTTGGGATGTGTTCGTTACTCGACTCAAAGATTGTTTATACCAATTTTCGAGTTAATCAAGCCACGCAGTAAAGTCTTCTCCTATAAAATTACCTTTTCACCCCGTTAGGGGTAAATTTTCGGAAAACGATGATACACGTTATTCTTTATTTTCGGTCATAAGTATAAATACTGAGTTTCAAGTTAATCGGACCACGCGTTAAAATTCTTCCATACAAACTTTGACACCTCCCAATCCCCCTTCAGGGGGTAGTTTAAAAAAAAGGCAAACTTCATAATTTATTTAGATAAGTATTCGTGCCAAGTTTCATGGTTATATTAACTCAAAGAATAAGATTTTTCATACAAACAAAATCCCCTCTTTTCACCCCTTAAAGGTTAAATTTCCAAAAACCCCTTCTTAGTGGATATCTACTCTTCACAAAGAACACACCCTCAAAATTAATTTCTCTACCCAGCGGTACCGACCAGCGTTTTAGGCTGTGCGTTGATAACAGTCAGTCAGGACAAAATTTCATCTAACAACACCGTTGTGTTAGCTTCCAATCATAAGCCTAGATAATAAATTTTGTGATTTTTACGTCGAAAATTAATGACTTTCTATTCACAACTTCATCCCCCTTTTTAACCCTTCGGGGGTGGAATTATCAAAAACGCTGAGACACGTATAAATTAATTTTCAATTGTCAGCCTAAATACAAAATTAGAAGATCCTAACTTCAAAACTGTCGGACTTTCATATAAACTTCCATCCCCTATTTTAACCCTTTAGGGGTTGAATTCCCAAAAATCCTTTCTTAGTGGATACTTACTCTTCACAAAGAACAACCCTTCTAAGTTTCAAGTCTCTAGGTCCAGCGGTTTGGGCTGTGCGTTGATATATCAGTCAGTCAGTCAATCAGTCAGTCAGGACTTTGAATTTTATATACACACATCAAAAGTGTCTAGGGATCAACATATATTTTTGCAATAACTTTTCTCCTGATTGATATTAATTAAAATTTTCTTTAAGGATTCATCAAATAAAGTGTTTTCGTTTGTCACAGTAACGATAAACCAAGTCACCTTTGCATTAATAAAGAAATTTGCCATTTTCCTAATAAAGGGATTTTTGACATTTGAACCACTAACACAAAAGTTCGAAAAAAAGACTGAAATAACAGTTTTCTTTAAAATTTTATTGGGTAACTTAAACAATTAATAATCCGTGTTTCTACCGCGAACACTAACAACACAAGAACATCGGTTTGGCATACTCAAAATGAGTTCATCCAAATCACGCTGTGGAATGGCCGCCCATGTTCGTTGCAACAACAAAAAAAGGTCTTCTTGCGACTGGATACCCTCCATATTCGGCAGAGCTCTTCTCTGTAGCATATCCCATGCATGCTCAATCGGGTTCAAGTCTGGCGACTGAGCAGGCCAGGGCAGGACATTGATGTTAGCTGCGGCGAGAGTCGGTCTTACAACTCTTGCGGTGTGCGGTCGTGCATTATCATGCATTAACTGAAATAAGGGACCGATTTGCACTTGTAGAGGAACGATGACGTCTGATACAATCGTCTCAGCATAAATTTGAGCGTTGAGGTTGCCTCTGATCCAAATCAACTCACCATGATGGTTCCACCACTATAAGGATGGACTTCCTGGCAGGATTTTAATCGCTGTTGGCGTCCAGGGGTTCTCCAGTGTCGTATACGTCTTGTATCCGGTCTCATACCAAAACCAGACTCATCAGAAAAGCACACGAAACGCCATTGTTCTTCTGCCCAATTTCTGTGTTCAAGAGCCCATTGATATCGAATCCTACGATTGTGCATTGCTATAGGTGGTACCCGTAGCGGTCTTCGGGAATGAAGGTTCACTTCATGCAAGCGGTTTCTGACTGTTTGGTCGCTAATTAAGTTCCCTGAAGAGTGATGAAGCCTCACGGCTAACATCATGGCGGTTATTGTTGGAGCTCTTCGAGTTAAGATTTGAATGTATCGGTCTTGTCTCCGTGTGGTGCAGCGATACCGTCCTCCATGGCGCTCAGCCACGGTACCAGTGCTTCGGTAACGTGTCCAAAGTCGACTGATAACACTCTGACTTGTATTCAGAGCTAAAGCCACAGTACGTTGCCGGGAACCAGCTTCTATCATTCCCACGGCTCTGAGCATTTCTTCCCTGCTTAAATGACGTCGCCGCTCCATAAAAAAAGTTGGTTTTAATCAGTAGTAGGGAAACAGTAGCACTAATAATGTCTTCAATGCGTTGTATGTTTTTATAGGGAAAATATTGACAGCTGATTTTCATCTTTTACTCGAATTTGATTCACAGTTCCTGATTCAAATTATGAAATGCACCAAAAAGGATCCATATAAATTTATAAAATCATAAATTTATTACAAAGCCACATCTCAATCTCAAGAAATCCGCATAAAAATGCTTGATCCCTAGACACTTTTGATGTGTGTATATATATAGATCACTCTTTTTTCAAACTCGTTAGGTAAAGTCAGAGTTTATCAAATTGTCAAATCATATGAGCGGTTCTGCACTACATCCGATCCGAATCCGAGAAATGCTGGTCCGAAGTGACAGTAGTCCTATTTGTATGAGGGGTTGCACACTAGATCCGAACTGTATCCATCCGAATTTAAAACATTCGGATTGAAGTCGGATCTTTAATTCGGATTCGGATCGAATGTAGTGCAGAACCGCTCTTACTGTCATTCTCTGACAGTTGTATGAAATGGCTATAACACGGCAATATGTCGTAGTTTCAATTTGATAAACTATCAATTTCCCTGACTGTATAGTAATAAAAGGTTAGCAGTGAAAAGGGCAAGAATTACACTAGCATGCCAGCATCTGTACTGATTAACACCATTGATAGTTGTGAGTGAACTGTTACTATCGATGGAGAGGATACTCAAAAAAACTATGTTGGTGTTAGCATCCAACTGATACATGCGTGCAAAGACTGGACAGTTTCATCAAATCTGTGTGATTATTTCCTCAAAAGACTATCTCAGACACCAATCTGCATGGTCCTCACATGATCTGACCAAAATAATGTCTGTTAAAATAGACTATGACCTCTGCGTTTGTTTCGGTGTTCCTTCTCAGAGTAGTCAGATAGGAAACACCGACCTCATACAGTTTTTAAAATACTATTGACGTGTAAAAATGGAGGAAAAACTGTGTAGTGTGTAACCTGCCATGGGACAAGGGCTAGAAGACGATGATGATAACGTGAAATGTTTTTTGTAAAAACCTAGTTACAAAAATAAATATCATTTAACCCACATCTCCAAACATTATTATACCACATCCAATAGTAAATTTAATCCCTGCGACATGTTATGCTTGGTATTTCTCAGAACGTCCCTGGTTACTCGCTCTATATCTGTAGGAGCTGGTACAAGGCGCCTTGAGAGGCGTGAGACGGTCGGACGGCTGACGGCTAACCAGTGGGGACTGCGACAATGTGATTATATTGTTCTATTTGGTGACCCGTGAGCGAGGAGAGAATGGCAGAGGTGTGATAAGTATATGGGATAAGATTAAGTTCAATACGGTATGCCATTTAATTTTGCTGTTTTGGTCGAATTGAAGAAAAGCAGATGATTTAAGAAATGGGCCTTCAATTAATGTCTCAGCATTGTTTATTCTGGAGTCAACCGTCATCAGATGAGGTGCTAGAGACTACTAAAAATCCATTTCGCTTTCTCTGACAAAGCAGAGAAAACAAACTGGCAGTAAGGTACGGTATAGCGACTCGTGAGCCCAAACTGGCAGTAAGGTACGGTATAGCGACTCGTGAGCCCAAACTGGCAGTAAGGTACTGTATAGCGACTCGTAAGCACGAATGGCAGTAAGGTACTGTATACCGACTCGTGAGCCCAAACTGGCAGTAGGTATTGTATAGTATAGCGACTCGTGAGCCCAAAAAAGAACTGAGAGAAAGTTGTTGATTGAAAAACTCGGATTAGACACCGCTCTGATCTACAACTTAACCCCCAAAAAGGAGTCGCGACAAAAACACGTAAAATGTCGAGCACCAGGTGTCGCCACCGTTGTCGAGTTTAATGTGCGGACGTAACGCCCTAATATCCGCAGCACCTTCTAATGACCGGAGGTTGGGACACATCATCTATTTTACAGAGAAGCACACAAAACTATTCACAGGTACCTATCTGTGTGGATGTGGAAGTAATTCAATTATCATAAAATAATATCTAGCAGTAAATATCTAGAGAGTGAGAAGATGAAAGAACGGTTAGGATTAGGGAAGTTTAATTAAATAAAAAGAAGAAAATGAATCTTCAAAATTTGCACATAATAATCTGCGACCTCCACGTATGTATCCTCTGTCGAGCCTATCACCAAGGTACGAATTATTATTATATAATATCTTATTCATAATACGCTGCATGCAAAAAGGTCCGCTCTATGGGTTCGAACAAAAAGCGTCCTTTCCCTTCCCTTCCCCTGCAGATGACGCCTCTAAGCGACCGTGCCATTTCCTCCTCGTCATTACACTCCAAAACTGATGATACTTTATGATATCGGAAACGCAGCAATCTCACGCAAATGAAATCCTGAAAAATCAGTCTATTGTAAAAAGTTCACTTACTACATTCTCACATTTTTTTTAAACGAGGGTAGAAGAGGTCATAGCGTCCACACCCCATATGAACTTCCAACATTACAATAGACTTTTTTTGACAATAACCATATACGTGGAAGAAATAGGCGGAAGTTGAGCGGAGGTAAACAGAAAATATTTTATCTGAAGAAGGTGCGCGCGCGGCCGGCGGGTCGCGCACGCTTCGCCTCATTAAATACGCCTCTACAACCTACCAGCGGCGTGAGAAGCATGTCCCTTCACCCCGCCCTCGTCCATCGCTGTACATCTGCGACTACAGCACGCGGTGCTCCCAAAAAAGCTGGCAATGGTGCGTGAAGTGAACTTGGAGACAAATCTCGGCCGCGATGTCGCGCAGATTCACTGCAAACGACACGACGCCGAACAAACGCGCCCCGGTCGCCAGCCATGCGGAAAACTGAACGCAGTAAATATTTCCCGGGACTCAACTATCGCGGTAAATAAAAATTCTCTGTAATTATTGCTAGAATTTAGCCCCGATACTCTCTAGGGTTTATATTGATTGAGAAATTGATTATTTCGGTACCTTACAGCCAGTTTTCATAAGAAAATATTATTCACTAATCTGGGATATAGAAAGAAATATTATTCACTAATCTGTGTTATAGAAAGAAAATGTGGATTGGGTCCAAGAAAAATGTGGAGATAATGTGTTATGAAATCAGTCATGATAAAACATGTTACGACCGAGATACATCACGATACTCATCTAATAAACCGGAGGACGAAGTGTTGTGCACACAGTGCTAGTAGAACACTTAGCTAGCGGCTGGTGGGGGCTGGATCCATTTATCCAGAGATAGTTCGTCTGGCGAAAGATATCTTACAAATATATTATGTTATTGGTTCAATTACAAGAGTACAATGAAATGATTATTTCAAATAAATGCCTGCCATGTTAATTTTGGGTAAAGAAACTTTAGTAGTTATGGTTGAATGATAACATTAAAGCAAACATGAAAGCTCGTAATCGTCGTCGTCTCGCAATCCAGTATAATTAGAAGACATTAAACAGATCCATTAGATATAGGTACAACACCCTACCAATACCCTACCAATACCCTACCCTAACAATATGAAAGAAGTTACACTGAAATCTGAAGTATCCTCAAGGATGGCTGCTATCTGCTATATTCCATTTAAAATAATAGGAAGGCGTAATCAGATGTCAGTGGTAGCGAATGCCGGGAACCTATTGTATTCCCGGGGCGCCGGGATCTGTGTCACGTGTCATGTCATATTTCTACACTACTGTAGTATTATAATATTGTATTAAGTTTTAGATCATCTATTGTTTGGTGTTCCAGAACTTTTGATTTGACAAGATCACTACAGATAGAGGCAGTTTGTTTATTGGCAAGTTTAGATTGATCTTCTGGGCACGCTCGTTTCATCATAGACCTCATCCATCGCTTTTCATCAGGCGTGATCGAGGTCAAAAACAGGCTACTCATTACCAAGATGTGCTACAAAATAATATAAACATTTACCGTGACAAAAGGAAATGTCTTTTGAAGTAGTTTTGAGGTAGGTGTTACGTTAATTTATTTAATATTTTATCAGTAAAACGAAATCCGCTTAATAATTAACATGCAAAAAATACACGGAGCTGATTTCATAAAATATTAATTACTGACAAAGCCATATAATATTCATCTCTCGTGTAGAGGCTGTTAAAAAACTAAGGAGCTCGTGTAATTTCGGCGGATCCCGTAATTAAGTGGAATCCCGCATAATCCCGGGTAATTCTAATATAACACCGGGAATTCCCGCCACTCGGTGTATAATGCGCGCGGAACTTTTTTATTAATGAATTCTATTTTTTGACGGGGAATTTAATTAATTAGAGGATGCCGGGGAGAAGTGAATGGCTTCCGGGAAAAAAGTGTGACGATTTTTTTTTTATATTATTGAAAAAGCAATTTGTGTGGACGCCGTGAGAATGTACAGGTGTGGTTTGGCCCCGTTTCGCCCCGTTTCTAGTTTGTGTCAAACGTGGAATAAAAATTCTGTTAGAAAAGTTTGCAGAGTTTATTTTAAAAAGAGATACGCTTTTAATGTAAATAGATGGACTACGATGTTAGACCATGACAAAGTGTGCAAACTGTTTGACAATGCTTTTTACTAGAAAATGTGAGCATGAAAAATAATGTCAAAATTAGCTGCGGTGGCTTTGAAACTATGCAATAATATTAAGCAGCCGCCAGCTTGCTACACTATCAGCAAATCCTTGCTTTTGTTATTTCATCGTCAGGTAAAATCTTGCATCGTCTCACTTTACTCCTCAAAGTTTAAACACATAACTGTTCAATGCCATTTTCCCCCAGCCTCCTCCAATTTTTAAAGATTAGACTTCATTAAAACGTATCTCGCGTTACTCTCAATTTGTGAATTTAGTTGGTTATTAATTTTCGGATTATTAATTTTCTAATAATTTTTCTTTATTTTTTGGCTTGGAATTTTAATTGTGGGTTTTATAAATATTTTATAATACGAACAATAAACTAATACTTATCATAAAAAACTCAATTAGCAATTACCGGGAGTGTTCTATAGGTGTACCTCTACCTTACCGGGAGTGTACTATAGGTGCACCTCAGCCTTACCGGGAGTGTACTATAGGTGCACCTCTGACTTACCGGGAGTGTACTATAGGTGCACCTGTGCCTTACCGGGAGTGTACTATAGGTGCACCTCTGCCTTACCGGGAGTGTACTATAGGTGCAGCTCTGCCTTACCCCGGGAGTGTACTATAGGTGCACCTCTGCCTCACCGGGAGTGTATTATAGGTGCACCTCTACCTTATCGGGAGTATACTATAGGTGCACCTCTACCTTACCGGGAGAATACTATATGCATGTGCACCTCTGCGTTACCCCTTCGGGATATACAGGCGTGATGTTATGTTATAATAAACATAAATATATTTTTGAGATGCACCTATAGTACACTCCCGGTAATGTAGAGGTGCACATACATATAGTACACTCCCGGTAAGGCAGAGGTGCACCTATAGTATACTCGCGATAAGGTAGAGGTGCACATACAGGGTTACTTTTCAAAGACCATACAAATTTTTACATGGTGTTCTACCCGGGAACACCCAAATATTCCGAAATATTTTATTCCGAATTTCGATGTTCCGATTTTCAAAAGTCCGAATTTCATAATACCTAAGAATTATAATGTCTATTATTAAAAATCACGAAATTTATGTTTCCGAAAGTCATAAATGCGATTTTCTTGTTTTCCGATTTTCATATGTTCGAAGAATCAAATGCTCGATGGGTTCTCGGTCCGAAAAACGTCATTCCGATTGTCAATTTTCCGAATAACCTGTTAAAATTGGTACTATTTTCTTCTCCTAAAATTGTTTGTCCGAAAGTCATTATCCATAACACGTTTGCTATAAACTTCAGTAACCATAATGTTCAAAAATTCGAAATTTTGTTTTACATAATTATCTTTACTTCTAAATCTATTCTGTCATAATATCGAGTACTATAAAAATTGAATCTCCTAATTTTGCATGAAATAAAGTCATATGTCCTAAGTATTGTATTATCATCATCTGCCTAGCCTTTTCCCAAGAAGCCTTTTTCCAAGTATTGTATTATATAATGTGTATTATTTTGAATGTTCATTTATAATAAAATTGTTAGCTCTAAAACGTTTGCTAAAAATTAGGTTTTAGTGACAGAAACGAATCGCTGTAAATCCGACTCCGCGTAGTCTTGTCTGCCCTACCCCTATAGTGTAATTTAAAATCGCGTAGGCGCGTAGGGGCGAGGCGGCCCGCGGGCTGAGGAGCAGGAGGCTGTGAGCGAGCCACCGCAGCGCCGGAGCCGTGACAGAAACCATGCCTGCTGCATGTTGCATGTTGCATGCTCGCTTGCATGCTGCATGCTTGCTGCATGCTTGCTGCATGCTTGCTGCATGCTTGTTGCATGCTTGCTTGCATGCTGCATGCTGCGTGTTTGCTTCCATGCTGCATGCTTGCTGCATGCTGCGTGTTTGCTTCCATGCTGCATGCTTGCTTGCATGCTGCATGCTGCGTGTTTGCTTCCATGCTGCTTGCTTGCCGGCATGCAGCATGCTGCGTGTTTGCTTCCATGCTGCATGCTTGCTGCATGCATGTTACTTTAAATCCTTTACACAGAAATGGGGGCCCCGCGAAGCGGGGCTCCGTCCATACTAGGATGCAAGAGCGAGCGAATGACAATATAAATACCTTTACCGTGCATCGAAGTCTAGTAGTGTCGCAGTGAAGATCTATCGCGGTAACGTGCATGGAAGTGTAGTGGCGTCGCAGAGACGGGTCTTTCGCAGTTACGTGCATCGCAATATTGTAGCATCGTATTAGCATTTATCGATATTTTGTGCTTCGATATTCCGTATTCTACTCGTATATTTGTCTTGCTATTCAGTTTTACAAGGCGTTTTTATTTCGGAATTATAATTAATTCGGAATTCTAATTAATCGGAATTCGTATTTTTGATGTTTCGAATTTTCATTAATTCGGACTTTTTGTTATTCGATCTATTGGAACTCGGTATTTTGAGAATAGTACTTATAAACGTTAGGAATATTGAAATCTCGGAATTATAAAAATAGGATGAATGATAAATCGGAGTTGTTATATTAGGAATTTTGAACCATTCGGAATTATGAAGATCGGTATTTTGAAATTCGTATTTGTGACTGTCGGAATAAAGTTTTTCGTATTTATGTAGTGTACCCGTTCTACCCATGAATATAAACAACTTTCACTAGTCCCGGTAAGACGGAGGTGCACCTATAGTACACTCCCGGTAAGGCAGAGGTGCACCTATAGTACACTCCCGGTAAGGCAGAGGTGCACCTATAGTACACTCCCGGTAAGGCAGAGGTGCACCTATAGTACACTCCCGGTAAGGCAGAGGTGCACCTATAGTACACTCCAGGAAGGCAGAGGTGCACCTATTAGTACACTTCCGGTAAAGCAGAGGTGCACATACATATAGTACACTCCCGGTAAGGTAGAGGTGCACCCATAGTACACTACCGGTAAGGCAGATGTGCACTCCCATTTCGCCAGTTATATTTAAGTCCCATATAACAGGGGTAAGCCTGTTTCTTATTACGCCATGATTAATTTGTTATTCCCAAAAACAAATTATTGCAATAACTGCAAATTATTGCAGTTATTTGTTGCAACTACTTATTATGAAGCCTATAACTTTTTACGAAGCCATCGACACGCTCTACATCTTCATGTAAATATTATTCATACTTCCTCCATTTTATTCGAGCGACATTTCGGCGGGTCGTGTGACAAACTATATTTGTTACTTGTCGTTAGCGTGCACAAAGTGTTGTCACGGCGAGCCCAACATAGTTTGCGGCCGGCTTTATTAAAATTTTAGTAAAAGCTACCCGTAGCGCCGCGGCGCTCTGGACGGCGCCGGTGTTAGCGTACTGCCACACTTGCCCAAATGTTACGTGAAAATTGGTCGAGCTGCGGTCTTTTACCTCCTTTGTCAAAGTGGACGCCCTGGCATGTTTAACACCAGATTATGCTTTGTGAAAATAATCTGGTTCTAAACTTATTAAATGCAATATTTTAGTAGTTTATATGCTACCAACCCTCTTGTCCCAAGTAGGCAAACCTTCGCCAAAAATTTAAGTCAGTAAAAAAAACCAGCCAAGTGTGTGTCGGTCCACGCACAATGAAGGGATGTAGTTGGGATGAATTTATCCCAAGAATAAACTTAACTTTGTTGTTGGAAACATATTCTCCCGTACATCGATATACGTCGCGGTCAATCCTCCAACACTGCAAATGTAAAAAAAACTACAAATTATACATTTTTCCGTTAAAATATTACAGAATTCGTAACAGTTAAATAATGTTACGAATCATTTCGAATACTATCCACTTCACATTTATTCATAAAGTGGCTCGGCGTGATATTGTAGATGTCACTGGTTCGAGTCCGGTTCGCTCTATATTATATAGAAATCCAATAATTGTGACAGCTGTAGAACTCACTCATGCACGACGATTCAATATTGAACTTATGTGCAAACAGACTTGAAATTATGGATTACCAAAATGAACAAAGAGAAAACTTCAGAAAGCAGCATTATCTTTCGGTTTTGCTAATAGGAAGTTAATGACGACAGGTCATCACAAGCCTTCAAATAAAAACGGACTTGGGTCCCTTTGCCGTATTTAATTACGCTTTGTAGACTGCTCGGTGACTGCCGTTTATCGGTTACTTTCCTTTACGTACCTCTTACAACTCAAAGAAAAATAAACCGCTTATAGCGATAGGACCGCCCATTGTGTCGCCCTACCACGAACCACACGAAAAATAGAACTTTTAGAATAACATTAGCATCTATAACCACTCGCAAAAATCTAATTTTCAATACTTAGTAAAGCCTGGTATTTGGATAACCGGTTTCAGGAATGCGAAATGCGAAAAGATCTATAAGAATAGCTATTCAAAAGGATTTTTTGTATGTTTAGTTAGTTAGTCATTTAATTTAGTACCTACCTAGTGTAAATAGTTAGTTGCGTTATACACACATCAAAAGTGTCTAGGGATCAACATATATTTTTGCAATAACTTTTCTCCTGATTGATATTAATTAAAATTTTCTTTAAGGATTCATCAAATAAAGTGTTTTCGTTTGTCACAGTAACGATAAACCAAGTCACCTTTGCATTAATAAAGAAATTTGCCATTTTCCTAATAAAGGGATTTTTGACATTTGAACCACTAACACAAAAGTTCGAAAAAAAGACTGAAATAACAGTTTTCTTTAAAATTTTATTGGGTAACTTAAACAATTAATAATCCGTGTTTCTACCGCGAACACTAACAACACAAGAACATCGGTTTGGCATACTCAAAATGAGTTCATCCAAATCACGCTGTGGAATGGCCGCCCATGTTCGTTGCAACAACAAAAAAAGGTCTTCTTGCGACTGGATACCCTCCATATTCGGCAGAGCTCTTCTCTGTAGCATATCCCATGCATGCTCAATCGGGTTCAAGTCTGGCGACTGAGCAGGCCAGGGCAGGACATTGATGTTAGCTGCGGCGAGAGTCTGTCTTACAACTCTTGCGGTGTGCGGTCGTGCATTATCATACATTAACTGAAATAAGGGACCGATTTGCACTTGTAGAGGAACGATGACGTCTGATACAATCGTCTCAGCATAAATTTGAGCGTTGAGGTTGCCTCTGATCCAAATCAACTCAGTTCTTCCGCCGATCCAAATACCCGCCCATACCATGATGGTTCCACCACTATAAGGATGGACTTCCTGGCAGGATTTTAATCGCTGTTGGCGTCCAGGGGTTCTCCAGTGTCGTATACGTCTTGTATCCGGTCTCATACCAAAACGAGACTCATCAGAAAAGCACACGAAACGCCATTGTTCTTCTGCCCAATTTCTGTGTTCAAGAGCCCATTGATATCGAATCCTACGATTGTGCATTGCTATAGGTGGTACCCGTAGCGGTCTTCGGGAATGAAGGTTCACTTTATGCAAGCGGTTTCTGACTGTTTGGTCGCTAATTAAGTTCCCTGAAGAGTGATGAAGCCTCACGGCTAACATCATGGCGGTTATTGTTGGAGCTCTTCGAGTTAAGATTTGAATGTATCGGTCTTGTCTCCGTGTGGTGCAGCGATACCGTCCTCCATGGCGCTCAGCCACGGTACCAGTGCTTCGGTAACGTGTCCAAAGTCGACTGATAACACTCTGACTTGTATTCAGAGCTAAAGCCACAGTACGTTGCCGGGAACCAGCTTCTATCATTCCCACGGCTCTGAGCATTTCTTCCCTGCTTAAATGACGTCGCCGCTCCATAATAACGTTGGTTTTAATCAGTAGTAGGGAAACAGTAGCACTAATAATGTCTTCAATGCGTTGTATGTTTTTATAGGGAAAATATTGACAGCTGATTTTCATCTTTTACTCGAATTTGATTCACAGTTCCTGATTCAAATTATGAAATGCACCAAAAAGGATCCATATAAATTTATAAAATCATAAATTTATTACAAAGCCACATCTCAATCTCAAGAAATCCGCATAAAAATGCTTGATCCCTAGACACTTTTGATGTGTGTATATTGTATATAATCTTTTTAATGTTTATGAATTAATAACTAAATAAACCGGCTATTCCTTATCGATCTATTTTTATATATCCCATTCATAACAAACTCTCAAATCAGCTCTTTGGAAATAAGCCGAACATTACCTAAACGCGTAGCGCAACGAAGTAAATGGCGTCAGTTATTTATTATCTACAGTTATTTACGAATACGATACGTTATATACTTTTTGGTGTTGGCAGCATTTTTTTATGGTGATGTTTGTAACATAATATCTACTCTTTTTATTATAAATGTTCCTCGTGTATTGTTACGGAAAATAATTAGAATAGAATATAATAACCTTTTATTATGTACATACCATATAAATAACAGATATAAATGTAGAAAAGTTACATAGCGCGACACAATGGGCGGTCCTATCGCTACAAGCGTTCTTTTTTCTTTTTAGCTCTTTCACTGTTCTTTTCGGTCGGTCTAAAATAAATGTAGCCACCCATCCAAAAAACTACCCCAGCCAGCACACTTTAACCTTGGAAATGTATCTTCGTGGCTGTAAAGTATTATAGTCAAACACAAAAAGAGCCAGCAAAACAAACAAAACCTTCATCATCATCATCATTTCGAGTTATTCCGTTCCAGCCAAAAGACGTCCACTGCTGGAGATAGGCCTCCCCCAAAAGGGGGGGGTTTGCCATAATCGCCACGCTTGGCAAGCGGGTTGGCGATCGCAGTATAGTATGGTGGTGGAATGCATAGAGAACGCTGCTGCCCATTCTCCAGTACGCCCCTTAGTCGCCTTTTACGACACCCACGGAAAGTATGGGGTGGTGCTATTCTTTAAGTCCGGCACCACACAGATAACAAAACCTTACCACTAAAATATACAATTAAACACTTGTTGTCAAAAAAGGAAAGACGACTATTCATATAATTATATTTCTTTAATACTGATACCGAAACCGCTAAAAATAAAGCCATTCCCAGCCTTTAAAATGCAAATATACTTACAGTTTTTAAAACAAAATTCTCATTGTGAGCTGAGCAAAAACTTGCCCATTTCACACTAACACTGAATAACTGAATAACTGTTATAACCGCTGGAAAAAACCGCAAACGGCTTCAATTAAACGTAACGCCGGCGAAAACTTGCAAAGGCGAATATTAAAACAATCGACGGTATGAATTGAGTGGAATTAATTAAACGGTGGCCACAGAGCGGGCGCGAACAGAAGGAACACTTCTAACATCGCACAGTTACCTCACACAGAAAATCAACTATTAGTCTTAATACAATTCCAATCACAATTCCTCTTAATTTCAATTCCTCGATTCAGTGATCTTGTTTAAGAGTTTCTTTGTTTGCCCAAATACACAGGTTGAATTTACTACCTAGTGGATTGTTTGAATTTATTTATTTTTAGCAAAGCAGTAAGTTACGCTGAAACTTACAAATATTGCACGATCTCGGGCGAGACGGCAAGCCACCTTGCCGGACTGCCGCCATAGGATCTGGAGGCGATAGTCCTCGCGCGCCTGTATGAGTGGCGCACGGAGGCCCTACGCCGGGGGGAAACTCCGCTTCTGCGGCAAATCGCGACGGAGCGGACAGACCTCCGGTGCGATCGCATGGCGGCATGGAAAGAGCGTCTGTCGCAACCCAGCGCAGCACCCACGATAGCGGCGATAAGACCCCTCTTTGAGGAGTGGCTAGAGAGGCGCCACGGCGCCCTCACCTACCGCCTGACGCAGGTCCTCACCGGACACGGATGTTTCGGGAGGTTCCTGCACATTATCAGGCGGGAGGAAACGCCTAGGTGTCACCATTGCCAGGATCGCCTAGAGGACACGGTGGAGCACACGGTGGTCTGCCCCGTTTGGGCGGAGCACCGCCGTGTCCTCGTAGCGGCGATCGGCAGCGGCGGCGACCTCTCGCGTCCGGCCCTGGTGGAAGCCATGGTCCGGAGCGAGAGGTAGTGGGAGGCAGTCACCTCCTTCGGCGAAGCAGTGATGCTAGCGAAGGAGATGGCGCGATGGATAAGGGAGAGAGCCTCCCGTCCCCGCCGCCGCGGGAGACGCTCCGGACGTCGGGAGCCACGGGACGACTCCGCGGGCCTGCGGCCGGAGAGTAATGGGTAGCTCACCGTCCGATCAGGACCATGCCCGTGCCGGACGGCGCGTACGTATTCCACGCGCGCCTCAAAGAGATGTCAGCATTAAGGAAGGGGCCCCATAGGGCCGAAGCTTGCCGGGGTAGCGGGATCGTCCGAAAGGGTTACCGCTACCCCGGAACAAAGGGCTAAGGAAGGAAGGTGGGTTTTAATCAGTAAGAGTCTGACACTCCCTTTCGCTCCACCCAGAGCGGGAGGGGTGATTTGATGATTTCCCAGCCAAAAAAAAAAAACGCACGTCAGCATCGCCAGCCTCCTGCCCATATCCCAATATATTTGTGGTCGGCGGAAGCATGTCTTCTTCTTCGATAAATCTCTATTTCTCTCATTAGTCATCTCATTTCTAGCCATATCAACTTTCACACAATCCATCCATGATTTCTTTGATCACCATCCACGATTTCACATTCATACCCAAATTACTTTCCTCACAACATTGTTATTCATTCCTCTAAATTGCATGGCGGCACCATGACAAACAATTAATTTCACATATTAGCAAGCATGTATTGTGAGATTGTTATAACTATACTGTTCCAAATAACCCTTTTGCCTCTCCCTAGTATGTGTCAGAGGCACGATTGGGCTCGATAGGGTAGGGTTGGGCCGTCCGTTGGCCTCGGGCCAGACTGTCACTGTGGGAGTGTGGGTTTGGCACCCGGGCGAATAACGCAACCATTTTGACGTTTTTCAGTTATTGATGTTTGGAAATGCGAAAACCCTTCTGGCTTGTAAAGATTATGTCAAGAAATTATTGATGGTTTCAAAAAAATACTTTAATTGGTAAGTACGACCAATGTTAGTTTACTGTGCGCCAAACATATTATTTTGTGTCGAAATTAGGTAGCTTTATACTAAAATTGTGGGTTAGTTATTAATTTTAAAGTGTAATTAAAAGCCACGAGTAAGCTAATATATTATGAAGGCTAATTTGTATTATTTAAAGTGTTGCTATTTTCGGAGTCGTTTGATTTATTAAAAATAAATAGCTTTCTAATCTACCTTTTAACTGAGCTAATACACGTCTTTTAAAGTTGACTTCTCTAGAGTCTTACTTATATATAATGCGTACAAATAAAACTAGATTCCGGTGCCTTACTAAAAGCAACTAGCCCTAGATATCAAAAGCAAAAATCTAGTTTTATCTTATAAGCACTTGAGTCCACTTTATGGCACTCTGGCATTTTCCCAAAATGTTAAGACAAAAATGTCCAGTGACAATTGCCAGAAGCCGTGGGTTGTTGCAGCATCGCGTTATAGTATCGGTTGCAGCAACAAACACAGCGCTGATGTTATATTCATGTTGCGATCTGTTTGGACACGTGCACTTCATTGCAGACTGAAATAAAAGCCCGACCATTGTATGACAGGGTGAACTGTAAGAATTTCCAGTTGTAAATATTGATAGAGTCAAGCATTATTATGAAAATTTAAAACTCATATTAAAAGTACGCTTTGTAAACAAGGATATCACAAATTAGAGGATTATATCCTAGATAAGAATGCTTGGAAACATACTGGTCCTGCTCCATAGGACAATCTAGAGTCTAGTCAAAATCAAACTGGTTGCTAATTTAATTGATATTTCTTAATTTTTTATGACATTGATTTTTACTTTCTGTGACTATAGTAACTCACACACTTGTTAAAATTCTAAGAAAGTCATTTACTTTTACAATATTTATTTTTATTTATTTTACCATTTATGTACACACATATATAAACAGACAAGAAAAAAACAGAACAGAAAAATAGGTACAAAGGTGATGCTTATTTCATAAGAAATCTCTTCCAGCATACCTGCGATAGGACAATAAATAGAGAGATGTAGACAGCGTGCGAAAGAGTAAAGGAGACAAAAAATAACACATAAAATCTAAAAACAATTCACTTAATAAAACTAAACAAGTATTATGAGAATATACTTACTTACATACATACAAATAAACATACATACTTCCAAAATAAATATCACTAGAATTTTAATAAATATAATGCAATCAAAATAATAAATACATACACAACTATGATAAAGTGGAAAGATAGTGTTCCTTAACTTTTCTTTTAAAAACTGCAACAGTTTGGCAGTCCCTAATTTCAGCCGGTAGTGAATTCCACAGCCGCACCGCGTGCACTGTGAAGGAGTAAGAGTAGAAGTCGGTGGAGTGGGGAGGGGACTTAAGAAGGTTCTTAAGATGCGACCTGCAAGGCGCATCTGAAGGACGGGCGTAGGAAAAACGCTCCCGCAGATAGGATGGTGTTTTAGGATTGTGAAGGAGATTGAATAGCAAGCACAATATCCGCGAGTTCCTGCGAAGTCGAATGGGGAGCCACTTGAGGATCTTGCGAAAGTTGGAGACATGATCATACTTTTTAAGGTTAAAAACAAAACGAATACAGATATTTTGCAAACGCTCAAGTTTATTTAATAGCTCCTCGGTGGCATCCAAATAACAGGCATCGGCGTAATCAATAATGGGCTGAATGAGGGTTTGAGCAAGAGAGATTTTAGTGTTCAAGGGCAAGAAGCCCTGGAGACATTTCAACGAATGGAACGTGTAGTGCACTTTGCGACTGACTTGTGCAACATGAGCAGTCCACGACAAGTAAGAGTCCATGGTCACCCCCAGGTTTTTAACCGAATGAGCATATTCAATCTGAACTCCATTCAGACAGAGTGGAGACAGCGACGCAACATCGAGCCTATTCCGCATATACCTGCTGCCGATAATTATGGCCTGAGATTTCCTAGGGTTGATTTGCAGTCCAAATGACCGCGACCACTCACTAATCAAATCCAGGTCACTGTTCATGGCAGAAACAGCGGCTTCCGCATCTTCCCTTAAGAAATTGTTGTAAAGCTGCAGGTCGTCGGCATAGAGATGGAAGTAGGAAGAGATGACTCGGGTGATAGAGTTAATAAAAATAGAAAAGAGAAGAGGAGAGAGAACGCCACCCTGAGGCACACCCGCAGTAAGAGAGCACCAATCAGAAGACGACTCGTCGAGACGGACCCGCTGTGAGCGGCCTTTAAGATAGGAGTTAAACCAACCAATAGCGGAAGAGGAGAAATTCAGAGATTTAAGGATCCCAAGGAGGATATCGAAATCGACAGAGTTAAAGGCACTGCTAAAGTCGAGAAGTACAAGTAAAGTAAGAGATTTGTGGTCCATTGCCCAGCGGATGTCCTCAGTAACCTTCAACAGAGCCGTTACTGTACTATGACCAGGTCGAAAACCAGACTGAAAAGGACTAAGGAGGTCATTCGCAGATAAAAAGACAAAAAGTTGTTGGTGAACAATATGCTCAAGAACTTTGGAGAGAAATGGGAGGATAGAAATGGGACGGAAATCGGTGGGTGAGACCGGCTTAGGAATTTTGGGTAAGGGGATGATATGAGCTTGTTTCCAGACCTCAGGAACAGTACTAGAAAACAAGGAGAAATTAAAAATGTGGGTCAAAACGGGAAGTAGTGTAGGGAGGATAGGAGAAATCATTCTTGAACAAATATTGTCATTACCAACCGCAGTAGAGGAGATAGCACAGATAGATTTTTTGACTTCACTTTCACTCACTTGACTCAATTGAAAAGGAGATATATTTGTAAATATGTGAGCACCATGTATCTATGACATAATTGATTTACCTGTCATTGCTTTATTTTTAATTATTTTCACCTTTTGTGATAGACTAATTTAATTCTAGGTGCATCATCTTCACATATTATTATTATAACGAATGTATACAAAACCTTGTAAAACATTTTAAAAGAGTAGCGGTGGAGTTTCTTGCCCATTCTTTTCCATACGAACACTAGCTTTTGGAAGGGGCAGTAGTGGAGAATTGGGGGTTCTGCATCACTTGCTCGCTGCGCTCGGCAAGTGATGCAGAATCCCCAATTCTATTTACGGTCTACGATACAATTCGCAATGCAGATTGTATATTGTATTACATTCGACGGTGCGGTGTTGAACAAGTGGCTGTGGAACAACATTTTATAAACAACAATATCAAGTTCGACCGTTGAGCATCGTTACATTGAATTGACGTGGTGCACATCTTGCACTAATGAATGACGGCCTCATTCTGCATATTTCGCACTCCTATCTGTATCCATTGATGAATTAATGAATATAAAAAAATTGTGATGACTGTCCATAGGTAGGACTATGCAATTAGCAGTTTCCCAATTTCTTTGGACATGTTTATAGACGATGTTGTTAATGATGTGATAAAATATTGGGCCGAACCCCCAATTCCATTTTAAATGGTTTATAATACAGATTGAATTAAGGTTTCATTGGGCTTAGTCGCTTATTTAATGAGAAATGACTGACATGACGAAAGTCTGTCTGATAGGTAGAACAATGCAGTGCACCTCAATTATCAGTTTGTCAATGTATTTGTACTAGATAATAGATAGTAATAAAATTATTAATTCTGCTAAGATGAGTTTTATCTAAATTGATGAATACGTACGACTGTTTATCATGTATTTTAGCATTGAAGTATTTATGCAATATTACTTAATACAGTATCTTACCTATATTACTATTCTCTTTCACTTTTGATAATTACATACAAGATTTTTTATTATAAAAGAATTAAAAAAAAATAGTCAAAAACAAAATCCAGACCGAAACAAATACTTATTTGTTTCGTGCGGGAATTGAACCCGCGACACTTGACGTGTTAATGTGATGTGAAGAGTTCTTAACCTAGGTGCCACACGTGTCGTCAATGACAAGATAAAATACTGGACTACTATCCTCACATAACACATCCGTAATGAACAAGGTATTTCGAGTAACATTTTTATTTTGATATTTACTGAACAAATAAAATACATGCGATGCTTGAGTATTTTAAGTGTAATGCAGTCACTTAATTGTGAATATATTATTAGAAGAGAAGGGATTTTTTAAAATTATTCTGTATAATTATTAGCTAGGCCACGTTTCTTTGTTCGTGTGGAGGTCGTACCTACTAAATAAACTTTAACAAGCTTCAAAAGATAAAACGAAATTCTCGTAAAGCAGGTTCTGTTTAACCTTTTAATAACTAATATATAATAATTATACTTTAAGGTTTTCTAATAGGTACCTAAAATATTTTGGAGTTCAATTTATATTAGTCATACTCAATGTTAATATGAAAGACTTGATATGGTTGGTCTCTCGAATTTCATGATGGAGAGACCCATTTGAATGCAAGTACATACGATTACCTTATAAAAATTTCGTCTCAGTTTTCAGCGACAGCGCGGCGCCGTCTAATAAATCCTCCTTAAATGGTAAGTTAGGGCAACGTTACAATTGAGTATGAATGATGATTAAGAAATTAGTAATTATAAATCTTATGCACAATACGCTTAAGGATTAAAACTGTATGTCAATATTCATGCCTGATTTTAAATAAACTATAACTAATAACCATTCCTTCTGTGTGTATACCGTTTTACAATTGATGGTTATAAAATCAGTGTCATCTGGAGATAATCTCCCACAATATTTTTTTTAGCAGTGCGTTCTGCAGTGCTCCGTATAACTTAACATCGTTTCATTTTTATAATAAGTAAAAACTGTAAGTATGTACGTATCATTTTAACTATTTTTTTATTATAAGTGTATGTGTGTGTGTGTGTGAGTGCGTCTGAGCGTTTTTATTAGTACCTAGGTGTTATAGGTTTAGAAGTCACTGCCTTGCAGGAAAAATTGTTTGGCGTGACAGGAGCCTAATAGTTATGTAAGTATGTAGTATCATGAATGGACTGGATGATAATAGTCGTAACTCAACGTTTAAATGTTTGTAAGACAAGTAAACCGGTTTTACAAAATGTTATAATTTTGTTTTATTTTCAGGTTTCCCAATCCATTTGACTCCGACTCTGAAGTGATCCCTATATCACAAAAGAAGAAGCCAAGTAAGCCTAAGCCTAAAGCAAAACGAAAAACTAAAAAACCGCTCCAACAACAACTGGATGGTAGTGGGTCTGAATCAGAGGCCGACCCTTCGATTGCACCTGCTGCTGCGTCTATATCGGCTAAAAAGAAACGAAAATGCCCCATCTTCAATGATTCCGAGGTAAGTTGAGATAAAATTGTGATTTAATCATTTTATTTTGACAGTCCGGTTGGCCCAGTAGCTGAGCGATTGGCTGCTGTGCTGTGTGTTGCGGGTTCGATTTCGCAGCGCAACCGTTCGAAAAATACAGGGGTGATGTTATGTATTGTTATAGATAAAAGTTAACGTTTACTTGAATGATTTTCTAAAAGGATTTGTACAGTTTACAATTTCAAAGGTCTAAAAGATTTCATTTACATGTTTGAGACCGTAATAAATCGATGAAGATTATGGATGCCTTAAGATATTATTGTTATGGTACCTATATAATAATAGCAGAGGGCTGATGATCATTATGAATCAGCACATTATAATGATGATATAATAATAATGAAGTATTTTTTCTTCGATTCCAGGATGAAGAGCAACGTGAACCAATTCGTGCATCGAAACTGAAGAGCTACCTGACGCGTCGAGTCGGTTCTGGTTATACTATGCAAAGTAACCCCACAAAGTGCGGAGAATATTATGTTGAGGTCCGCATATCGAATAGTCAGGAGTTAGAGGCCATAACAACTACCGACCGTTGGAAACATTCACTGGTTTGTTTCAAAACAGCGGTAAATGACGCTAGCCCAACTTGGAATGCGGTTACTCAGTTGGTTGCAGCAGTTAAAGAGGATTACTCCTCTATCCAACCAATTTTGTACCCCCAAAACCATTTTTAAACCCTTCTTTTTTCTGTAAAGTTTAACACATTACTTAACTTTTATTAAATTGTATAACTTTATACTTAACTATATTTTAGTATTAAACTTGGTTTAATCCTTTATAATATTGGGCATAATATACATAGGTTGTATATTGTCTGATTTAGTATGCTTTTTATTTTATTTTTTTATTTGAATAGATATCTACTAACCATGTAACTCATATTTTTTGCATTGTTCTCTTACAGAGTCTACTTAGTAGATCAAAACAAAAAACTTAAATAAAAATATAAAATTGAAAACACAATATAATTTTCATAAAATATTATAATCTTAAATAAATTTTTTCTATGAAAATAGAAATAATGGTTTTCTAATTATATTTTTTGCATTGTTCTCTTACAGAGTCTACTTAGTAGATCAAAACAAAAACCTAAATAAAAATATAAAATTAAAAACACAATATAATTTTCATAAAATATTATTCTCATAAATAAAATTTTACTATGAAAATAGAAATAAAGGCTTTCTAATTATATTTTTTGCATTGTTCTCTTACAGAGTCTACTTAGTAGATCAAAACAAAAACCTAAATAACAATATAAAATTGAAAACACAATATAATTTTCATAAAATAAAATTTTACTACGAAAATAGAAATAAAGGTTTTCTAATTATATTTTTTTGCATTTGTTCTCTTACAGAGTCTACTTAGTAGATCAAAACAAAAACCTAAATAACAATATAAAATTGAAAACACAATATAATTTTCATAAAATATTATTATCTTAACTAAAATTTTACTACGAAAATAGAAATAAAGGTTTTCTAATTATCTGATTTAGTATGGTTTTTATTTTATTTTTATTTGAGTAGGTATCTACTAACCATGTAACTTATTTTTTTACACTGTTCTCTTACAGAGTCTACTTAGTAGATCAAAACAGAAAACTTAAATAAAAACATAAAATTGAAAACACAATATAATTTTCATAAAATATTATTATCTTAAATAAAATTTTACTACGAAAATAGAAATAAAGGTTTTCTAATTATATTTTTTGCATTGTTCTCTTACAGAGTCTACTTAGTAGATCAAAACAAAAACCTAAATAAAAATTGAAAATTGAAAACACAATATAATTTTCATAAAATATTATTATCTAAAATAAAAATTTACTACGAAAATAGAAATAGAGGTTTTCTAAAATTATTTAAAATGGTTTTCTGTCAAACTTGTAACATCAACGTTCACAATTATTCTTCTCACAAAAAAACCAACATTCATAAATCTAATAACCTCATAAAAACTAAATTTGATAATGTCTGGGTAATAGCTTGCGCTTTTAAAAACAAAATAGTCAGTTACAAAATAAATCCTCAAAGTTTTACTATTACACCTGAAAAGTTTTTAACTGAAGCTTTAGACACATGTTGTTATCTAATTAAAGAATTATTAAAACAACACGTTTCTTTGAAAGTCAATTTCGAACTTTTTATTTCGTACACCTTACCTAAAAATTATGAAATTAGTCTTAAATCTTTTAACACAAGGTATGCAATTATACTTCAAAGCACAGATATATTATCCATTTACCATGCGTTTGCAGAAAAAATCTTAAATAAATGTTCCGAGTTCGAACTAAGTGAGTCAGGCTGGACAATCGAATCGATAAGTCATTTAGAAATTAATTTTGTTAAATACTGTCCTCTGAGAGCGGGTTCTTATTTAGAATTACCTAAACGAATTCAAAATACGAAATCATGTCTCAACATAGGCAATAAAGATAATCATTGTTTTCTTTGGAGCATTGTAGCATATTTGTACCCAGCAAAGAATAACCCCAATAGAGTTACATCATATCCTCACTATTCAAAAGTGTTAAACATTACAAACATGACATTTCCGCCCAGTTTAGACGATATAAAATTATTTGAAGACTTAAATCCAAACGTAAGTGTTAATGTTTATGGTTTGGAACAGAATGACTATGTAACAGGGCCATTATATAAAACTTTAAAAAGAAAACTTTATCATGTAAATTTACTTTATTTCAATAATAACGGTAAAAGTCATTTTTGCTTAATTAAATATTTTAGTAAGCTTGTACACAGACAACTTACAAAACATAAGTCTAAGATATATCTATGTGACGAATGTTTTTTGTATTTTGACTCACCAGAAAAACTATGTACTCATAGTTGTTCAAGAGTGCAGACTATACTTCCCGAAGAAAACTCAAAACTTTGTTTTTCAAATTTGAATAGAACGCAAAGAGTTCCAATTGTTATTTACGGTGATTTTGAAAGTCTATTACATGAATATTCAGACAAAAATAAATCCACATGTGTAGAAAATATACAAATCCATTCGGCAAGTTGTTATGGATATTACATTTTTTGTCAGTCTAAACCTGAATTAAATGAGTTTAGATCATATAGGGGGCCAAACTGCTCGAAAAAGTTCGTTGAATCTATTAGTCAGGATGTAATAAGACTTCATAGACTAATGTCGGAGGTCAAACCCATGATAATTAGCAAAGATCAACAAATGTCTTTAAACAATGCTAAACAATGTCACTTATGTAAGAAAACATTTTCTGATACTGACCTCGTTGTCGCTGATCATGATCATTTCACAGGAATGTATAGAGGACCAGCACATAATACATGTAATTTAAATGCAAAATCTTGTCCATTTATACCGATCATATTTCATAATCTTTCTGGCTATGATTGTCATTTGTTTATAAAAGAACTTTCAGCTCTATGCGGTCGTATAAATCTTATTCCCAAAAACAAAGAAAAATATATTTCTTTCACAAAATTCGTCCCGATTGACAAGAAAAATGTAGCTCAGTTAAAGTTTATCGATTCTTTTAATTTTTTAAGTTCAAGCCTAGATAATTTAATAAAAACGATGAAAACGGAAGATTTTCAAAACTTGCGAAAGTTTTTTAATGATGATTATTTGTTTAATTTAGTATGCAAGAAGGGTGTATACTGTTATGATTACATTGATTCATGGGATCGTTATAAAGATACAAAATTGCCAGATTCATCAAAGTTTTATAATAAACTGACATCTCAATCTATTTCGGATGAAGATTATAATCATGCATTAAAAGTCTGGAATGCATTTGATATTTCTAATTTAGGGGAGTACACAGACTTATATTTGAAATGCGATGTCCTACTTTTATGTGATGTTTTTGAAAAGTTTAGAACAATGAGTATAAAGTATTATAACCTTGATCCTTGTTATTATGTATCATCACCGTCGCTGAGTTGGGATGCAATGTTATTATATACTAAAATTAATTTAGACTTAATTTCAGATATTGATATGTATCAAATGTTAGAACAAGGTATAAGAGGGGGCCTTGCCCAGTGTTCTTTAAGATATGCGAAGGCAAATAATAAGTATCTTCCAAATTATAACAATAAGAAACCTAACAGCTATTTAATTTATCTTGATTGTGTAAATTTATATGGCCATGCTATGATGCAACCGCTTCCTACTAGAAACTTTAGGTTTTTAAACGAACACGAAATAAATAATTTTAATGTAATGTATATTTTAAATGATAGTGATACAGGATTTATTTTGGAAGTTGACTTATGTTATCCTTATAAAATTCACGATTCTCATTCAGATTTACCATTTGCCGCTGAAAAATTCGCTCCACCAGGTAGTAAAAATGTTAAACTTATTGCTAATCTGTATGATAAACATAAATATATCATTCACTATGTTCATCTAAAAGAATGTATACAAAATGGGCTTATTTTGCTAAAGATATATAGAATACTAGCGTTTGAACAAACTTCATTTTTGGCTCCATATATCTTGTTGAATACTACTCTTAGACAGAATGCGGCTTCCGAATTTGAAAAAGACTTTTTTAAAAAACAAAACAACTCCATTTTTGGAAAAACTATTGAAAACAAAAGAAAACAAGTCGATGTAAAATTGGTTAATGTATGGAAAGATATTCATAATAAAACTAACAAAATTTGTGGAGCTGAAAAATATGTGAGTGCTCCAAATTTCAAAAGTTTATCTGTATTTTCTGATACTTTAGTAGCAATCCAGTTACAACAAACTAAAATTGTTCTTGATAGACCAATTTATATTGGTTTCTCAATATTGGAATTGGCTAAGAGTCATTTGTATCGTTTTCATTACTCAGTGATGAAACGTTTATACGAAAATAATATTCAACTTTGTTATACGGATACTGACAGCCTTTTGTATTTACTGTATACAGAAGATTTCTATGAGGACATGAAAAATAATATAAAATACTTTGATACGAGCAACTTTGAAAATGGAAATCAATTTAATATGCCTAAAGCAAATTGTAAAATACCAGGTTTTTTTAAGGATGAAATGGGTGGTGATATAATATCAGAGTTTGTAGGTTTAAGAGCGAAATTGTATTGTATAGACTCTCTAACTTCTTCAATCATCAAAGCAAAAGGTGTAAAAAAATCAGCTGTGAAAAAACTAGATATTAAAAAATATAAACGAGCTTTATGGTACAATGAATGCCTAAGAGATGACATGTGTATTATAAAGTCGAAAAATCATAACATTTTTACTCAGAAAATTAATAAGCTGGTTCTTAGTAGGAATGATGATAAAAGACAAATAATGGAAGATGGTTGTAAAACTTTGCCATGGGGGCATCATAAAACAGTATTTTAATCAAGTGCTGTGTAAGATTACAATGCGTTAATTTAAGGTGTCTATTTATGCAAAAATAAATAAAGTTAAATGTATTGACATATTATAATATAAAATAAATGATTTGTAATCAAATAAATGTGTTTAAATGTGATATTTTATACCTACTTCCTATTTAAACTAAGTAGTAAAAGAAAATGAAACTCAAGAATAGTTGATAGTCATAACATTTATTTAATTTTCACAGAAATGTAATCTTTTTAATTGTTTTACATCATAATGATTTAATAGAACATTAGCAGACGACTATACATGTTTTAAAAAATAATCAGATCTCGAAACAATAATAAAACAATAAGTAACAAAATATACATCATAATTATTGGCTAATTAACTCAAGTATACATTTTGTTTGTCCGTACAAACTACAACTATTGATTAGTACAAACTACAACTTTTAAACTAAGTAGTAAAAGAAAATGAAACTCAAGAATAGTTTTTTTTTTTTTTTTTTTTTTTTAATTTAAGGGCTTTGTCGCTTAGCGACCACATCGCCCAGTGCAGAAAAACACAAAATATAGATTACGATCTATCTTATAACTAACTTGTACAATTGTTTAGCCTTATCGGAAACTGGAAAAGCAAGGATGGTATTACAAAAGCCAATATCATACATTTTATATAGTCCGAAAACATTAATTCTAGTATTTTCATTCCGGACACACTCCATCAGAATATGAAAGACATCCTCAACCACTCCACAGTCATCACAATTAGGAGACAAAGCTTTCCTCATTAAGTAATAAAACTTATTTGATGGAATATGTCCGGAACGAAGTCTTAAGGCTATAGTAATTAGATTTTTATTGAGGTCACAATCAATCCACGGAACCCGAGAGATCTCTGGCTGGATAGTTCGATACCATATCCCTTTCTCTTTTGATCTTTCATCAAAATACTCCTGCCACAGATCTAAACACTTCCTTGTAACCTTTCCAAAATAGTCCGAATACAGTGGAGTAATATTCATGGGAACTCCATCAATACACGCTTGTTTGGCGAGCATATCAACCTTTTCATTTTCTTCTACCTGACAATGCGACGGAATCCATTGAAGACATACCGTTTTGGAATTAGACTGAAGCTTTAAGAGTAACTCATATATCACGTAGGCTGTCGGATTACCTCGCATGTGAGAAGTGTGCCGAGCCAGGTGTTGCAGCGAACTTTTGGAGTCTGTCAGAATCACAAATTTATCGCCATTAATTGATAGAATATAGGACAAAGCTTCCAATATCGCAATCAATTCAATGTGCATAATAGAGATATCTGAATCAATCTTAAGCTTCATGTGGTTCAGAAGAATGGGATCCAAAAAGGCAGCGCCTCCCAATTGTTTATCTTTGGAACCGTCAGTAAAAATTGTATGATAACCTGAATATTGTTCTTGAATATATGAAGTGCATAATTGTTTTATTTGTACAGTACTGTAGCGGCGTTTAGCTTTAGAAATACTAGGAATATTATCAAAGACTATATGAGACATATTTATACTACTTATCCATTTATCAAGTGAAAACATTCCAAGTTGAGCGCTAGAGTGTATTGGAACAGAATTATATTGTGAAGAGATGTCAATAAGTAATGGAAGCTTCTTGTTCAGCCAATAGTTGGAACCAGTAACTAGTGAAAGATTTTCTAGTGACTTTAGAGTTTTATTGTTACGAAAAGATTTTGCTTTTAACATAAATTTGCTAGCTAAGTATCTCCGACGAATATGAAGTGGGGGAAGGCATAACTCGCTTTCCATGACATGTATCGGGGTACTCCTTATAAATCCGCCGACAACACGTAATGCCTGGTTTTGGACCCTATCTAATTTAATTAGTTTAGAATTACAACTACAGTCAAACAAGAAACTGGCATAATCAATTCTACTTCGAATTAAAGAAATATATAAACGTCTTAGGTGTTTTTGATGGAGTCCCCATCCCGGACCAGATAAAACTTTAAGTAAATTCATGAATTTCATTACCTTCTGTGATGTTTCATTAATATGTTTACCCCATCTCAAAGAGCTATCCAGCCACAGACCCAAATATTTGATATTATTGACGACTTCTATTGAAACACCATCAAAAACAAAGTCGACAGACCTCCTAAAGCAACCTTTTTTAAAAACGCATATCTTAGTTTTATTTGAAGACATAGTTAAACCCAGCTTATCAATCAACACTTTGGTATACCGTAAAGCAGACCGAAGTTCTTCAAACGCTGTATCTACATTATTTTTTGTAGAATATAACACAAAGTCATCAGCATATTGAGATATATTAACCTGGCCAACGTTCTTACATATATGTAGTGTTAGAATATTAAATAAAAGTGGAGCCAATGGATCTCCTTGAGCTAGCCCACGGCCAGTAACTCTAACAATCTCACAATCGTATGTCGCCACTTGCAGATGTCTATTTGATAAAAAGGACCACAAATAAGTACAGATCTTTGATCCAACCCCAAATTGATCCAAAACACGTAATAGGCAAGGAATATCAACATTGTTATAAGCGCTTTCTATGTCTATAAAACACGCCGCTGTAACCAAGTTTTTAGAGAATCCTAGTTGAATTTCAGAAACCAACCTTGTAAGGTTATCCAGACAAGATCGTGCCTTACGAAAACCTACCATGTCCTCAGGAAAAAGACATTGTTTTTCAAAGAACCATTCTATACGTTTGCCCAAAATAGCATGAAAGATTTTACAAATACAAGATATTAGGGAAATAGGGCGTAAAGATGAAGATGAACTACTATGCTTGGGAATTGGAACTATTTTGATTTGACGCCATTGTAAGGGAACAAAACCGACAGAAAAACATTGATTATATATTAAAAGTAACATATCTTTACCGGCAGGCGGAAGGTGTTTAATCATAGAAAAGGAAATTTGATCTGAACCAGGAGCTGTGTCAGTGGTTTTGATACAGTTGACTAATTCTGGCATTGAAATTGGCGACTCCAGCATTGCATTATTAGAATTAAAAGTAGGCTGCGAGAGACATACAAAATCTGGAGTGAGGTCTCTAAGTAGGCGCTCAGCTTTTTCTTTACCCACACAGGCGTTAGGAATTTGCCGACCTTTAAACCACCTCATCTTGCGCCACATTTCGGATGCGGAGGAGGTTTCATCTACAGATGAACAAAACTGCTGAAAAGATTTACATCTAGCCCTGCGAATAAGCCTTTGAGCAGTGCTAATTTTTTCCTGGAGAATATCTAAATTCCTTGGAGAGGGGCAACCTCTCAGATTTGCAAGAGCTAAGCGCCGCTCCGCAACAGCCTTGGACAACTCTGAAGACCAATATGGTTTTGGTTTAAATGTGTTGCAGATGTTTTGAGGGATTTTAATGTAGGGAATATACTTATCCGCAGCTTTTTGCATTATATTATATAGGAGGTCATATAATTCCTGAGGATCGTGGGGAGTTATGCAATTTTGTAAATAATCGTCTATAAATGCGGCATATAAAGTCCAATCA
This sequence comes from Mesoligia furuncula, assembly GCA_916614155.1. Taxonomy (NCBI): domain Eukaryota; kingdom Metazoa; phylum Arthropoda; class Insecta; order Lepidoptera; family Noctuidae; genus Mesoligia; species Mesoligia furuncula. The sequence goes on along the minus strand of OU744802.1, from coordinate 29,739,557 downwards.
GATTTTTTAAAATTTCTTCTGTTTTGGTATGCACGGTTAATATTAAGAACACAGTTTAATTTAATAATTAAATGATCACTTCCGAGTGATTCGTTTGTTGGTTTCCACATAAATAATAAAGACAGATCTGAAGAAACAAAAGAAATATCAGGGCTAGATTGCTGGAGAACTCCATCAACCATTCTGATTCTAGTGAAGCTACCATCATTCAAATGAATGAAATTATAATCCAACATGGAGTCAAATATTTCGGAGCCACGCCTATCAGTTCTTTGAGACCAATTAGAATGATGCGCGTTAAAGTCTCCCAAGATAAGAGTTTTAGTGTTTCCAATAGAAAAGATCGCGTCCCAATCACTTTGAGTGGTATATACTGTAGAAGGGCAATAAACAGAAATTATATTCTCAATATGCTGACAATTCAGAATTCTAATATGTAGCAATTCAATACCAGGATTGCGACTTTGCGTTCGACAAACAACAGACTTTACAGATCGATGAGTCATAATGGCAACACCACCGTAACCATCTTCTCTGTCCAATCTAAATGTGTTATATTCACTAATTTTAAAAAAACTCTCGGGTTCCAACCAAGTTTCGCTCAACACAGCAATGTGGATTTTTTCTTGACTTAGGTGTAATTCTAGGGAGCGAGATTTGGGCCTTATACTTTGGCAATTCCATTGTATAATATTTAAGTTCATACAATCATGATTATCAGCCATTTCCAACAAATAAATCGAATAACGAATCAATAGATAAGCTACTTACAATTTTATGTGTCAGCCACTCTGAAAATATGGAAATTGATTGCTGGATTTTATTTTGAAGGGATTCTTTACTTTTTATAATATTTCTAATTTTTCTAAATAAATGCCAAAAGTTTAGATTATGGGAAGACTTATTATCAGAATGATTATTTTTCTCTAAACAAGGTGCGTTATATTTTTCTGAAGAATCTGAAGATTCGGATACTTGATGCCATATTAAGTCCTCGGCAGGCGTAGGGGTCCCTGGTCGACGATTTTGCTTCTTTAAATTACGTTTAGGCATAGGCTTAACTCGTTGATTTGCTGTCGATGTACCTGGGCAGTCCACTTGGGAGACTCGGACGTTCTCGTCAATCGGAAGTTGTGTTGATACCGAAATGATATTTGTGGCAGTCACTGTAGAAGTCTGTTCTAATCCAGGCATTGGTTCAGAAACCACATGTGGAACATAATTAGGGGAGGGAGGAACGTACATTGTAAGGGCTTTTCTGTATGTGCAGTTAAATTCTGACATTAAATCCCTCAGCTTTTTTTCTTTCTTATAATATGTACATATTTTATCAAACGCCATATGACGACCTGAACAATTCACACAAGTGTATGATGTAATTGTACAATTTTCGTGTTTTTGAGAGCATTTGGGACAAATAGGTTTCTTTAATGGACATCTTATTTTTAAATGGCCGAATTTCCAACAGTTAGCACATTGAGTGACCGGGAATATAAACCGCTCAACTGGAATCCTCAAACTGTAAATATAGACATAAGGCGGAAGAGAAGATCCTTTAAATCCTAGCCGGATCGTTTCACTCGGAGTCCAGCCGTTACCATCAGGGTCCTCCGAACTACGTTTATTTAATCTCTTAATAGATGTTATTTCAGCACTGCTCGATAAATTAGATTTAAGATCTTCATCAGATATATCCAAATCCATAGCTTTAATAAGGCCGTACGACACACCTACTTCGGATGTTTTTTGACAAGACCAGCCCATGTCAGTAAACACTGAACAGCTTATAAATTCATCTGCGCCGACATCGTTATCAAACGTGATCAACATTTTATTTTGATGCACGTATTTAATTCTATGAATCTTGCCACTGGCAATGTTATGCGTCTTAAATAACCGTGCTAAAGCGAATTGTTTCGGCAAAGGTTCTTTACAAGTCACACATACCTGTATCCTCTCCTCTTTTTCCTTCTCACCTTGGTCTCCTCTACAACATACCAGTTTGTTTCGTCCTCTATTCATTACGGTCCATCCTTCTTCAGAGGAGTTTTCCTCCCTTGTCCTTTTCCCTCCAATCGAATCATTCATTTGTGTATTGTCCTCTAATTCCATATTTGTACCGTGCTCGAATTCGTCAGCGCTCGACAGTGAATTGATGTTTACATTACTTGGATCTGATTCACACATGTGAACAAAGCAACAGCTGCAGGGACCGACCGGAAAAAACCGGTAGGCCCGCGCGTAAACAAGATAAAAAATACGCACTCAATAAACTGAGACAGCGATTAATAAGCGTCCGCTCACAAGGATGGCTCGCGCGGAATGTGCAAGAATAGTTGATAGTCATAACATTTATTTAATTTTCACAGAAATGTAATCTTTTTAATTGTTTTACATCATAATGATTTAATAGAACATTAACAGTCGACTATACATGTTTTAAAAAATAATCAGATCTCGACACAATAATAAAACAATAAGTAACAAAATATACATCATAATTATTGGCTAATTAACTCAAGTATACATTTTGTTTGACCGTACAAACTACAACTATTGATTAGTACAAACTACAACTATTTATTAGTACAAACTACAACTATTTATTATATAAAAATTACCTAAAACTGCTCAGTGTCACTCAACTTTTTCCCAATTTTTTTAATAAGGGTCTCTGCTGCTTCCATCACTTCGTCATAAGTTTCACGCACCACATATTGTACACTTACACAAGCATTGTCACTATCACTATAATAGTTTTCATTTTTAGAGTCTATAAGTTTATGTATTTCTAATTTAATTAGATGACCGGTACCACTTCCCCCTCGGCGAGCAATGTATGATGTTGATGATGATGATCCTAATGAACATTTTCTTTTTTTTGAAGGCTTTTTAGATGTTTGAGCTTGATCATTTCCAGTGAGCAGCTTTTCAATATTAGCGCTCTGATTCAAACCTTCAAAATATGGTTCGTAGTTGCCCTGGGAGTAAAAAAATGAGCTCAAAACAGGATTGCCATTGAGGGCCTCAGAGTTACACTGCAAAATAAAAAAGAAATTAGCATGTGAAAAAATAATAACAGCATGAGAGAAAAAATTTACCTACACCTATATAATATAAAAACAATAATTACCTCACGGAATCTAGATTGTTCCTGTTCTACTGAAATCACATTTTCATTGTTCAAAATGCTGGGGCTGTAGGATGGTGATGGTGCTTGAGACATTATTCTGAAAAAAGAAAGAAACTATTTACAAATAAACACTAAGAAATTATTTACCTATATTTTATTTATTATTTTTGTTTGATAGGTTATCCCAAATACTTACCTTTAGACTGAAAATATTATTTAAATCGTGAACAACAGCGTAAGATCCTACTTCGATCAGCTACTGCAATGAAGTGTAATGTTTAATTACTTTAATGTTTAGTCCTACATTAGTCACAAATGCAGGTAATACGAGAACATAATCTTAATAACGACACAGGTCCAAACCTGTTGTTTGAACACTGTGCTCACTACTCATATATAAAGGATAGTAAGTAATGAAAATAAATAATAGGCAAGATGAAGTTGATCAAACAACCCATATCCCTGAACGTGAATAATATTAATTTCAAGGACTCTGTTCATCAGATTAGACACAGCGCTTTATTGCCTAATACGATTCGTTGCATAATATGTGGACCCTCAAACTGTGGCAAAACAAACGTTATGATCAGTTTATTGTTGCATGAGAATGGTCTTAAATTTCAAAATCTTTATCTTTATTCGAAAACTACTTTCCAACCAAAATATCGTTTCTTAAATGAAGTATTAAGAAGAGTACCCCAGATTAACTTCGATGAATTCAATGACAATAAAGAAGTCATATCTCCTAGCGAAGCTTTACCAAATTCTGTATTTATATTTGATGATGTTGTGTGTGAAAAACAAATAAATATCCGTAATTATTTCTGTATGGGTAGACACAAACAAATTGATTGTTTTTACCTATCGCAAACCTACTCAAAAATTCCAAAACAGTTATTACGTGATAACGCTAATTTTCTTATAATATTTAAGCAAGATGATGTAAACTTAAAGCATATCTATGCCGAACATGTCAACTCCGATCTACCTTGGAATCAGTTCAAAGATATTTGTAAAACTGTTTGGAGTAATCCATTTCAATTTCTTCTTATTAATAAAGAGTCACCATTAAATAATGGAAGGTACAGGCAGAATTTTGATATTTTTTTAAAATTTGACTGAAGGTATAGGTATACATATAAGTAAATAACAAACAAAAAATAAAATCAGTATCTTTTGTTCCTCAGTTGCACACAGTTGTTACAACATGGAGAAAAATATTAAAATAGAATTAATGAAGTCTGTAGACTCTATAAAGAATAAAATTAAACAAATGAAGAACCAGGAACACTCAATGAACTTGTCACTCGATAAAATGCTGAAACCTGTCACAGATCCACTTAAAACCCTAGTTGATTCGAATATATCTATGGAAAAAATAAAACATTTAGAAAATACAACGCTCACTAATTCTGAAGACATTGACTTGGACGAAATCAATACTAGCTCATCTACAAAGTTTGAAGATTGTTACGATCCAAAACTAAATACTGCCAAAACACCTACAAAGTCTAATAAAGTAGAATTACCAGTTGATTTAGAAATTTCATTAGAGGGTCGTGATATCCTTGATATTTATGATGGTGTAAATATACCATTTGGAATAAGAAGTGTAAACAAAACTTTATTGTTGGGTAATTCAGTAGTAACATTTTCTAAAATTGATAGTTTAAATGATGAAAATAACATTTTAGTTAAAGTCGATGACAAAGCCTATAATTTAACCCCTGGCCTGAAAGAACTTCTACTTCGAAGAAAACCTGATTTAAAATTAATTTCGAGTAAAGATAAACTTGTCTATAAGGATATGCTACATTCTACAAATGCTCATAAGAGAGATTTTAATCCTAATGGGCAAATAAGAGGCGATAAAGGAATAAAATATCGTGAAATAATCAAACCGCTGTTTTCCTATGATGTTAAACTTGCTCACACTAAATTTGGAGGAACCTTACCAACACTAAAAAAATACAAAAATAACACTGACTTTGTATATTGGGACGACCCTAATGAATTAGTTGAGAGATTGAAACTATTAGTTGCTTCTAGAGATGCTGGCAATACAAACCATGATAATGAAATTTTATCGATAATTGAAGAATTAAAAGAAGCTGACGTAATTAAAGAATAAATAGTTGTAATAATATACTTTTCATTCAGTATTATAGATGGATTCAAGACAAATGCACTGAATTCTGAACATGAGCAAAGCTGACGTGGTAAACGAAATTCATAAAAATGCGAGGGTAAACTTTCCGCGAAGACATGTTATTATGAAAGATATAGATGACCTGTGGCAAGCAGATTTAATTGATATGCAATCAATTTCAAAAGAAAATAAAAATTACAGATTTATTCTTACCGTTATCGATACATTTTCAAAATATGCTTGGGCCTTTCCTCTGAAAAGTAAAACGAAAGATGATGTATGTAACTCATTCAAAGTTTTGTTGGCTACAGGGCGTGTCTCGAAAAATCTCCAAACGGATAATGGAACAGAATTTTATAATAATAATTTTCAAAAGCTTATGAAATCTAATCATATTAACCACTATTCAACCTTTTCAACAAAAAAGGCCTCAATAGTTGAACGATTTATCAGAACATTGAAATCTAAACTGTATAAGGAATTTAGTTTAAAAGGAAACTATAATTGGGTAGATGGTACCCTTAATGATGTTATTTATAAATACAATCACACTTATCACCGGACAATTAATGAAATTCCTGCTAATGTAAATAACATTAATAAAAAACGTATATTAGAAAGGTATTTAAGGTTGGTAAAAAATGAAAGAATAAAAAGCAAGTATAAAGTGGGTGATTATGTACGTATCAGTAAGTACAAAGGAACATTTGAAAAAGGATATACCCCCAACTGGTCCACGGAAATATTTAAAATTCGAAGAATACAAAATACAACTCCTATTACCTACTTAATTGAAGATACAATCAGAGGTCAACCTATTTTAGGGGCATTTTACTTACAAGAACTGCAAAAGACAAAACATCCCAATGTATATCTAGTCGAGAAAGTTCTTAGAAGAAAAGGAAACAGGGTGTTAGTAAAATGGCTAGGTTTGTCTTCTGCTGAAAACAGTTGGATTGATAAATCGAATGTATTATTATAAATAAAAATAACTTCACTAACGCAAAAAGAAAGTCCTTGATGAATCGTATAAGTATTTATTAAAGTGTTCAATCCAAATTCATTAGTCTTGTGATGTGTATTGGGAAGAGCAGTCTTCTCAATTGGCTTATAAACCATTTACCATTAGAATTACACTTACCAGGATACAATTATTGTGGTCCTGGCACAAAATTAATTAAAAGACTTACACGTGGTGATAAAGGTATTAATAAATTAGACGAATATTGCAAAGAACACGATATTGCCTATCATAAATCATCAAACTTAAAGGATCGACACAAAGCTGATTTAATTTTGTTAAAAATGGCAAAAGAGCGAGCAGTTGCCTCGGACGCAAGTGTATGTGAAAAAATCATGGCACGATTAGTAAGCAAGGCAATGTCTACAAAAATTAAAACTGGCTCTGGCCTGAAAAAAAGCAGCAAAAAGTGCTCTCGGAAAGTTACATCGGGAAAAGGGTTAAAAAATAAATTCAAAAATGTTATTAGTAAAACGAAAAGACACATGAAAAAATTAAAACCAAAATGCAAAAAAGTGGCAATAGAATTAGCTATGGCTGCAGCCAGAGAATTAGCTGATGATTCATCCATTAAACTTCCTCGGGTTATTCCTATACCAAAAACTGGTGGTGTATTACCTTTGATTCCTATTTTTGCTGGATTATCAGCGGCGGGAGCGTTAGCAGGCGGTGCAGCTGGTATTGCCAAAACCATAAATGAATTCAAGATAGCTAAAAAGCTGTTGGCTGAATCGAAGAGACACAATGAAAAAATGGAAGCTCTTTGCATTGGAAAAGGCTTACACCTTAAACCGCATAAAGACGGGCTTGGAATTTTTGTATCGAATAAAAAAAACTAAGATATCGGCTACCCAAACGAGCCTTAACTAACTTTGACATTTTGAAGTATGGAAATAGTATTCCCTATTTTAGAGGAGTCTTTATGAGAGATGAGCTTCCCAAAAGCCCTTTTAAAAAAGAATGTGGGGTTATTAATTTAGATAGTTCTAAAGATCCTGGCTCTCATTGGGTAGCCTATGCAAAATACAATGATTATATTGAGTACTTTGACAGTTACGGAAATCTTAAGCCTCCTAAAGAATTTATAAAATACGGAGGTACTAAAGTTAACTATAATTATGATAATATACAACGCGATCATCCTTTCAATTGCGGACATCTGTGTTTAAATTTTTTATGTAATTTTTGGAATAGAGTAGGGATAAAATAAACAGGATCTTCTGAAAGAGTCCAGTGTGCAAGCATGTCTACTACGGTTACCATCTCTGGAAATAAATCTGAATTGGTGTCATACTTTCAACCACCACTGCATTTATCCGATCAATACGAGTGCGGTTTGTTATACTTTTCAGTGTTAAATTCAAGACCAAATGTGTCCATCAATAGCAGTAGTCTATCTGTAATCAAAATCGAATGTGATCTTGTACATAGTTCGTACTGCAACGGATTACCGACTCATTTTATTCATGAATTTGTATTTGATACTGCTCCGGGTCATCAATACAAAGAAATACCGCGAAACGTTATATACTTTCCAGTGAACAAAAATATAATTTCATCTATATCTGTTAGGATTGTTGATCAATTTGGTTATTGTATTAACTTTGGTAACGAATTTAATATTCAACTACGTCTTCATTTAAGAAAAACAAAATGATACTATATTATAAAAACACTCCTGTGAAAATAAAACATCTTATTCCTTCAACGATCACTAAGGTGCATACACGTAAGAAAAACGTTAAGAAATTAACTGAAGCAAATAAAGGGAAAAAATTTAAGAAATTGACTGAAGCAAATAAAGGGAAAAAAATTAAGAAATTGACTGAAGCAAATAAAGGTTTTCTTAGAGCTCTAGGTTTTATAGTATGAATATACTACAGATTACTGAATTACCACACTTCGATAGTTCGATCGAAAGTTACGAAATCCATTCATATAATCCCTACAATAATAGCTTTAGAGAAAACGATGAAATCAGAATCCCCATACATCAGCAAGACATATACGTCCTACCATCAGCCAGTTCAATTTACATCGAAGGTCAAGCAAAGCTGTTCGGTAAAGATGGGAATCCAATCAAGAAAACTGTTACGTTCACTAATAACCCTGTTATGTCTTTGTTTCAAGACATCAGGTACGAAATAAATGGTATTGAAATAGATCGTATAAAAAATTCTGGAATAACATCAACAATAAAATCATATGTGTCAATGAATGAAGGGGAAAATAAAGTTGCTGCCTTATGGGGTTGGAATATGGGTGGGTTTAAAAATGATGGTAATTTTAGTGCTATCATACCTCTAAATAAGATTTTAGGGTTTGCAGAGGATTACAATAAAATTGTTATTAATTGTAAACATGAACTTATACTAAATAGAAGTAACTCTAACTTAAACAGTATCATATTAACTGATGATGTTGTTAATTTTCAAATAGATGTACAAAGAATACAATGGCGTGTACCGCACATAAAAGTGTCAGACCGGGAACGACTGACACTTCTAAAACATTTAGAAAGAGATAAACCTATTCAGATGGCGTTTAGAAATTGGGATTTATACGAGTATCCATTACTTCCTAAAACTACTAAGCATTCTTGGTCTGTTAAGACTGCGTCTCAATTAGAGAAACCACGATATGTAATTTTTTGCTTACAAACTAATAGAAAAAATAATAAAACCAAAGACAGTTCGTTGTTCGATCATTGTGAAGTAACAAATATAACACTATTTTTGAATTCACAGTATTATCCGTACGAGCCTTTAGGCTTACAGTTTACCGAGGGCAAATATAATATATTATACGAGATGTATGTGAAATTTCGTCAGTCTTATTATAACTGTCCTGCAGACCCCTTGCTTGACTTAATCAGTTTCAAGGAGAAGGCTCCTCTCTTTATCATAGACTGTTCAAGGCAAAACGATAGTTTGAAAACAGGCCCCGTAGATGTGCGGTTGGAGATTGAATGTTCAGCACCAATACCAGATAACACAACTGGATATTGTTTAATTATTAACGATCGACTTGTGGAATATAAACCTTTGAGTAACATAGTGCGCAGATTATCATGACTGCCATTGTAGATGTTCAAGGATTTAAAACAGAAGCAAATGAATTCATAGTAAAAGAAATGGCAATATTATGCAATAATAAAATACAGGTGCTTTTGATTAAACCACCTTTTCCATATCACGAATTGACAAAACAAGAAAGGAGGCAAGTAGATTGGATTGAACGTAATAGAAAGATTTATTGGAATGAAGGATTTGTGTCTTACTCAAATCATGAAAATTTGATTGTAGATATTTTAAGAGATAAAAGTGTTTACACCAAAGGTTTAGAAAAAGTGTTGTGGTTAAAAAATATTTCGAATAATAATAATATAAATAATTTGGAAGACAAAGGTTGTCCAAGTTTATTAAGTTTGTATAAAAAATATAACCATTCTCATGAACTGTATAGTTGTATTTATCATGACTCAATATGTGCTTTAAAAAATGTTTTATGTTTAAATAAATGGTGCTTTGATAATAAATTTTTGGAATAAACATTTTACATTTTATTTATTCAATTTAGCTTCCCATCCCTCAGCTCGTCCACGATTACATGCTTATAAGTTGTCAGCAACACCAATGTGACTTCATTATAATTTCACATCGAACACTTATTACACTCATATTTATTTGCATTCGGATCCCGCCATTGCTGGGTGAAGGTTCTATTTTACTGTTATCTCTTTACACTATTAATTTACATTATTATTAACAATGCTCAATTCAGAGAAATCTGATGTGGAAGGCATTCGTGAAATTATTTTCAAGAATGTTAGTGGTGAAATAATATTTACTAAAAGTATGCGGGCTGCTCAGAAAATATCGAACTTAGATTCATCAAAACATCAGGACAATGATGCAATCCGTACGGAAGATTCGGTGAAATCTGATATTAAAAACACACAATACCTTGAATTCAAGAGTGATGGTGAGGTTACGCATACATTTGTTCGAGTAAGCGACAAGAATGATTGTGAAAAATTTAAAATAAATGAAGGAAGAGATGATTATGATCCTGAGGGACGGGATGAGTGTGGTATTGGCTCATCACAGGTGAGCAGAACAATAGTCTCATTGATGAGTGAATATAAAAAAGACCACAAGCCTCAGTACCCACACTTCAGCTCAAAAACAAACCGATTGCTCAGTTTCATAGACTGGCCTCTACATATGCGTCAGAAGCCGGAGGTTTTAGCTGATGCCGGTTTCTTTTATACTGGTTATGGGGACAGGACCATGTGTTTTTATTGCGGTGGAGGCTTAAAAGATTGGGAAGATGATGATGAGCCTTGGCAGCAACATGTTCAGTGGTTTAGTCAGTGTGCTTACGTTAAGCTCAAAAGTGAACTTGTGTAGTAGGTATAGCGTTTTAGGTTAGCATTAGACATAACCGTCCTGAGTCGATGCAATCAGATTAATATACATATTGTATTAATCGGCATTATCAAAATAGAATTGGGGGTTCTGCATCACTTGACGAGCGCAGCGAGCAAGTGATGCAGAACCCCCAATTCTACACTACTAGGGGCGACTAGAATCAATTCCATTTTATTATCGTCGTTTCAGCCGATAGACGTCCACTGCTGGACATAGGCCTCTCCCAATTTTGAGGGGGGTTTGCCATAATCGCCACGCTTGGCAGGCTGGTTGGCGATCGCAGTATGATATGATGTTGGATTTTATTATAATTTTTGTTAATTTTTGATACTCAAAAGTGCCTTTAATGTGCCTATTTGAAATAAATTATTTGACTTTGACTTATGATAGATACACTTGATAGCAATTTGGTAGCAAAAATCAAAAACGTTGTTCTGGTAAAAGTAACTTTAATAATTAAATAATCCGACTTTGTTAATAGCAACAATCTGCGATTATCATATCAACACGTGTATAGCAACACGCGTTCAGTTATTGATATTTTTACTTCGTCAGATTTAACAATTTTTCTTTTCTCCGAAAGTCTGTCGACGATGTTGATCTTCTAAGACTTAAAATCACACAGATCGTTAATAATATCGAAATTAATTAACTTTTAACGTTATTAAATCAATTAACTTTTAACGTTATGAAATCTTCTAATCATAGAGACAAAAATATTCACAAATAAAAGCTTTTTTGAAGCCTACATCACGAGGTCGTCGATGATGTTTATCTTGTAAGGCACAAAATTACACAGAGCGGTGATACTTTCGAAATTAATTAACTTTTATTCCTTATAATAGCTTCTGCACGCGGCTTCCTCATTAACATTTCTTGTTTCCCACAACCCCCCCCCCCCCCTCCCCCCCACTTCATCGCATCGCATCGCCCGCCCGCGCTTTTACTTCTTTTTCGCTCATCGTTCTTTCTACCTTATTTTCTTTTTGCTCGGCTCTTAAGGGTCCTAGTATTAAATAGCCTTCCTCGAGAAGTGTGCTATCACATACAAAAAACATAGTTCAAATCCGACTGGTGCCGATCCGACCCGAGATTCGCGTTCAAACAAACACACAAACTATTCAACTTTATATTAGTATAGATTTGCATTTTTTCCCTTTGCGTATATTGTCCCTCTGCTGGGCAATAGCCTCCTCCATATTTTTCCACCTTTCCTTGTGCTGTGCTTTCTCCGCTCCACCAAGTGCTCAAACGAGAACAGCATAGCCGTTGATGTTGGCAACTGCACCATCACTTCCGTCCGTCCAATCGGTTAGGAACATTAGGTTTTCTAATTATAGAGACAAAAAATATTCACGATCTTTGTTTCTGGAACCTCCTGCACGAACATGTGAATATGGTAAATCGAATTCTACGAGTAGATAAAGTTAGGCTTTGTACGACGTCGTCTCTACCACTCATTTTATTAAGGCGAATTTCACCAATGAAACTGAAATAGACTGACTGAAATCATTTACTTCGCTTACAGTGTAGGTTTATGTACAAATGAGATGTTTTATGAAGCCAAATTTTAGTAAGTTAATTGTTTTAGTTTGGTTATTATATTTTTATCTCCGTTTTATGAGTAGTCCCGATACGATACATGTTACCTTACGGCGTGCAAAGTTCTTAAACAATAGATTATATAAATAGAATTGAACACATCTAAGCCGCAAGAGATGTAAGTTTCAATATTTCACAACGATGATGATACTCACAGCTCTTGTATGTGGTTTATATAGGGTGATCGCGTTACGTTTCATTAATGACATTCGACCTTATTTTTATAAAGAGACTGTGACTCTGTGTGTTACAGTCTCTTCCTAAAAGTCTATGCTATATTAAAACGCCCGCGTACAATGAGAATGTGTGTGAACACAATGACATATCAATCAAACAGTTCACGACACACGTATCTTCGCGAAGTGGGTCAACCCCTACATAGTTCGTCACCTCAGAAACCACGAGGTTGTGTGGCTCTCAAGTTGCTGATAGATAATCCCGGTTGCCTGGTCACATCTACAGCTGGAAATAATATCCCCGAGACGACGGGATGCCTGACATCTGTCACCCTGTCGACCCCATGACATATTATATTATTTCGTTTGTTATTCTTCTATGTTAACAGAACTTATAAGTAAGTACCTACTATCCAATGTGATGTTATATGTTTTTAATCTTAGCTATGACTTAGTAAGATATCATTATGACAGTCAACACCCTAATAAGATGCTATTTATGTACTACTCACTAGTGTGTCTAAACTAACAATAATTTGTTAAGTAGGTATATAGGGAAAGTAATGGATTTTTTGTATATTTGTTTGTAAAGCTTTCACGCATAAACGGCTTCGGGATTCGGCTGAAATGTGGCACATGGGTAGACCATGACCTGGAAAAGGACAATGGCTACTTTTCATCCTGGATCGCAGACGAAGTCGTGGAATAAAGCTAGTACCTAACAATCTTGTAAGACGAAGGACACACGATTTATCCTAGTGGACAGGCCAGTGCTATTAGAATTCTGTAATGGTCTCTTGAAAGGTAAAGATTTTATTTATTAAGTGCGATGCCTGAATAAATAAAATAGTAATAAACTTGTTACGGTCGCAAATCATATTTTGTTCAACATACGACCTGACACTGACCAGCACATTGCAATAAAACGCAAGAAAATTTAAATTTTGCGGGCTACCTTGGCGCTTCCCCCTTAAAAGTTGGAGTTTAGCCCCCGCAGCAATCTGTTCTCGATTACTGTAGATATACGAGTCTAATAAAACAAAGTTGTATAACTCTGCTTTCTACTTCAAAAGATTTAAAAAGCGGTTTAAAGATAAACGAAAGATTTAACATTATGAAAATTTAAAACATGTGTTTTTAGGGTTCCGTACCTCACAAGGAAAAACGGAACTCCTAGAGGATCACATCGTTGTCCGTCATACACCCATTTATTTATGCAACACATTTTGATACTGGCAAATAAGTCACCCGTGATGGGGTACTTCCCGCTGACCTAGAATCATGAAATTTGGCAAGAAGCATGGTCTCATAGCACAAGTAGAAAAGTCCGAAAATCGTTAATTCGTGGTTGTAACAATTTTTTTTGTGACTGTAAACATACTCTATGCGTCATGTTCGTGAACGGGCGCCGTCAGTTGGGGCTGGTCATCACTTAGCTGCCTCGGCTTATTTTTAATTATTTTATTTTTGGGTTGTTGTTTTGTTACTATTTGTTGTACTCTGGACGCTTTTAACGCGTAGGTACGCCTTTTTTATTTTTACATCGTTCTCACACAAATAATTATAAATTCAAAAGTAATGATGTAACTAATATTTTTGTAAAATATAATTTTAAAAAACTGTGTCCATGGAGTTTCTTGCCCGTTCTTCTCAATAGGTACTTACGCTTTGGAATGGGCAAGCTTCATATTTTCTGACTGACCGACTTCTTGACAATTCAAAAGAGCCTGTTAATGGTTTAATTGAAATAAATACTTTGAGCTTGAGAGTTTGAGACAGTTTCAGTTGCAGAATTAACCGTGATGTATATCGATGTATTGGAGAACATGTTTTTAGGGTTCCGTAGTCAACGAGAAACCACCCTTATAGTTTCGCAATGTCCGTACTGTCCGTCCGTCCGTCCGCAGCTTAGCTCAGAGATTCTGAGTACTAAAAAGCTATAATTTGGCATGGATGTAGATATTAATCATGCCGACAAAGTGGTAAAATAAAACCATGAAAAAAAATTACCTCCTGTGCCTACACGTATAGTAGGGATGTTTTTTTTTTCATCTACTGCATGGTGTTGGGTATCAATGGATAGGTCTTTCAAAAGTATTGCGGGTTTCTGGAAACTATTTTTCGATTCTGGGATCCATTTATGAAATATTAAGCTTTAAAGTGCTAATTTTTGTGGAGTCTAGTATCCCTCCTGCCAGCTAAATAGTTGCTTTTGGATATGTGAAAAAATTCACGGCACTAGCTTAAATAACGAAATTAAAAGGAAAACTATCACAGCTAAGTACGCTTTATAAGTTTACCAAACTTAAATTTGCAGTTGCAATGTATGGGAGACATGATTTTCAACTACAATTTTAAGTTTGTTTTAAAGATAAATTCATTCCAACTACGGAACCCTTCATTGTACGTGGTCTGACACGCACTTGGCCGGTTTTTTAAATACAATTTGTTGTAGTTAAGTTTGTTTTAGGGATAAATTATTCATCGCAACTACGGAACCCTTCATTGTGCGTGGTCTGACACGAACTTTGGCGGATTTTTATTGTTATATAACTGGTAGAATTATTATAATGTTTTATGTATTTTTTTTATTAACAGCTTTAGTAACATCTCCATCCATCTCTGTTCTTCTTCAGTGTTTTCGTACAGAGGATTCAAGGAACTTCATTTGCGTTTTAATTGTGTTTGTGGAAGGAGTAGCTTTAATTTGCATGTAGTGGTACAGAATAAAGTATTATACTATCTATGTGGACGCCAACAAGGTAGTCTTGAAATTACAAGACAAGTGTTTGGAGGACGTGGTATAGGTACACACACATTGTAGAAAAAGGCTTGAGATGGTTTGGCCACATTAATAGGAATATTATCATCATAATTATTTACTATGGCGCAACATAGTAAATTTATAATTGCACAAGTATTGTAGATACCGGTGGTTAAAATATAAACGTAGAAAACATAGCAGGTAGCTAGTATTTCTCTCAAGATTTGGTTCCAGCAGTCATCTTTTTTGGAGTTACAATTGTGTATAATGTGTGTGTTATCGTTGTGTGTGCATGAAGCATAATATTGATATTCTTCTATTAAACATTATAACAAAGCCAGCATTTCGTCAAAAGTAATAAACCAGGTGTGCAGTGTGCAACGTTCAGCTCAACTCGAAGCAAAACAAAGCGTCAGAGAAGCTATTGTTTAGATGTTGTTTAGATGTTGTTGAGCTGGTGTTGAGCTAGACTTAGAGAAACAACCGGTGTCTAACAAGGCGGGTATTGTGATACTTGAGGTGGATTAATAATAGTCCCTTCAGTTACTAAGTGGAATTAGGCAATCTTGTGGCTGTTCTAGTTCCAAATAAACGAAGGTTTTTTTAATGTTACATGAACTCGCGCCTTTTTCACATGGCGGTAGGCACAAACTACAGAACGGCATCTGCTACAATCTTTACATACTCCTTTTGCTTCGTCCTTTCGTTGGTCATACATGTTGTCATACATGTGACGCACGCCGCGCGCGGGTTGCGAGTACCTATACGCTCCTGAACTTTCTGAACATCACCAATAAGGTCACTATTAGTCATTTTAGAGTGTCCCCTATTGGTGTTTCCACTCACATCCGCCTTGCGTATACCTTTTTCTATCAACATGACCAAACCATACCACATATTTTGCTGTGCCCGACAGGGTCCATATTATCTAATTCTAAGTTTACCACCTAAGAATACCTACATGTGCAATGCAATAAAAGTATTGAGTATCTAAGTTCATCATTATTCTTTTAAATTTTTGTCACTACATCTTTTAAACCGCAACGTGGCATGTGATTCCTCAGTTTTTCATTCACAGTTTTTTTTTTTTTTTTTTTTTTATCTATATTTATTTAGGGGCTTTTATCAAAGATATGTCAGCCCCATCGCACCCTTTTACATTAGTAGGCTCACTTAAATAGTATTAGTTATAATAATAAATTACAGTTATTCGTGCAGGACGATAATTAATTGGCACAACTTTTTAATAATCTCTGTAGATGGTATAGATAAGATGGATTGGATTATGCCTACATCAAATTTATTTATTTTAAAATCCTTTACGAATAACTCACGTTCTACTCCGTTCCGAGCACACTCCATCAGCAAATGTTGTACGTCTTCGATTTTATTGCAAACTGTGCAATTAGGCGAGTCAGCCTTTTTCATAAGAAATGCAAATTTTGCCGATGGATAATGCCCAGAACGGAGTCTTAATATTAATTTAACATAATTTCTATCTAATTTAGTATTCACGAACCAGGGAACACGAGATGGTTGACCTTGAATGCTTTTGTACCAAATGCCTTTATCCAAAGATATTTTGAGAAAATGTTCTTTCCAGGAATCAAAGCATGCATATTTAAATTTAGTTGTATATTCCCAGTAATCAGGTACATAATTAATTACATATCCGTCTATTACCGCTGATTTGGATATACGGTCAGCCTCCTCGTTACCTCTTAATCCAATATGTGCTGGAACCCATTGCAATCTACATTCTATATTATTGTTTTTAAGTATAATTATGAGTTTTAAAATATCATACGCTATCGATGTACCTCTGCTGTAGCCAGAGGCGCATCGAGCGATATGCTGGAGTGCACTTTTGCTATCCGAAAAAATTACTACTTTATTTAAATTTTGTGTCAAGACGTAGTTAATTGCTTTATAAATTGCTATAAGCTCCAGCGACATAATTGATATATCACAATTAATTTTATATCCAAACTTGTTTCCTAAACTCTGATCAAATAACCCCGCTCCTTGTCCCTGAGTACTTTTAGACGCATCAGTGTAAATTTTATGCCATCCGAAATATATTGTGTTCAGTTCTGCTACAATATCACTCAGTAACATATTTGGGTTATAATTACGTTTAGAAGTGGATAAACTTTTAAGTTCAATTAAAATATTTTTTTGAATATAGGATGTCCATGTTTCTAAGCTAAACATGTTCAGATATTCTGATGCTGTAATTTCTAAATGTCTAACGTCATTGTATACTTTCACTAGTAATGGTTTTTTTTGTTTTGCCAATAAGAAGTACTACAACAGTCGCTCAACTCGGATATAAGACTAATTGTGACATTATTTGACCACGATCGGCTTTTTAGACAATATTTGTATGCTAAATATTTTCTTCTTAAATATAAAGGTGAGATACATAAATCTGATTCCATCACATGAATAGGGGTGCTTTTAATGTAACCCCCTATTATTCTTAGGGCTTGATTTTGCAGTTTGTCCAGTTTTAATAAGTGTGTTTTGGCACTACAGTCATAGAGGAAAGAACCATAATCCAGTCGACTTCTAATTAAGGATATGTACAGTTTGCGTATATGTTTAGTATGTATACCCCATGAGCTTCCTGTTAATAGTTTTAAAATATTCAAAAACTTTGAACTTTTCGCGATAGTTTCATTTACGTGTTTACTCCAACGCAAACTTTGGTCTAACCAGATACCCAAATATTTAATACATGGTGAAAATGTTATCGGCTGTTCATTGATTTTAAGAGAAGGTAGTATTCTGCGTCTGCCCCTGTCACGGTTTACTTATCTACCTAATTTATAAATATTTTATCTACATCCACCACTGTACATGAAGTTTAAATAAAATAATAAATAACGAACAAACAGACGGAGCAACTTCTTACGGCGCGCGGTTTTATATATATTTTATTAATCCCTACCTCTCGTCTCCATCAAGCGCGAGCGCATTCATTCCGCGCCGACCGCCGCCAGTGGCACTCGATCGGCTATCGAGGGACCACGCGTACTATTTTCTAAGCAGTACCTACCTTATCCTTGTATTCTCGTACTCGAAATAACTTTATTCTACTAACTAAACAAAACCTCAGAAAACTTTTAAGTACAAATTACAAATGTACCTTGATAATAAAGCAATTAATAAGTGACTAGTGTTCTCCCCGTACTGGGTAAGTTGTACAATTCAAATCACTTTCTATTTCAATAAGCTTGTTAAAAATGTGTACCCGCTACTGCTTTACGCGCTTTGTATTAGAAGACACTTGTTTTAAGGTTGTTACTTTCCTTGTATGCTTTCTTTGTCTGGACCGTTTATAACGGCTAATTTTGAATGCTATATATTATTATGATACCTACATCTATAAAAATAAGTGAGAATTATGTACACTATCGCTAACACCAATTCCTTTGGCCTACATCTTACCTTCTTTCTATCATTGCCTAGGTACTTCCTTAGTACCTAATTAGTCGCTCAGTCAGTATTCCCATCTCATTGCCTACTGTACCTAGACTTGCCTTCTAGCAAATGCCAATCTCTCTCTGTTAGGTGAGGGCATGCAAGTGAGGCTTAACGCTGTAAGGTGCTAATGCCATTTTGGAACGGGGTTCCAGGAATTCCTGCACGGCGGCAGATCAGTATAGCTGCCTACTCGGACTGCGTGGCTGCCTAATTGGAAGGCACCCTGCACCGAGGACTACGAAACTCGAAGCCATCACCGGCGCCGCCGACGGACACCAAGCAGGAGAGTGCGGTATCGACGGCCTTCTACGTAGGCCGACCTTTGACCGGGTCTCTTACCCCCCCTTCTACCCTCGTTTTTTTTAAATCTAAACTTTTTGTTAATATACGTTACCTTTTGTGTTAAATTATCGTTTTACTTCAAAAATCAAACTCCTAAAGTAAAAAGTAACGTGACACCCCTACTAAATACACAATATGTAGACTTACTGGGTGATAATTCGAGACCAAGTTCGGCTAAAGACGTAACAATATGATCTAACGTATTTTGAATATCCATTTCACATTTCATAATGTCCTTATCTTTAACGTAAATAACAAAATCATCTGCATATTGTGACACTACTACTGTATTAAGATGTTGTTGACATACTTTATATGTAATTAAATTAAATAGTAGCGGGGATAAAGGGTCTCCTTGAGCTAAACCTTTATTACTCCATCGATCTGTTATTAAATCACTGTATTCTGTTTTAATTTTAAGATGCCTCTCGTTCAGGAATGACCATATATAAGTACAGAATTTTGCTCCAATTTGAAGTTCATCCAAAATTTTAACTGCTGCATCAACAGATACATTATTATATGCATTTTTAATATCCAGGAAACACGCTAACGTAGGTAAATTTTTAGAAAAACCATTTTGTACATAAGTAACTAGGCGGCTCAATGAATCTAAACAGGACAGGGATTTTCTAAATCCAATGTTGAGTGGTGATAATATTTTTCCCCTCTCAGTGTACCATTCCAGACGTCGTACCAACATTAAATGAAATATTTTGCATAAACATGAAATTAGAGATATGGGCCTTAATTTAGGATCAGCAGCTGTATTATTCGCTTTAGGAATTGGTATTATCTGGATGTTACGCCACTGGAAAGGTACAATACCTGAACTAAAGATTTTATTATATATATATAGTAAATAAGCTCTTGCGGAATTGGGAAGATTATAAATCATGGAGTATGAAATACCGTCCTCACCAGGTGCAGAATCCTTCTTTTTTAAACAATTTTGCAGTTCCTGGATACTAAAATCACACTCTAAAGTTTCATTTTTAGATACAAACATAGGTGTTTTGTTTGTTACATAGTCAGGAGTCAGTGACCTTAGTAACTCATTCTGTTTATCGATAGGAGGGTAGCTGGTAGATTGTTTATAACCCTTTATCCACCGCATACGTCGCCACATGTCATAAACTGATACTACATGGTCAATGGAATCACAAAATCTCCGCCAACCCAATGAATTCGCTTTTTTACTTGCTTCATGAAATTCTTTAATTTTTTCTTCTAATTTGGACAAGTTATCAGGGGTTGGATTACGACGAAACTTTGCTAGAGACAACCTTCGCTGCGCAACAATGTGGGATAACTCAGGTGTCCAATAATTTTTTGGTTTGAATTCTTTTGTGGGCTTAGAACTAAATTTAATGAAAGGAATATATTTATCAGCAGCTAAATTTATTTGATTTATAAAAAAGTCATACATCTCTTGAACATCTGAGTCATCGCACTGCATATCAAAACTTTTAGATAGAAAATCCGTATATTCTTTCCAATTGGCCTTTTTGTAATTTCTTTTTTTATTTATAGTGAAATCATCAGGTATTGTGATTATCATTTTAATTATTAGGTGATCACTACCAAGATTTTCATTGAGAACTTTCCAGTCAAATTTGATTGCGATATCTGATGTAGCAAATGATACATCCGGTGAAGTTTTTTGTAAAGTCCCATTAACTAGTTTAATTCTTGTTGGCGAGCAATTATTAAGCGAAATTAAGGCATTTTCAAGCGAGGAATCCATTATTTGAGTGCCTCTTGAATCGGTTTTGATTGACCAGTTAGAGTGATGGCCGTTGAAGTCACCGGCTATTAAAGTTTTATTTGAAAAATGAGAAAAAATTTGGTCCCAGTCTGAAGGTTGTGTAACGACTGAAGATGGACAATAAATTGCAACAACATTTTCTACATCTTTACAATTAATTAATTTAGCACTTACCACTTCTATTCCTGGATTTGAAACCTGAATAAAATTTAAATGTGACCGGATGGATTTATGAACGAAAATAGCAACCCCACCGTAGGAGTCATATCTGTCTTTTCGATAAATATTATAGCCACTTACATTTAAGTCCACTTCATTATCTAACCATGTTTCACTTAGGATCGCTATATGAATTTTTTCTTTATTTAACAAATCTGTAAATGAAATCATTTTGGGTCGCAGAGATTGTGCGTTCCACTGAAAAATGTTGATTCCGATGTTTTTGTCTACCTTATCCATTTATAATATTAATAATTTTATTTAACCAGTTTCCTTTTAGCAGACAACTTAGTACAAACTTCTTCAGTTCTTCATAAATATTTTTAAACAACAACATTATCTTTTCTTCAAATGTTCCTTCTGATCTGAATATTCTTTTAACTTTGATAAGAAATTTCTTAAATTCAAATCTTTCAAGTAATTGTTCATCTTTTTGGTAGTCTTTCTCTTCAGTTTGCGATTGAAAACTCTCATAATTATTATCCTTTTCAGTCAATATTTGGCTTTTCTTCCCTTGTATAAGTTTGGTTTCCTTTTCCTCAGATGACTTCTTTGCGGTATTTTGCTTCCTTTGAACGTCATTTCTTTCCTTCTCCTGAACAATGTGTGTAGTAGATGTCTCCGGCCCTCGTTTTTGTAGAGAATGAATAAGTACACTACTATATGTTTGAGATTCCTTTAGTGTACTTGTAGTAGGCGATGACTTTTGCAGCATATCTTGAGAAATAGAGTCTTCTCGTTGTTTACCAAGGAGCAGCTGAAGTGCTTTTCTGTAGGGTACCTGCTCTGCGCTCATAATATTTCTTATATCTTTTTCTTTTAAATATAGGGGACATTTTTTATCTAGTACAAAGTGATTTCCTTTACAATTTAAGCATGAAATATTACTTATATCACAATTTTCATGGCCCCCACCACATTTGGGACATATTTTCTTCTTTGTTGGACAGTATTTAATACATGTCCGAATTTCCAACATCCAGAGCACTGTGTCACGGGGAACACATACGGTTCAACTTTTAAACGACAGTCATACGCATAAACATGGGATGGGAGTTTATTACTTTTAAAACAGATTCTTGTAGATTCACAGTCAACCCATTTGTTCTCCGAATTAACGCGTCTCAGTCGTTTGACGGATACTATCTCTGTGGTGCATTCCAAAATATCCATTATATCCTTTTCTTCTAAATCTATATCCACCCCCTTCACCACACCGTAGGACAGGGACAACTCATGTATTAGTTGGCATCTCCAACCCATATCTTTAAATTTTTGGCATTCTATTAATTTAGTGGCATCTTCTTTTTCTTGAAACTGAATTAAAACTTTGTTATAACTTTTATATTTTATTCTTGTAACATTCTTAATATTTTCACTTCTCAATAATCGTGCAAATGCCATTTGTTTAGGCATGCTCTCTAATGAAGTTACGCACACTTCGTAATTTTCAATGTTATTTATTTCATCATCTTTTTTTTCCCCATCTACCCTCAATTGATTTTGTGACTCTGCCGAGTTACTTCTAATTAATCTTTTAGGTTTTCTCCTACTCACAGTAATAAAGCCATCGTCATCATTAAAATCATCTTCTCTCTCCTTTCTCTTCTCGGGTAATTTTTTTCCACTTTCTTTATGTATTTCAACTCGCGTAATTTTAGGTTCCAAGGATTTGTCTCGGTCCTTTTCACAATTAAGTGAAATTTCCATATCACTTCCATCTTCGTCTTCTCCACTCTCCATTTTAGGTTATAAAGATTGGTAAACTATTCGCGAAACGAATAAACACAGCAGCGGATCGGTAAACTCAACCGTACGCTACGGATTCGCGACAGCGACTGTTCATTCACAGTTGCACCAGACATGCTGAGCAAGAGACGCATTTCCTCAGCAGTAGTTCTACTTTCACACCTCTTTTGCCACACCTGAATGTTTTCAGTTCCATACATAAGCGTAGGCACCAGCACACCATTGTGAACAGCCACTGGAGCCATTTTAGGCATCATTTAACACCATTCACTTTATTACAAGCATTCACTCTCCTTTCCACATCTTCATCAATATCTAGTCAAATGTTGTAAAAACTGCACTTCGTTTCAAGCCCCTTATTAATAGCATAATTTAATTCCCGATATCTAATAACAAGTTTTATATAATATGAACACTTTATATCAGTATTTTAACCTAAATAAACCTCAACGTCAATCGGATTGTCAGTTTTGTGAAAATCCGTAACAGAACTATCCTCTGAATAATTTAATGTTACACGAGCAATAGCAAATATAATAATAGTAGGCAGCGGATTAATAATGAAAGGTTTCAATTTTGACAGAACACGAACGTAAGTACCAACTCGCCTGTTAATACTGGCTAAATTAATCTATAATCAACAATTTATCCACATTTAATTATAAACTTGTGTTTACCACAACCCTAATTTCGTTGTCAGCCATTTGTAATTACGTTGAGCGCAGTCAATTTATGTTAAGTATTGTGATATTGAGGCTGAGATAAAAGTTATCGGTGTGCACCGAGTATGATAACGTCAAATAATTTTAAAATTATTATATTACACAAAATTATCACGTTTTTTAAAATATAAATAATAAAATTATCTCATTTTACAAAGAGACTTGAAACAGAGCAGACATGGCGAAAGTTGTTGTAGTTACCGGTTCCAATATAGGAATTGGCTTTGGGATAGTAGTGTAAGTGTGAGTGTATCAGTGGCACAGTATTAACTGTACACCTACTTACAATTAAGTATATATACATCAGTTTGTTATGTATCTTGCTTCTAATTCAACCAGACAAAAAGGGTACACCATCTGAACTCAATCTCAATATGACTGTGATGTTCAGATCACATAATGTGTTTCATCTCAAACATTTTAAAAGAGTAACGGTGCAGTTTCTTGCCCATTCTTCTCCATACAAAACCTACCTTTTGGAAGGGGCGACTAGAATCAATTCTATTTTATTGTATTTTTTTACGTTTAAAAGTGCCTATTTGAAATAAATGATTTGAATTTTGACTTTTTATCTAACGAATTTCATTATAACCCGCTGGTTATTAATGGCATTTTAATTTGAAACCTCAAAGATATATCCGTTTAGAAAAATTATAAGAACAAATTGTCTCGCAGAAGGTGTGAAATGAAGAGTATTCTCCTAGAGGATAAAAGTGTTATTTTTTTTTTTTAATATACATAAAAGTGTTTTTTTATCGGTTTGCTAACAGTTTGGAGTTTGCTAATATTTTTTTATCTTTTCACTATCGACCCTTTTATTTAATCAAACTATTAAAACCTGTATTAAATTACGATTCCAAGGGTTACCTAGACTTCGTTGACAAGTGCACTAAAAGATACGATGACCATGATAATGCGACGCCGATAAACGTTATCTTGGTTGGCAAGATATAATATAGTTTGTAATGATGATTATTTTGATATCTTTGACAAACGAATACGATATTGAATGTCCCGTATCGTTATCATTTCTACCATTTCACAAAGTGTTTCGACACAGAGCAGACATGGTGAAAGTTGCTGTAGTTACGGGTTCCAATAAGGGAATTGGCTTTGCGATTGTTAAAGGACTGTTGAAGAGATTCGATGGAGTCGTCTACTTAACCTCAAGAGACGACGGCAGAGGGAAAGCCACCGTCGCTAAACTGAACGAGCTCGGTCTGCACCCAGAGTACCACCAGCTCGACGTGTCGGACAGAGATAGTGTGGTCCGGTTCAGAGATCACGTCAAGGAGAAGCATGGAGGTATCGACATTTTAGTCAACAACGCAGCGGTCGCCAACACTTCAGAGCTTTACAACTCCTATGATGAGTGCAAAACTGTTGTAGAGATCAACTATTTCAGTATATTGACAATCCAAGAGCTGTTGTTCCCAATGGTGAGAGACAATGGACGCATTCTCAATATATCTAGCGACTGTGGACATTTGTCAAACGTACGGAATATATACTGGGCAAAGAGGCTGTCAAAGAAAGATTTAAAGTTAGAAGACATTAATGATTTCGTGAACTGGTTTTTGGAAGGCATTAAAGATGGGAACTTCAACTACGATGATATAGCAGATGATGGTACTGTAGCTTCGTACAGAGTAGCGAAGGTAGCTCTCAGTGCCATCACGATTCTGCAGCAAAAGGAACTTGAGTCAAGGAACATCTCGGTGAATTCCATGCATCCAGGACTAGTTCAGACTGACATGACGGATGGTATTGGCTTCTATGATACAGACCAGGCAGCTGAAACTCCTATATATCTAGTGCTGGATGCCCCTGACACCCTCAAAGGAGCGTATGTGTGGTACGACAGAAAAGTCTTGGACTGGTACGACTACAAAGCTGATTATTTCTTTAAGACAAAAAATTTAAAAAAGTAGATGTGTAAATGTGACCAAAACAACAAGGATGTTTAATTAGGTGACACAGATTAAACTTTGATGTAATAGTTCGTAATTTTTATTTTATTTTAATACCGTTAATTTTGAGATCACTTCAGTGTTAAGTAATATAAAATGTGTGTGTGAAGTGTTTTAATTATGATGGTAATCATATTTCTATCTTTTCGTTTATTTTTCAGACATAGTTTAGTTTTCTATTTATCCATGTTGGTTTTTTTTTATTGGACATTTGCACCCATGTAGGGGTATGTTGTAAAGATACCTTTTTTAATTTTGACCAACTTAATTTGTTAACCACCGGCAGCAACAAGAAACAATATTCTATTCTAGATTTATCTCTTGGTTAATGTTTTAATACAAAAGTTTTACAAATAAAAAAAATCCGAACAACGAATTTCTTTTTAATATCTCGCAGATGTGAAAACTACTAACAGTTGTCACCTCGGGTTAGCTTGAATCTCACGCTCAGGCGTCTCACTCTGGATTCTAGCGTTATTTCCTTCGCTTGGCTCAGGAGTTAATTCTGTACTCCCTCGGTGTGCTCGGGAGCAACAGAATCCTTTATTGTTCAATATAGCTGCTTCGGGATTCATTAAAACGCCCGTGACATAAGACACTGCTTTATACCCTTAGTGATTATTTGAACATTTTTAAATGAATAAACAATTTTAACTAAAGAAATCGAAAAAATTACTCCGATCAAAGTGATGCCAAGCGGGTTGCTAGTTTTATAATATCTAGAGATACCTTGAAAATGCGTCGCCGATAAACGCTATCTCGGTTCACTAGATATATAACTGGTAATGTTTATTCTTATCTCACACAAACAAATACAATATATAGTGCTTGGCCAGACTGGCAGCGCGGGGCGGGGAGTGGCACGGGTGCCGGAACGCGCATGATCTGCCTGTCCATAGCGGAGCGCGACTTTGTTCTGAATGTTGTCGTGTCCAGTGTTTGGCAAAATATAATATGGATGAAGACTACTTATTTTTACTAGAAAAAAGCTCGAACTAGTTTGAGAACCCCGGTCCCCGCGCGGGACGCCCGCGCTCTCACTGCGGCCACTTGTATGAATGAGCTATGGCATGAGTTGCCCGTGCGCTCCCCGCACCAAGCAGCCCGCGCCGCTCACCGTGCCTGCGTGCCCTCTATGGACGCTTAAATGAAGTTCTTATGTTTGAGTATGCTGCGCCGCGCCCGCCCCGCTCCGCCTTTGAAGTCTGGCTAAGCACTTAATCTAATGCCTCGCTTTACTCATAATAATTCCTGTCATTCCACAGACTGTGTCGACACAGAGCAAACATGGTGAAAGTAGCTGTAGTTACCGGTTCCAATAAGGGTATTGGATTTGGGATAGTTAAAGGACTGTTGAAGAGATTCGGTGGAGTCGTCTACCTAACCTCAAGAGACGATGGCAGAGGGAAAGCCGCCGTCGCTAAACTGAACGAGCTCGGTCTGCACCCAGAGTACCACCAGCTCGACGTGTCGGACAGAGACAGTGTGGTCCGGTTCAGAGACCACGTCAAGGAGAAGCATGGAGGTATTGACATTCTTGTTAATAACGCGGCGGTTGCTAACAGTGAAGAGTTTTACAACCCCTATAAAGAGTGCAAAAGGATTGTGAATATCAACTACTTCAGCATATTGACAATCCAAGAACTGTTATTCCCATTGGTGAGAGACAATGGACGCATTCTCAATATATCTAGTGATTGTGGACACTTGTCAAACATACGGAATATGTACTGGGTAAAGAGGTTGTCAAAAAAAGATTTAAAGGTGGAAGATATTAATGATTTCGTGAATTGGTTCTTGGAAGGCGTGAAGGATGGAACCTTCAACTACGATGATATAGCCGATGATGGAACAGCAGCTTCATACAGAGTAGCGAAGGTAGCTCTCAGTGCCATCACGATTCTGCAGCAAAAGGAACTTGAGTCAAGGAACATCTCGGTGAATTCCATGCATCCAGGACTAGTTCAGACTGACATGACGTTTGGTGTTGGCTTCTATGACACAGACCAGGCAGCTGAAACCCCTATATATCTAGTGCTGGATGCTCCTGATACACTCAAAGGAGCATATGTGTGGTACGACAGAAAAGTCCTAGATTGGTACGACTACAAAGCAGATTATTTCTTCAAGACCAAAAACTTAAAGCAATAGGTGTTACAAATGTGACCAGCATAATGATTATAATATATGAATGCCACAGATTGAAGGTTGATTTATTTTTTCGTGAAAATAATTTTGAAGTACATAGTTAATTTTAAGATCCTTTCCGTGTTAAGTAATACATTTAACTTGGTAATCAGACTTTTCTCTTTGTTTATGAAATTAATTACTGCTCGTTAATATATCCGCTGCTGGACATAGACTTCCAACAAATGATACATAATTAACGGTTCTAGCCTTTCTTACACGAATCATTATGTAACTAGAACTGAAATGAATAAAATAGCTTGGATAACGAATATTGTAAATACTATGTAACAAAATTGTTACCTAGCGTGAAGGTCAGCAGGACTTGACGTGCTTTGACAACTAATGTTTCCCAAATGTGGTGATGATAATTATCTTCGATACTGTTAATTTGCAGCTATCTATTATGCGATCCACTATCATGGTTGGCTGGTTATCAGTTAATTTTAATATTCGCTTAGTTACAGTTATCTAATAATTGTATATATTATATATAATAATCTGAGGCACCAACGATGCTTACATTTCACCCAAAATTGTTAAAACATTAATTGATAGCTTCGTGACTTCAGCAATGTTTTGATGTTCGTCTCGCAAAGTTTTGATTAAATTGAAACGAAATATAAGTTGATGTGAAAGCTGTAATCAAATAAAATGTTTTATAGTATTTGTCTTTTGACTTTGAGATAAGTCAGCTGGTGTAACTTGCCTAAATCTAGACTTGAATATGTATACTTTTATTAATTTTCATAGCTCAGGGTGTAATTATAACTTGGTATAGTTTAAACTCTTAACTTATAAAACTTAAATGTATTTAAATGAATTAAAGATAATTTACAAATTAAACATAATATCACGCCTGAGTCCCCAAAGGGTTTGGCAGAGGTGTACCCTAAGTATACACATACATTTTACTGTTTGTCAGTTAAGAGAATTTAGTCTTTGGTATAATTAATGTGATAAATTAATTAATTAATGTGACTTGGAATATAAAATGAGTTATAATACATATTTTTTTAATTACAGGAGACATCTTTAATTTATTTCGCTGATCAGATAGTATTTTGGAGTAGGCATTTCCTACCAAAGGAAAATCATGTCACCTTGAACAGGTCATGTTGATTACGAACATTACACAATATTTAGATCATGACAGTATTCTCTTTTGTGTCGGTAAAAATCATTTGTGTTAGCAAAGCATAGCACAAATCATTTTAAAAACTAATAAAAAGCAACTGCAAATAGCAACTGCTAAATATAATAACTAAATTAAACATTTTTGACGCGAAAATCAGCTTTATCATTAGATAATTAGGTATAGGTCTAGGAATATATTATAGATCTATCATAACTCAAACTCAAACTCAAAGCATTTATTTCAATTAAACCTTTAACAGGCACTTTTGAATTGTCATGAAGTCGGTCAGTCATAAAATATGAAGCTAGTTGCCCATTCCAAAGCGTAGGTACCTATGGAGAAGAACGGGCAAGAAACTCCATGGACACTCTTTTTAAATTACATTTTACAAAAACATTTGTTACATCATTTCTTTTGAATTTATGATTATATAATGTGAGAACGATGTAAAAAAAAAATAAAAAAAAATGTCCGCGTTAAGAGCGTCCAGAATACAACAAATAGTAACAAAACAACAATCCAAAATTAAAACAATTAAAATAAGCCCAGGCGGCTAAGTGATGACCAGTCCCAACTGACGGCGCCCGTTCACGAACATGACGTATATATCAGCACCATTCAGCTCAACCACTTTGAAGGGAGCTAAATGATCCAACATACACGCCACCGCCAGCGAGACATTTGAGTGAGCATGACACACTATCAGCCGCCAGGGAATATTCAAGTCAATGAAAGATATATTATTACCCAGTAAATGGTAGCTATAGATTACATAGAACTCACATCTGTGCTATGCAATTATACAATACAAAGGAAATTGAGTTTATACAATGCAAGGATAGTCTTACAATCTTCAGCAGCTCCAACAGTATTTTCAAGTGTTAGTCAATTAGTTGTGGAGCAGGACTAGCATTGAGCCAGGCATTTTTGTCAGTGATGTAATCCCCTAACTTATAATATGCCTGACTGCATAGTGTGCGTTTTATACAAGATTTAAATTTTGTCTCATTCAGTTGAAGAATGTGGGGAGGTATTTTATTATAACATTTTAGACAGTACCCCATAAAAGATGAATCTACTTTAGCCAGTCTGAAACCTGGTTGAACTAATAGGTCCCTATTTCTAGTACTATAATTATGTCTTTCACCTCTTTTACTAAAAAGATGTAAATTTTTCCTTACATACATGATGTTTTCATAGATATATTGACAAGGCACCGTCATGATGTTAATTTCCTTAAACAGTTCCCTTAGAGAATCGCGCCTGCGGAGATTATATATGGCTCTGATGGCTCTTTTCTGCAGAATAAAAATAGAATCGTTGTCTGCAGCCCGTCCCCAAAGTAAAATACCGTAAGACATGATACTATGAAAGTAACTAAAATAGACTAGTCTCGCGGTATCTACATCAGTAAATTGACGGATTTTTCTGACAGCATAAGCTGCTGAACTTAGCCGTCCTGCAAGAGATTTTAAATGAGGACCCCATTGTAGCCTTGAGTCGAGCGTGATCCCTAGGAAAACAGTTTCATCGACGAATTCTAGTTTCTCTTGATTCAATATTATCTCACAATCACTACCCTTGACATTTGGTAAAGAAAATCTTATGCACTTAGTTTTTTTTCCATTTAATACTAGATTATTAGCAGTGAACCAATTTTGGACCTGCAGTAGGGCGTTATTTACGTCGTCAAAATTTGTAGCACGTCTATTTACCTTAAAAATTAAGGAAGTGTCATCAGCAAATAACACCATTTGTGGTTGATTTTTTAATAAATGGAGTAGATCATTAATATATACTAAAAAGAGGAAAGGACCCAATATCGAGCCTTGTGGCACACCAATTTTTACTATTAAACCAAGTGAATTGACACCATTTATTTGAACTTGTTGTTGTCTATTATTTAAATAAGAACTAACTAAACTGAGCGCAAGTTTTCCAAGTCCGTAATGCTCAAGTTTCAAAAGCAAGGTTTGGTGATCGACGCAATCAAATGCTTTGGAGAGGTCACAAAAGATTCCTATGGCATCTTGGGCCTCTTCCCACGCGTTAAAAATGTGTTTTAATAAAGTTACGCCGGCGTCGGTCGTACAACGTCCTTTGGTGAAACCGTACTGTTGATCGTGTAGGATTTTATTCGTGTTAAAATGATTGAGCATTTGATTAAGCATTATCTTTTCAAACACCTTGCTGAAAACCGGCAAAACGGATACGGGTCTATAATTATTGGTGTCTTTACTGTCTCCGGATTTGTAAAGTGGTATAACCTTACTGTATTTCATTAAATCGGGGAAGACTCCTTGATCCACACACGAATTAAATACTAAGGCTAAGTAAGGTGCAATAGTCTCAATTATGGAGGTACAGATCTTAATGGACATTCCCCAAAGATCTTCGGTCAATTTGATCTTAATTTGCTTAAAAGCTTTAATTACAATTAAGGGGTTAATATGCCTAAAGTTAAATTCAATCGGACAGGCTGAAACGTTCGCCCTTACTAAATCAAAAGCGAGCGAGGGCGAGGAATTTAAGGTTTCAGTTGTTTTGAGTGGGATACTAGTAAAGAAATTTACAAATTCTTGAGCCACTTCTTTGTTATCGCAAATGAGACCGCTTGACGTCTGCAGTGTGTAATCAGAATTATGCTTTTTATTCCTGTTTGTTTCATTATTTATAATTTTCCAAACCGTCTTTATTTTATTGTCTGCTGATTTAACCTTGTTGCTAATATATAAGGCTTTAGCTGCCTTACAAGCGTTCTTAAAAGTTTTAGAGTAAGTAGCAACATACTTATTAAAAGTTTCCGTGTTAATATAAGGCTTAAGGCCATACAGTTCGAAAAGTCTTTCCCTACTTTTCCTAAGCCCTTTAGTTGCCCAGTCACAAAATAAAAACTTGGGGCTGATACTTTTAGTGTTCTTCTTAAAATAATTATTGAACTCGGTTTGGACTACCGAGAAGAATTCATTATACAAAGTATTAACATTGTTCACCGTAAGGTTCTGATTACTTAATTTACAAATTAAAGTGCTATTAAATTTATTTAAATTAATTGATGTTATTGGTCTGGATTGGATCTGCACTTTTTGTATTGGCATGTTGTTCTCAAAAGTTACAGTTTGACCACTGTGATCAGAAGGGAGATAATTAACAACGGCTTTATCTAAATAGTCGCAGCAACAAAAAACATTATCAATACATGTTGCAGTAGTCGTAGTTGTTCGGGTTGGTTACATATATTTTTATCTTCGATCTGTTAATAATCATTCAACAGTTTACTCGAAAGTAAACAAGCTGATCCTTGCTATATACCTTGCGGTCGCGGACCCCATATTGCAGAAAGGTGGTGCCTTGATTGAGAAATTGTTCCCCTCGAAAGACACCGCTATCTTATTCTAGAATACTTCCGTCACACACGCCTGAATACAAATACACATCATAAACATGTAAGTTTACATACACAAGCTAGTTCGTACAAACAAATTACATAATTTACGCTTATAATCCCCACTTGTCTGGGTCTATTCAAAATATAAGAGCGTTCGCGGTAGAGCCAGCGCTCGCTGTTTATCTGGCAAAGTTTTGATTAAATCCTACCGAAACAATAGTGATGTACTCCAATAACATAAATTGGAGCTCGTTAGTTTGTTTTTTGACTTTCTGAAAACAATGTAAAGACTATAATTAGACACGGGGATATTGTTGCTGTTTTAGCAGTTGTACCTAGGTAAATTCAAAATAAACTATCTTGTTCAGTATTCTACAAACAAGCTGGAGTCAGAGCAACTATCAACTCTAATTACCATAAACTACGATAGCTGGTAGTCGAATTCTTGAAATAGGGTGTGCTTTGTTCGTAAAATCTAGCTACAGCAGGTAGAGTGCGCGCAAAATAAGTCTGCGCGTAGCCGAAATCAAAAATAGGCGTTTGCCATCACCTGGACGTTTATTCCAAGTGTCAAGAGTGTGTCGGGTTCCGTGTTTTCTAAAGTAAATAATTGCCATCATTATGCCGAAAGTTATTAAAAGTGCTAGCAGGAATGTAATCTTGAAGTCAAATGTCGCGCGCAGACTTATCTTGCGCGCACTCTAGTGATTGTTTCATTTGAAAAGATTCAAACCCTAATAGGTAGCACAGCTATTTTTCAGTTTGATGGTGGTGGTGAAATAACAGACACACATGATGACTATTATGATGATGTCAAAGAGAAAAAAATATCTTACATCCATGCCACTTATGTGGAAATCATTACAAAAGGTAGGATTTTTTTTTGCAAATTACTAAAATCAAAACAATAATATATTCTACAGTACACAATCTAAGCATTCACTTATCAGCAACATTTCGACTATCTCAGACTACAATCATAATGCATTCTATCATAATCAATATTCGAGTGCAGCCACGGATATTGAAGTGCAGCCATTATGAAGTACTTACATAAAATACCGCTCTTAGATAACACACGAAGCAATCAAATTCATCGCGTAACGATCCATTGCTGGCTCGCTATGAATAATTCATGACACGCCGCACAGCATCCCATTAACGCATCCCCATGTAAGCGCTGTATGTTTTGTGTGTCGTTTTAAGAAAGATTGTTTCTGTTAGGATGTGTAAACATTGAATATCAAGGAGCTTGTGTTCACTGCATTATATATGTATAAAGGTTAACATTTCCTCTTTGAATTGAATTTCTCTGATAGGAAATAAAAGAGAATTTGTTTTAGGAGTGTTTTATAAAAAGAAAGGCTCGTATTGAGTTCGTATGTGGCCGAGAAGAATGTTCCGTGGGACTACGAAGAGCCAATTTTATTTATTTATATATGCTTTATTTTAAACCAGAAAATACATAATTTAGCTGAAGGATTTCCAGTTGATTTGAAAAATCTATGAAACTGACAAACATAATTAATTATACATTTTACACTTATTTATGATATCAACACAAGACTGATCAGCGGAAGGTATTGCTAAAATTATCACCAGACATTGAAAAAGGACGATGTAGACAACAGAATAGAAATACATTGATCGCATTTAAAACGTAGAGAGCCGAATCTAGCCGCCCCGGCGGTGTACAGCGATAAATCGAATCACTGCGGGCAATTTGGCGCCAAGCCTATTTCCTACGTTTTATTAGATTTTATAAATAACTGCACGAGTATTGCAATGAAGATATTTTAGATTTGTTGAATAAAATAACATAAATGTCAGGTTGTTTGTTTAGGAGACTTTTATAAGAAAAACGCAAAGATATATTTTACCAGAACATTTTGGGCTACCTACCTACCTATGATAATAAATGTACATAGATCTGCACCCTAATTGCGTAACATACTATTAATTTAAACCTGAATCATTTTAAAAGATATTGCTAATCCATTACTTCATATATATATATTTTTTTTTATTTGAAATGGGTTTGCTCTTGACTCTAGTCTAGGTCAGAGGTGACAGAGACAAAGTCGACGATGGAGTGAGCTTATATACCCAGAAGAAGCCTGTTCACTCTTACTTTGAAGAGATTCGGGTTGTATGCGCTCGGAAACACAGACGCAGGTAAAGAGTTCCACTCTTTTGCTGTGCGCATTATAAAAGACATTTGAAAACGCTTTTTTTTTTTTTTGCGGATGGGAAATCACCAAATGACTCCTCCCGCTCTGGGTGGAGCGGAAGGGAGTATCAGACTCTTACTGACTAAAACCCACCCGTGTTCCTTCCTTAGCCCTTTATGTTCCGGGCCAGCGGTAACCCTTTCGGACAATCCCGCTGACCCGGCAGGCTTCGGCCCTAAGGGGCCCCTCCTCGATGCTGACATCTCTTTGACCGATTTTGTCCGGCACGGGCCTGGTCCTGATCGGACGGTGAGCATTACTCTCCGCCCGCAGGCCCGCGCCTACGGTGGCCGGGAGTCGTCACGCGGCTCCTAGTGCGAATTGGTGGAATAGCAACTAGGCAGGAATGGTAACTTGCTGTGCGTCTGGATTATTATGTTCGAAAAATGTGTCTGCTGAACAACGTAAAAAACGCAATGTATGTTGCTGAACTGTCAAAATGAAACCCATTGCTACTGATATAGTGTGTTACGCAATCAGCCCTCTGTTTACGCAAATGATTCAATAACACTTCTGTTTACAATGATCTAAGTAACCAGTAGTTTATCTTATCGCGAATTAAGTTCAGCTTATATCGGAAAACAAATACCGTTACCGTCTCGTTATCTTATTTCAACAGACCGAGTCAAGTCATTTAGTTATCGCATTACAGTTGACGTTTACACTCCGTAATCATGGTAAAAGTAGCTGTGGTCACTGGCTCCAACAAAGGCATCGGCTTCTCGACTGTAAAAGGACTTCTGAAGAGATTCGATGGAGTAGTGTTCCTCACCTCTCGAGACGATGGCAGAGGGAAATCTGCTGTCGCAAAGCTGAACGCGCTCGGTCTACATCCGGAATATCACCAACTTGATGTCACCGATAAAACCAGTGTTGCCAGGTTCAGAGATGATGTCAAACAGAAGTACGGAGGCATCGATATCTTGATCAATAACGCTGCCGTCTGCAACTGCTCCGAGCTGTACCTTAGCTACAAAGAAAGTAAGGATATCATCGATGTAAACTACTTCAGTTTCTTCATCATCCAGGAATATCTATACCCTTTGGTTAGAAACAATGGACGCATCCTCAATATTTCCAGCGACTGCGGACATCTATCCAACGTGAGGAATGAATACTGGATCAAGAGGCTCTCCAACAAAGAGCTGGCAGTGAAGGACATTAATGAGTTCGTGAACTGGCATTTGGAAGCAGTGAAGAACGGAACCTTCAACAGATCTGATATCGCTGATGATGGAACGATTGCCGCTTACAGAGTAGCCAAGGTAGCTGTCAGTGCATTGACTATTATCCAGCAAAGAGAACTGCAAGCAAGGAATATTTCTGTCAACTCTATGCACCCTGGTTTAGTTCGTACGGATATGACGAAAGGCGTTGGTTTCTACGACGCAGATCAAGCAGCAGAAACTCCTCTGTATATGGTGCTGGAGGCTCCAGCAAGTATTAAAGGTGCGTACATTTGGTACGATAAGAAAGTCCTGGACTGGTATGATCCTAAGGCTGATTGGTATTTCAAATCCGTTACTTTTTCACAATAATTGTTCACAATTTTGTAATTGTGTTTCACAATTAATTGTTAATGAATATGTTAAGTTATGTGTTATATTAAAATATCTGTTGTTGTAATGTTCAAGCTTGAACATTGTACAATAATTAATTTTCATAAAATTATAATTATTCTCTTGGCGGCCCAGAAAAAAATAGCGAGACGATCTGGACGCGTACCGCGCCTTTTCCCAGCAGTGGGACACTACAGGTTAACGAAAAAAATAAATATATACCTATACCAAAATCTAAGTTATAATGTAACTGTGTTTATTAAATTATGTTGCTTATGATTTTTATTATTGAACATGTCATGAAAATAAAATAATAATCAAAGATCTTAAGACAAATACTTATTAATTACATCAAGCAATCAACTCCCTGTAAGAAACGTATTCTTCCAACCAATAAAGAAAAATAGGTTTCCATATAAACGTAGTTGACCCAAACGAGTTCATTTAGTGAACCAATCACCATTAGGCTGTGAGCAGTGACGTCACAAACATGGCCACCGGACAATTACGCGATGTCAAGTTCACGTCCGATATCTCCGGAGATAATAACAGACGCTACATTATGTGCTACTATATTTATGTTCATGTTTATGAGGGTAGAATAAAGTATGTATTACCAAGTTTATTCTAAGGTCTTTTATTTTGTTCGGTCTGATTTTTTCCTTCTAACATTTGACAGAAATATTACTATAAGGCCACGGACACGAGTGGGGAGGCGGCGGCGGCGGTGCGGGGAGCGGCGCGGCGATGCAGACCCGATCTCGAAGCCAGCGGACAGATCGCGCGGCGCTAAAACGGCGTAGTGTTGTATTATGAGAAACTAGTGTCTTTTTTCGTAAACGAAATGTCTAAACAGCGACGACAAAATCTTTTTGATACAAGGCAAAAAATAAAATGGACAACACTACGTCAATGCAGACGCGCGGGCACCGCTAGACTGGTGCGCACCGCGCCGCTGCCGCTGCCTTCGGGGCCAGTTCGATAATTATAAATCGCGCCGCTCCCCGTGTCGCCGCCGCCGCCGCGCCGCGCCCGCTGACTTCGCGTCCGCAGCCTTAGTAATCGGTTCAAGAACTGTTTGCCACCCAACCAAAAGTTCCCACATTACATTACTATAATTATACCTGTGTTCTCAACTAAATAACTAATACTATTGATATTATACTCGCAGAGCTCTGCAATCAAATTGATACACCGCAAATAAGTAATACTTACAACGATTAAACTAACATTACAACACAAAACTTGTACAATAACAATAATTCAAACTTTTCCTTCTTCATAAGCAATTTCCCGAATTCACGTGTTTTCAAAACGTACATGGTAAGCGAAAACCAACCTTGTACTAGAGAGAGAAGGTATTAAGTCGTGTACATATGTGTGATGTAAAATGATAATACCCAAGTGAATATTAACGCGACTGCTAATGGAGTAATGGCACTCGTACATATGAATAATTCACGTATCGAATTAAAGCGAGCCAACTTTTGTTCTGTTTACACTGGAATTAAAAAGTTTCCCAAGCCGGGTGACGCAGGGGGCACGCCGCACGACACGGCGGGGAGCGGGGGTGAGGCTAGCATTGAATTCGCAAAAGCGGCAATTTCCGTAGAAAGTGTGATGACATACGGGAAGTACGGTGAGGACGAGCCAGCTGCTTCACAGTGGGAGAAGGAATCGAAAAAATATTCCAGCTAACTGCTACTGCAGCTCGTAATTCTAGCTAGATTTTAATATCGGATTCAAAACGCGAGAAAAAAATAGAACCATGTTAGGACGGGCTTTTGTAACAAGTGTTACAAAATATAAAGAGCCTACAGAAAGCCCATTGCTAGAATTACGATTTCATTCGATCGTGAGTTTACTTTGATCTTGTATGGAATTGCACTTGTTACTTATTTGTTTTGCCACAACATGTAGTTATTCTATTATCAATACTTTATTAACTTATTGACGTCTAGGTTATTATAAATCACATAAACAGCTAACTGTGGATATTTTCCGAGATTATACTGCATTATCGTCATAGTGTAAACACACACGGAATTAAATTAGATTAACGATAATTTATGCATTAGCTTATCATTTTCACTCGCAACGCTATTAATCAGCCTTGCTGTAATAGTTATTAATGGGTCATGTATAGCCGAATTATATTTAGGTTACATTTATTAGGCCCATTAATATTATTTACCTTACCTACGTAAAAGTTGAGTGAATAGTAATAAAATGTGAACTCGATAACTTACTAAGTATACCTATAATAATATTTTGGATGCGAAGGGAGGAAAATGGTGTGAAAGATTGAGTATATCCAGCAGTTGATTGTGTTTTATGCTGAGTTGATTGAAATCAAATGACATTTATTCAAATCAGACTAGAATCAGCACTTTGTGAACGTCAAAATTAAACACCCGCCCGCCCTTCACCAATTACTAGTGCTTTGGTTAGGAAGAAGAAGTGACGCGACAAACTCCCCGCAGCATAGCTGTCTGTTTGATTGACATAAAACAAATTCATAGAGCGTCGTTTGCCAGAGTGGCCAACATAACTATAATCATAATCATTTTTTATTTGTGTAACATAGGTAGTGAATACAGTTCTTAAATTGACTAAATAGTAGGCAGCAGGCCCGTTCAAACTAACCCTCCGTATATTCCGCACGCGTACGAACGTAATGTGATGTGGTTATGTCAGAGAGTTCGCGACGAAATTAGATGTGAGTCGAGAGGTCTGGATGTTTTGTGACAGTACGGGGCGCCCCCGAGCCTGGGGCCCCGGCCCCAGGTGCATTGTGTGAACCCTGCTTAACCTTGCTCCGGATATATCGACGGGGGATGAACCCTGCCACGCGGGGAGTCATGAATACCGGCTCGGAAACTACTGGGAGAGGGGGCAATCGTGGAGAAAAATAGCGTATGACAGGTAAGTAATATAAAATTGGGTATTCGTAGCGACAGGATGCTGGTATCGTTCTATTTTGGGAATAAAAGGTTGTAGGTCGGTTTAGATGAAAATCCGACCTCATCTAGTTGATTATGGATACTCATGTGATGCGTCCTTGCCTTAATACCCTAAATATTATCTGCTTTTCATCACAAAAAGTTCAAATCCGTCCAACATTCGTTTCTTGTTATTCATTTCTCCACAATCAGTTGTGTTTATTACCCACAATTTAGGAAATGTATGCAGTAAAATTGAATAAAAAGTCTTCGTTTTAACTTAGTGGTTAAGTTGAAAACGAAGCCAATTTATTCAAGTTCACTTTTTCTATAAGAAAAGCGGTATACAATCAATGAGCCGTC
Source organism: Mesoligia furuncula (assembly GCA_916614155.1). Lineage (NCBI taxonomy): Eukaryota > Metazoa > Arthropoda > Insecta > Lepidoptera > Noctuidae > Mesoligia > Mesoligia furuncula. Next base: position 29,700,212 of record OU744802.1, on the reverse strand, counting down.
GGTACATTTGTGGGAGCCGTTTGATTGATTACCGAGCACCTCCCGACGCGACGATCACCGCCGTGCAGCTATCGACAAACTGCGAGTTTTGTAGTTGTTCTAGTTTATTGTTTCCGTTGGCATGGAGGGTAAGATATTAAAGGAAGGTTTCTTTTTCTTGTTGTCGGTCGTATTGAGGCAAGAGACTGTGAATTAATTACCAGCTTTTTTTAATTGACTCTAACGCAAAGTCATCATCTCAAGGAAAGCGATCCTCGCTTTGAACACAACTCTAGCGTGCTACTGTGGTGACATCTATCGCCACATATGAACTACGCATCACACTGACGTCACCCAAAATCCTGCATCGCGCAAGCAAAGTTTACCGCGCGACCAGGATGTACGGGCAGAAGCCTACCGTATAGGATGAGTGAACTTTACACCCTGTTCCTCTTACCACAATACTGCTTTAACCATTTCAGATCACTAAGACCAGGGTTTGATGTTTCCTTTCACAACATGCTCGGATTTATTCCCATTTTGCGAGGTTCCTAAGCTCTGGAAGCTTGTTCGTAAACCCCTGGTGAATCAAGCGTATAATATATTTTCTCGCCTACTTTTCCCCAAAAGGTCTTGCTTAGAAAAGATATTTCCAACGCAAAATCAGCAATTCTATGACCTAGCAACAGATCCTTGTAGACAAAAAACATAAAGTTAATTAACTCATTAGTATCTCTCTTTGACAGAGAATAAGTCCCAATTAGTTATAGCTTCATAATCAAGCAAAACGAAACTTTGTTTATTTTCCGTTTCAAAGCAAAATTATGGTCCACAACACAGATGTCTATCTTTTTAGAAAGCTATAATAAAGGACTCAGTTCGTAGAATCCTATCGTTAACTAAATTAAGACAGCAGTCACACTATTATGTGTTAAGAAAACAAAACTTATTCTGCTCGCACTTTGAACTCTATAGCTTTAAGTTAGCAGTACAAACTCCAACTTTCGGATTGTTAAATTGTCACAAATAAACAACCCACATTTAATTTATTTTATAAAGAAACCTTATCGGGGACATGAAAAACCGTGGCACAGGATACGTGCTCGTAAATTGAGTAAAACAACCGAGTCGTGGTCGCCACTGCACTTTACTCACGTTGGTATAAAAATGTAGATTTTAACACAAAAATGTGCATAATTATGCAGATATTTGCATAAGCAGCCGACGCTTTTTACGCGAGTCGTGAATATACTGACCAGATTTAATGTTGCACGGGATAAGCGAGCGCGGGTAGAAAGATATACAAAACAAAAACGAAAATATCTACCGCGATAGTGAATATTTTCATAATTTATTGATACCTGTGGTTTTTCACAATCTTACTAGTCGACGATTTGCCGATTCGACCCACAAAGCAAACCCTTATTAGTCAAAACAAAAAGGGAAATTCTATAAGTACGGTGACTGGATGGTCGAAATACTCAAACTGATGTCGAATAGCAGCAGAATCAACATAATATAATGTTTTATTCTGAGATTACCAGCCTGCTTTAACATTTATGTGACATTATATCTCTTTTTGTTGAAGAACAATGTAGAGCATGGACATAAATATAAAAACAGCCAAGAAAAATTAAAAAATACCGCTTGTACCTCAGCACCTACTTACCGAGCTCGCCAATTTACGACTGACGGTTTATGCACGCGTGACATCCAAGTAACGATAAAGGGGGGAAGGGGTAGTTTTGTAGATAATCTTTTAATACGAAATATGGCTTTTATTCGGAGTTCTTACGACTGGTTTGGTAGCAGTATTAGATATTTTGTTCGTACTGTCTCCAAAGCTAAAATACAGATATTTTTGCTTTGGAAAAGAGTTGGTAAAAGCATTAAAAAGCAGGCAGTCACGCACCGTACTATGTTCTCATAATAAAGGACTTTTCCCATGTCCACCTCCCGAAAGGCCAGGAAACCTAGTAAAACCCATATTTTAACTCAGTAAAATCCACGAAAATCATTATTCTATATCCTATTCTCTTTGCAGCAGTCGCTAGCGCGGGAACGACTCGTTCAATAAAAGTATATTATCATTTAAAAGTGTTTGCAAGACAAACTGCCGCAATGTTAATGATGTTGTGCCGTCTCTCACTCCTGCAATATACAGTGTTTATAAAGCATAGTTGCAATGTGGTTGTGTATTCAGTTTAAATGTATTTTGAAATTCTAAATGTTTTAACAGTACCTATTTAAAAGTGTTTCGACTCTTTATTTTTCCAGTCTTTTAGACATACCTTCCACAGTAGATAAAGTTATGACCGCATCATCGGATTCCTCGTCGAAAGTATTGCCATGACATGACATGTTGTTGACATGGCTATAGATAATCTTATAGTTTTGGGTTTTACAACCCAGTTCGAATACCTAAGTACGCGTGAGCAGCGTTAGCGCAAGGGTTTCGTGTCAAAGGATTCACCTCATGTGTGGAATATCCTCATGAAATACGAGTTTTCAAAACACACGCTCAAACACTCGCTGACGCTGGCGCGTGTGTTGGATCATTTAGCTCCCTTCAAAATAGTTGAGTTGAATGGTGCTGATCCATGCGTCATGTTCGGACTCAGTTGGGACTGGTCATCTCTTAGCTGCCACGGCACGACTTATTCTAATTATTTTATTGTTGGACTGATTTTTTTTGTTTCTATTTGCTGTTCTCTGGACGACTTTAACGTGTACGTTTTTTACTACATCGTTCTCACATCATCATCTGCCTAGCCTTTTTCCAACTACGTTGGGGTCGGCTTCCAGTCTAACCGGATGCAGCTGAGTACCAGTATTTTACATGGAGCGACTGCCTATCTGACCTACACAACGCTGTTACTGGGTAATACGAAACCCCTTGGTAAGACTGGTTGTCAGACTTTCGGGCTTCTGACGACCCGTAACGACTGTCAAAGATCCACGACTGACAGCCGGGACCAACGGCTTAACGTGCTTTCGGAGACACGGAGGGGTCTTGGTATGTAAAGATGGTCACCCATCCACGGACCAACCGCGGCAAGCGTAGCTTAACCTGATCGATCGACCCGTGCGGCTGTGACTTAGCCACAAGCCCGACCATCGTTCGTTACATCGCTCTCACATATAATTATAAATTCAACATTATACTCAAGTAAGTAATATTTTTGTAACTATATAATTTATAAGAGTGTCCAATGTCCATGGAGTTTCTTGCCCGTTCTTCACCATACGTACAGTCACGAGCATAAGTATGTATACACTTGGCTTTATTCAAAGACGATTTTCTCCTTTAGTTTTGATGGAAATTTTGTGTTATTAGGTACGGACAAGTATTTTCGAACTCATAGGTTTGTGTAAAGTGTATTTCAACGTTGCATTCCTTATTTCACGAAAAAGTCGCAATTGAAAGTTCCCAAGTGTTGACATAGGTATTAGTGCTCGTGACTGTACCTTCTACGCTACGGAATAGGCAACAACTTCGCATTTCTGACTGGCCGGCAATTCAAAAGTGCCTGTATGGTTTAATTGAAATAAATGGTTTGAGTTTGACACCAATTTGCAAAAATACAAAACATGATGTAGCTGCCTGAAATCAACTAAAAAAGATGAGGCATCTTATCACAGCACACTAATATTATAAAGGCGAAATTTTGTGTGTGTGTGTGTGTGTTTGTTACTTCTTCACGCTCAAACGGCTCGACCAGTTTTGATAAAATTCTGTATGGAGGTAGCTGACACTCTGGATCAACATATAGGCTACTTTTTATTCCGATATTCTCACGGGATCGACATTTACGCGGGTGAAACCGCAGGGCGCAGCTAGTGTTTACTATATAGCAAGCCTTATTAGAAACAAAATAAAACATAAGCTACTATTCAATCCCCCATCCCTTCGATATGTGCCCTTATCCATCTGTCTTAGAAACGGGGGTGGATGGGGGAGGAATAAGCTAGTAAATAAACTTATCATGATATATATCGAAGCTAAGTCAGTTCCCAGCTGTAATAACTATGTATGGTCAGATGTCGGTTATTCCGTGTGATTCTCGTTCGATTAACAATCACATACTTCACTAGAAACAGTTTACTTCCTTCATTTAACAGTTTATGCTGCGGTTTATGTCAGAATCAATGGTTTCCGACAATACCACTAGTAATAATAATAATGAATTTAGTATTTACTACACAAGGTCCGGAGTAAGCCAGGGCAGCAATTTGGGGCCTCGCGAATTTATCATAATGATAAACGACTTACTGGAGCTCGTCAGACATGGCTTATGTTTATTGTTTGCAGATGACCTTAAATTACTGCTCGAGGTTAAAGATAAGTCGGATTGTGAACGCCTGCAGGATGACATAGATAGAGTGGTGGAGTGGAGCCATGATAATAAGCTCAACTTCCAATGTTCCGAACCCGAAAAATCCGTGTGTTGAACGAAGTCCATGAGAGACTGGATATTTTTTCTAGCTCTTTGAGTGAATTTGGAAGAGTTTTATTAAATGTAGTTACTTATATAATGTAAAAAGTTATATTATTTGTTGTTAGGTATGTAAGGTTAGATAAGTTATTTTTTAAGTTGATAACTACACTGTCGCATTAGGGTAAAGCCTGTAATGACAGTTGTAAAGATGATAAATAAATAAATACCGTGTTATTTGAACTGGAAATTACACATTCATTGTGTGTTATCAATTACTAGAAATTCGATATGGTCTAACGATCACTACAATCGCCGCAATGAGCTTTAGCAACTACACTTTCTTCTGCTTGCAGCCTTCGGCAAGTTTACTTTACTTTACCAGGTCATTGGTTTATTTCAAAATATTAATCTGTTTGAACCCTTTTCTAACGGCCGAGTTCCAGTCCACAAAGAACCACAACGGTATAAAACCTCTACAAAACTCTTCGACCACAACCATGACTGTTATTACGTTTGGCTTTTTCTCTCCATAATGGAAAAAGGTGGGAAATGTGACGGGGTCGCCGTTTTTGCATAATTTGCAATCCCGCGCCGGTATTGAGGGCAATCTAATTGCCGAATTATTAGCAAGTCCAGGAATGGAGTAACAAGACTTAATATCTCAGTGAACTGCTCTGTCTTTATTTTACTTAGATCTTTATTACAATTTTGGAGAATATTGAATGTTTAACAATTTAAAATATCCTCTGAAGCACCATTTTCCTGTTTATTTTAAATGATTTATCGATTGAAAGTTCAATAAGCAAGTACTTAAGTCTAAATTTATTTCAGTTAACCCAGTATTTTTTTTACACATGCACTGTTGAGTTTGTGTTAACATGTAGCTGAATCATGATGTTGAAAGCCTTCAACGACATTTTTATACCCAGGCACTAAAACTTCTGAAAAATAGCATAGAAAACGATGACAGAGATCTTCTAAAAAAGAAATCATTTTCTTACCCAACGCGAATTCGGGTCCCCAAACTGCTGACATACAACAGAGGTAGGTATATCGACGAGCATCTGTGGGTACATCCCGAACACTCCCGGACTGACACCTCACAAGTGTTATTGGCCCAATCCCGCTACTATCACGTTGTACAACCACATATTATTCCATGGGAACGCCATTTTGTGGTCCCTGATACTAATGCCTGCGTTTGTTGGAGAGGCACAGTTGACACTTTCGGTAATAAACTAGATAATGGGTTTGATACTGTTGTGATGTTACTGTCTAAACGAGCATGCAGTTAGTTGCTACAAATGATTCGATTTCAAAAGGATTTCAACCTTCGACTCTAGTGAAGGAAGAACTATTATAGAATTAAATAGTGATCTCGTGTCTGATTTTAGCAATTAAAGGATTTTTTTATAGATATCCAAATTCATACTAAACACGTTTTATCCACATCACAGTTTATGTCCATCTAACGACAATCTGTTTTTCCTCAGTCTTTTGTCTTCGTTTACTTTCAAATATTTTCCTTCCTTAAGTTTCTGTCTGAATCCGTGTATGGTAGGTTATAGTTTGAACCGATATTTTGGGCTTGCCTAATTATTATCATGAGTCTTTCTGGTTTCTGACAATGCTTTGATACCAGGTAAGTATTATCGGTATTTTGACCACTAGGTACCTTTATAAATTATAATCTAAGAAGCTTACCTACAAATAAGTTTATCAAAGAAGGGGATAAGACCCCTCAGTAATTACTTCCAGACACTACCTACTACCCCGATGGCTTCACTAATTACTAGCGACTACCTTTGTCTCAACGTTGTTGTCCGTAATGAACTGCTATGTTACTTTGTTGCAGGTGCTGGACAAAATGTAATATACATTCTTTTTGACATTATTAAAATCTACCCTGTTTTTAATAACGTCCCCAAAGGGAAATCAATGTTGCATTTTGTTTTTCGATCTAAAGGTGCATCCACACCGAAGTTACTTGTTGTCGAGCAACGTTTGCAAGTGTTAGTGAGCCATAATAGACAGAAGCATAACCAGCCTATAATGTTCCCACTGCTGGGATACAGACTTCCTCTCTGTTAGAGGCCATAATCCACCACGCGAGCCCAGAGCGAGTTGGTAGATGTCACGTGTCTTCGAATATTTGGTTCTAGGACTTGCCGGTTTCTTCACGATGTTTTCCTTCACTGATCACCTTCAACGAAAAACTTACAAAAACTTACACTTAAAAAAACTTAAACTTATTTTATAAACTTACTAAAAGTTATAGAAAGTTACTTAATGTTATCATGTTGCGAAATGTTGCTCAGTAAAACCGGCCAAGTGCGTGTCGGGCCACGCACAGTGTAGGGTTCCGTAGTAGCCCGTTATCACAATGTAGTACGGTTTTGTTGTTCTTTATTCTGTATATAAAAAAAAACATATTTTGTTTTTCAATGCAAGCAACAACTAAACAAACAAGCAACTACTTCTAAGATGAAGTAGTTGCTTGTTTATTAACGGATAAAGACTTGCATTGAAAAACAAAATAACTATGTTTTTTTTTGTCACTTCAAAGGATTAATGCTCAGGATTTTGTATTTGGTACATAATTATCCAACACCCAAGTTCAACGACTATTACTGCTAATCTAATAAAGTTATCTTAACCCCTATAGTTTTCCTTTAAAGTTCATAAAATCCACTATCATCGTGAATTTTTCCAGATTTTTCAAGCCAGCAGTTTAGGTTTTAGAGAGGGGGCGACGCCGTACTGGAACAAAAATTTGCACTTTAAAGTTTAATATTTCGTAAGTGTCTGTGTGGTGCCGGACTTAAAGAATAGCACCACCCCATACTTCCCGTAGATGTCGTAAAAGGCGACTAAGGGAGACCGGAGAGTGGGCAGTAGCGTTCTCTATGCATTCCACCACCATACCATACTGCGATCGCCAACCCGCCTGCCAAGCGTGGCGATTATGGCAAAACCCCCCTTTTTGGGGGAGGCCTATGTCCAGCAGTGGACGTCTTTCGGCTGAAATGATGATGATGATGATGATTTCGTAAATGAAGCATTAAATCGAAAAATAATTTTAGCAACCCCCAATCATTTTAGAAGACCAATAACGATACCCCACACGATGTAGTAGACGACTAGCTACCCTAAAATCTATTTTCCAAAATTTTATTTTACCACTTTGTCGGCGTAATTGATATACGCACTCCTACAAAATTACAACTTTCTAGTACTATACGGTCTCTTAGCAAAACCTCGGACAGACTGACAGACAGACGGACGGACATGACGAAACTATAAGGGTTCCTTGTAGGAACTACGGAACCCTAAAAAAGAGGTGCGGATGCATCTTAAATAAGATAAGCTAAGATAATGCTTTTTTCCCAAAAACAGTGCTTTACTTTTCCGTATAGTCTACATTAAAAATAAGATGCAAAGAAAGCATTTTGCTTATGAACTCCACATTAGGTCGAGCCGGTCTCGTGGAGTCCATGGGTGGTATTACCATACAGTGAAAATGCGCATTATATTAATACTGAACGATTGTTACAGTCGAGAGGCGCATGTAACAGTGTTATTATTTTAAAGTACCTAATTAACATTACGGAATTACGTTTAAAAGAGATTCACTCTATGACTGGGTTAGCAGCCATTTACGAACAATCTTTTTTACTTGACCTGTTCTAGAAAGAATATAATATAATTGTAATTTTCACATATTTACAAAATATTCAGTTCAGATAGCTTGTAAAATCGTGCTGCCGATAAAACTACAGGCCCATGAGACTTCAACTTTTGAAACTAAGTCTGGTAACGTGTCGGGTCCCCTGGGTGATGCTGATGTCCGCAGGCCGGACACCGCTTTTCAACACGAGGTCGATCGCGGAATCAACCTCTTTCTGACTATGATATAAATAAGTCACCTTGTTTACTTTAAAAGTCTAAAAAATAAAGGCGAATAAATTCACGAAACTGGCTTGACTGTTAGAATAATATTCCCCAACAAGTTATTTCCACGTCAAAAAAAAACACACGCTCCTCGTATATTGAGGTCAGTTCCGACGACCGCGCAGCTGAATAAATAAATACATTTAACTTGGAATATTCTCTTTGAACCTCTACATTAATGATTAACAAACCTCTATAATTAGAGCCACGAGTGGGCAACAAAATGGCCTCTTGGTTATTTGTTGTTATACCGCGGCTATTGGAGCAGGCCCCTTTTAATTGGGTCCGTCGGCCTGATGGGCTACTGATAGCCAAGTACGCTTAATTAATAACGAGCATTAAAGGCCCCTTTAAAAATTCGCTGACGGAGAATGCTCTTGACTGCTCTTTTTTTAAAACTTGCGTTGAGCACAATTATTTTAGTTTAAGTCGATTGCTAAGCTGTGCTGAAGAAAGGCATTGACTGACGGCTTTAGTTGATCTCATTTTGATTTAGTTTTCAAAGGTAGGTAGCGGCAGATATGAGACTAGATAGGTTGGGTACCTATCTACCGACCTCCGCAGTTTGCCGATTAAAGTATCGATTTTACTCTAAGTTTGATCTTTCGTAGAAATACTATTTTGTTGTATGTAGCTAGATCATCTGTTACGGAAACCTAATGTCACATTAATTATTTTATTTAAAAATTAGCAATGCAATGTTTTCAAAAAACAGGTCAAGTGCGAGTCGGACTCGCGCACCGAGGGTTCCGTACAAAGTAGGTATGTAACTACAAATACACGGTTTTCGGATTTTTTCCATTAATTGTGCTACATGACATTGCTTCTTACCAAATTTCATGATTCTAGGTCAACGGAAAATACCCTATAGATTTTGATTCCATTGAGTGTGTCAAAATATAAGTTTTTTGCGGCATAAACGGCCGTATCTTTTTTAACCGACTTCAAAAAAGGAGAAGGTTTCTCAATTCGACTGTTTAAATTTTTTTTACGTTAACTTAGAAGTTTGACTTTCACAGCTTCAAGGGACTGTAGACCTGAGTATACGGTTTTAATTTCAACTCGATACCTCCACGCATTCCCGAGATAAAGGGTCTTGACAGACAGACAGACAACAAAGTGATCCTATAAGGGTTCCGTTTTTCCTTTTAAGGTACGGAAACCTAAAAAGGTAATTATGTCACTCATTTGTTTCCTTTGTACTTGTAAAGCCAAGTTTTCATTCGGGTGTATAAAAGTTTGGACGTTTGCATTTTAAATGGACATTAATAAATTCCAGAAAGTAATTAGGATTCAGAAGTTTTCTTTTTCTTCGTATTTTAATGGCGGTTTTAGAATTGTAATTTGTGATACAATTTATGTTTACTCAGCAACAAGACATGTTATTTATTTAGATGTTTCTCATCAAACATCACAAGTTCACATAATGTCTAGGTTTCTTGGGGCTGAAATGCCTATTTTGTATGGGAACTTATTAGTCTATATCATTGAAATTGTTTCATTTGTTGGCCTTTGCCTATTTATTTAGTCTATTTACCTTAGAAGACGAAACAATCTATTTAAATATATCAAATGGGCAAGTCTGAGAGTATCATTAAAGATACTGCACTATTGAACGAATCAAGTAATCAATAAAATTAATTCCTGACTGATAATTAGTTTCGACAATTCAATTCAATACCAAGACGTAGCGTAATTATAGGTCAACTAATCGTAAATTATAATGGCGTCCTGTAATAGTTTACAGGACAGAACAACCAGTTAGTCAGGTGGCTTCCCTAGGTAGTCCTAGGGAAGCCACCTGAATTTATAACGTCACTGGCATAACTTCCGTGTTCAACACACATACAGGTACAAAGCTGACTAATACATCTCAAACCGCTCTATTATCGATTCAATAACCAACACTGACCACTGGCATTTGTGCGCACATAGTTCAACAAATCAATCACGGGCAAGCGGATATTAAGGTAACCAGCATCAATCTCGCGTGGTCGTCAACAACACGTGTCGGTCGCACTGGTCACATGTGTCGCACGTGTCGCTCGCGTCGCACGCACCAGTCGCGTCCGTCGGCACTGAGTGGATGTAATCAAGCCTGCAGTAGATTGCTTGAGACATGCTAATTCCTATGCATTAATGGGAACATACACGGTACTGGCGTTTGTGTAACTGAGTTGTGAAATGCTTGGGATTGGTGAATGAGATCATTGATTGTGCGTGTGGTAAGAGCCTGGTAAGGGTGACAGTATGTGTTTGTTACAAATACAAACTGTGGATTGTGGGTATTTTGTTTAGATTCATGATTAGCAATATACCTAATTATTGCGGGAGTTAACAAGTATTAAAGATTTACGTTTGGATTTAGAACCCAGTTCAATCCTAATCCTCAAACCCGTTGGGCATTAAAACTCTTTCATTTCGACAACACAAACTACTTACAAAATATTGTTGAAAAATTAATTTGCCTTACAGCAAATATTTAGCTAAACACAAGAAGATAAGTTAAGATTTAGTTAACAATATTGAGGAGCTGGGACGACGGTATTAGACGTACCTCATGCCGTGAACAAGCCAGTTTAATATCAAACACGCTATCGCTTCTCTCCGTACGTATGGCTGCTCGTAAGTACACGGAATTGAGGCGCGGATTACCGAGTGCGCTCTTTACTGCGCTAATACAGCGGGCGGCGCCGCGGTTCCGAGCTAGCGCGCTTATTAAATTAATAGTATGAGAGGTTCCCTCGGGCTGGCTGCACTCGGCAGGGAGGTGGGTAGTAGGTTCATAGGAGAAGCAGGAGTGTTATGAATGAGAACGCCACTAGATGGAGGTCAGAATCGTGCAATAGAAGAGGCTTGTATTCAGCATTGGACTGCTAGAAGGTGATAATGATGACAACGAGAGGTAATGGTTTGACGAAGAAAATTATAAATTCCTTTTTATGAAAATATACCACTTTGGCTTTGGCACTTTTGGTTCGATAAAATATTTTTCTTATTACCGTCTCAAACGTCCACTTCACAGCTATTGTCCCAAGCAACAGGTAAGTGTTGAACTTGCCAAATACCGATGACGTCAGTCACTTCAGCGATGCAAACTAGTGCTTTGTGGTAACACAATCGGTAACAGCGTGATAGACGAGCATCGCATGGTGTGAGCTTGAAGCATGTCTGCAGCATGTTCCCACTGCTGAGACACTGGCCGGTTTAGGATGGTAAATTATTGTAAAATTGTGCTCCTGCACTTTTTTTTTTTTTGGAGACTGGCATTAGGATTATATATTGACATCTGTATATTGACATCATTAGTATTGTATTTTTGACATCTGTATATTTAACATCATTAGTATTATATTTTTGACATCTGTATTGTATAATGACATAAGTATTGTATATTGACATAGTTTTATTATTAGTTTTCATTTAATTTTTTTCTGTTTTTAGACATGATTTCCATTGCTATTTATTATTAATTAATTTGTCAAAATGTGTCATTCTTTATAATTATTTTTTATTGTCCAGGCTTACTTTTATTTTATTGTTTTTTGTCGAGACTTGGGTGGCTTGATTAATCACAAATATTTGTACGCCCTCTGGCTTAACATAGCGCACTATTCTATCTTTATATAACATCATTATTGTACCTTTGTTCAACAAATTAATAAATGACTTATGACTTGGGTAAATACAGGCGTGATGATATAATGATAATTAGCTCATAGACCGTTTGAAGTGGTCCTTCTGAATTTTCTTCATATCTCCATTAAATCGTAGAGGATCGGGGAAGGTTGTTCTAACCAAATGTTCAGTAATGAGGAAGTTGCGAGCCGTGTAGTTCACTCGGCAACCCTCGGATATCTTCGGGAACGTTCGGGATTATTACGAGCTAACAAGACATTCAAATTGCTTCGAGTTCATAGTTCGAAGATTTGTTTAGTCTGTGTGACTTTGAGCTGGGCATTTGTGTTTACCAAGTTTGTAAGCGCTTGATAAATATTTGGGGTAGGTTTCAATGACCAATATCGGAAACTATTATTAGCTTAGACGAAGAAAGTACTGACCCAATACTGCAGGGCGAGACAACTTGCCTACGATTCTGTCGTCATTCTAATGCCTAACGTGACCGTGAAGCTCGAGTAAACTCGAAAAAGGCACTTTGACACTTCTTTATTTCGCGAAAAAAAGGCCGATGTAGCAAGTTATTAAAAAGAAGTCTTCATCCACAACGAGTCAAGTATGTTGTATGGCAGCGCTGTCAGAAAACGAGAAAGTGACAGAAATAGTTGTATCTCTTCGACGCGAGAGTGAGTAATCGCGTATGTCGCGTGTGTGCGCATGCCCTGAGCCCCAATTCTGTATTTTCCCCCGCGAAATCTTACCACGTGCAAACCACGTCAATATCGTGTCTTGGTAATGGAAGGAATCGAAATGTCAACCGTACGAACATGTATTTTGACAGTTCAAACCACGCCATTATGTCATAGAGAACACGTTAATAGCAGATGTCGTGATTAACTAAGGAATTGACGTGGTTTCAGTGGTCATAGTGAATAAGGGCCCTGCTGGTGTTGTGTCCAGGGATCGAACCCGGGACCCCGTGCTCAGCGTGCCAATGACTGCGAACGTGGTTCTATTTTGTTCCACAAATTATCGATCGTCTTCAAAACAAAGAAACAAAAGCGCCATGTGTAATGTAGAAACACAAGTACATCCCTTAATCCCTTTAACACAAGATCCCAAATTGGGTGTGAGTCGCGATTCTTGTGATTAATGTAGGGATGACGTCACGACGCGGCACGGCGCGGTGACATGCGGCAGCGGGCCGGGAAGAGATATATTATTCACGTAAGGCTCCACATTACATTAAATACTTTACTTCCTGTATACATTCTTTATACACGCACACTTACTAACGTGACAGTGTGTGTGTTGAACGCTGAGGTACACATAACGCCACGACTGAGTTCCCCAAGGGATTTGGCAGAGGCGTAGGGGACCCACATCTCGCTACTTATGTTTAAGTCACACATAAAAGGGGTGAATCTATTGCAAAAAAAATGCTGAGTTATCTACATTAAATGTTAGAGTTATCTGGTGATACCTAATGTCAGCGTAAACTTAACAGAGCATATTTTTAAAACTGCAATAGTCGTTTCAAAGAGTCCATATAAGTAAAGCCAGGGAAAATAATTGTTAAGCAAATTAACTACCAACTTAAATTGTCCGTATATTCAAATCCCAGCTGTAATCTATCTATACATATAATAAAATTGTAGAAAAGTGGTGTCTGTACAATGGAAATATATAAAAAAAAAGTAGCAGGGGTTGTTATTATATCGATGCCGAACCCGAAAATGTAATTAAATTTTTTTTTGTCTGTTTGTCTGTTTGTCGGTTTGTCTGTTTGTCTGTTTGTCTGCTGTGTTTGTGTACGCTAATATCAGAAACGGCTTATTCGATTTAGATGCGGTTTTCACTAATATATTGTAGTAAGCTTCACTTAACATTTAGTGTTTATTTCATGTCAATCGGTTCATAAATAAAAAAGTTATGTCAATTTAAAGAATCACGGCGAACATTTGTTAAGGTATTCTATCAGAGTACGTAAACGCCTCGCGCCTGCGCGTCCGTGGCTGTGTAACGGAAAGGGGGTATCAACCCTGAAGGAGGTGAATGAAGATGAAAAAAAATATTTGGACCTACCATAGTAATAGCACATCAATGATTTACTATTACTATGGGAGGTCCAAAATTTTTTTCATATTTCGACCTATGTTCTTTGGGGAAATTTGTTCAGTTTCATGAGCACATTCACCTCCTTCAGGGTTGATACCCCCTTTCCGTTACACCTTGTATAAAGCGCGCTGAGAGCCGCGCCGCTGCCATAATTCCGATCCAGCCTGTCCCTTGCTGCCCTCTCCCAGCGACGCCCTAAGCCGAGGTCCGTACCCCACAGGGGGTGCCCTTAGCGAGTAGTCGCTTAGTTTTTAAGTTTATATTGTGTAGTTAAGTTGTGTATTATGCCCTGGCTGGAGGCCTTAATTTATTGAGGCATCCACAGGAAAGCCAGGTTAAGCAGTGGACAACCCCTCAGGTTGAACTGCGAGATGACCATTTCAAAAGAAAACGCGCTGCTGCCATAAGGATTCAGTTATTCGTAGCGAACGCACGTATCCTGGAGAGTATAGGCGAATAGTTGGATTCGATTATAGCGATTCACTTGAATACTGACTGTTTGCATATTTCATTTATTTATATTTTAGGGTTTGTAGGTTAGGTTCTTTTTCTTAATTTTATTTAAAATTTTGTAAGTATTTGGTATAGGTTAGGCGGTTCTTTCCTTGATTTTTGGGTATTTACTTATCTTAATTTTTATTTAGGGTTTTGTAAATAAATATTGTAAGCATTTATTATTGGTTAGGCATTTCTTTCCCTGATTTTCGGTATACTTATCTTAATTTGTATTTAGGGTTTGTATATAAATATTATAAGTATTTGGTATAGGTTAGGCATTTCTTTTCTTGATTTTCTTTATTAAGTATAAGTTCATTAGCTTAGGTTAGTAATTATTTTTTCTAGCAATTCTTTTGTTTTATAAAGTTATTACGTTTGTCTGTGTAGAAGAATAGCACCACCCCTTACTTCCCGTGGGTGTCGTAAAAGGCGACTAAGGGTCTCGCCGGAGAATGGGCAGCAGCGTTCTCTATGCATTCCACCACCATACCATACTGCGATCGCCAACCCGCCTGCCAAGCGTGGCGATTATGGCAAACCCCCCCAAAATTGGGGGAGGCCATGTCCAGCGGTTGACGTCTATCGGCTGAAATGATGATGATAATGACGTTTGGTTTACACGTCTTAACACTTATTACTTAAACTGTGATAATTTCAGACTGTATAATAATCTGTAAGTATTTATAATTTAATTGTTTACGATAGTACGTGTTTACTAAATAACTGTGTGTTAAGTAGTAAGTACTATTTTATTGTAAGAATGCCTCGAAGAAGATCCAATCTCTCCCAATGTAGCAGAAATGCTAAAAGGATGAGATTAGTTCGATCACAGGAATCTGAGGAAGGTCGTGAGGCAAAAGGCTCTCTGCACCAGGCTAGGTTTCGTGCTGCAGAAACTTCGACTCAGCGAGAATCTCGACTGAGTTCAAATCGTTCTCGAATGATGACAACTCGAAATAGGGAAAACGGGGAACAACGAAAGGCACGTTTATCTGTCGATCGCGAAGCTCACGCGCTATCGCGTGAGTCTGAGACTTTTGCTGTCAGGGAAACCCGCCTGAGCTCCCAGAGAGTACGGACAACAAATGCTCGATCCCAGGAGACACAGGACGAACGGGAAATACGTCTCACTGCCGATCGTGAAGCTCATACACTATCGCGTGAGTCTGAGACTTTCACTGATAGGGAAATTCGTCTGAGTTCTCAGAGGGTTCGGACAGCAAATGTTCGGTCTCAGGAAACACAGGTAGAACGAGAAATACGTCTCACTGCCGATCGTGAAGCTCAAGCACTAGAGTCTGAGACTTTCACTGAAATTCGCCTGAGTTCTCAGAGGGTTCGGACAGCAAATGCCCGGTCTGTAGACGGTATATGTAATTTAAAATATGCTGCCCGAAAAGTCACTATTCCATGCGGACGAAGTCGCGGGCACAGCTAGTTCTTTCATATAATTGTCTGAAATGGATAGAACACGGCGCAGTGACGTAGGGTGTCAATTTGCTTAACCCTTAAGCTCCGCTAATGAGACACAATTGATTTTCTATTGTTTCGTGACCCGTCGGTCACACGCGGAGCTTTACCGGTTAATGTCATTAATTTCCCTGACTATATTTGTCCGTAGCAACCATCTTGATGCGGTGTTCGGCAAGACTTTCACGGCATGGTTGCCTGTATGCGGCCGAAGACGTTTATAGGACACTTCACCCTTAAGCAAGTCCCCCAGATCACCCCATAACGCGGTGTAAACAAGTAATTTGTATGTGTGCGTGTGTCTGAGGACAGGAAAAGGGTTTTCATGTATTATTTATATTATGGGTAGTCTTTAAGTCTCAGTCGAGCCGCTATTGTGTCTGCGTGTTTTGGAGAATGTTCTTTATGTTAGTGTTTTAGATCGTGTGATCGCTGCAAGACATTTTAAACCATCCCTGCATAGGAAAGCGTTCAAGACTCCACTGATTCTACTCATAGCATAGTATTTTGAAAACGCTGTAATAAAGGGATATGAACAATAATATCGTTCCTTCTCTATACGGAAGATGGGAAGAACATTGTAATTTAATGAAAATAAACGCAATAATATAACCTCACGCCTGTTTTACCCTAGGGGTTAAGCAGAGCTGTACCTTTAGTAGGCACATCCACATTTTCACCAGTCCTGTTAAAATCCCATGTAATAGGCGGCGACCCTAGTGCCACCAACCGGACACAAATCCAGACTCCGCGCGGTCAGCTACTAAAACCCCAGTAACACTTTGCCTGACCAAAGAATCGAATCCAGGACCTCACGCTTAGCGTAGGAAGCCCATGCCAAAAAAGGCACCAAATGGGGCTGATGATGAGGGTTTCGTGACGGTGCAAAGGAGGAAGCGCCGGTCGCGAACGAACAAGAACCGCTGCGGCAAAACTCCTACGGAGCCCGAAGTCAGCTTGCGTGCCGCAAAGCCGAACACACCGGTGTATATCTCCCGCCTACACTACACCACTACGGCGGAGAACATCGTGGAGTACGTGCGCCAGAAGATGAGATACACACCGAGGGTGCAGTTACTGGAGTCGCACCGCAACGTCAACTTCAAGGCGTTCGTGGTGCGCATGCCAACATGCTACCTGCACCTGGTGATGGAAGAAAGCTTTTGGCCGCAGGATGTGGTATTCCGCCGCTTTCGTGGACATGTGCCACCAGAACGCACAAAGACTTAGTGCAACTAAGTGATACTATCATAGTTATTAAGTTTTATTTACTAACTAAAATGTTACTATATTATTATGTATACATAGGTTAAGGTATTGTATCTATGGGTCTTTGTTACCTGATAATAAATGGTTTATTATTATTAGCAGCCGCACTTGCGACCACTAAAACAGCAGTTCACGACAAACGCAATAATTATGCAGTAATAGTTCCCCACAATCGCTTAAACTTACGAAGTATGTATGTTCAACAAGTAATATCAATACCGCAGCGAGTTAGCTGTTAACATTCACTCGGATATTGTTAATGCAAACATTACCCGTTTTACAAGTTGCCGTGTGCTTACTGATCGTTGAAGCGAGATTATTCTGTTATCGTATGTACGGAAGTCAGTGGTTAGACTACTGCTGCTGCGTATTGTTATTCTAATTATAACATGGTAAAATATAGTGAAAAAGTCAAAAGTCCATTACGGGTTTAAATGTTAGCAAGTCCCAAATAAAAAAAAACCTGTAATTTTCACATTGCAAAAAACCTGCATTTTCTCATACTTTTGTTTTCCGCCATTTTACATTGTGAAACTGATACCGATACCGACATTTTAACACCTAAACAATGTAAATTCATCTTATAATTATTCTCAGCATTAATTAAGCTCATCGCAGAAGCCTTTCGTAGTAAGACGGTATTTCACCCGTGGCGTATTATTCGTAGCCCGTAGCTCGTAGCAGCGTAGCGGCGTAGCGGCGTAGACCGGCTGTAGACGCTCACATAGCACACAAATCAGAGGCACAATTCTCTTGAGTTTAAGAACGTTCATAGTCTGAAATACCTCTAATTTTCCTACATTTATTGACACGTTTTTGACATATTGATCGTCGCCGAGATGAGACTAGATGTTGAACTTTTTAAATTACGAGAATTGGCTGTCAGGGCAACACAAATCTGTTTGGAATACACTGGCTTTAAGGTTTAGCACCCACGATGAAGAGAAATAAACCGTATTTTTGTTATGACTTTATCATTGTACAACTGTGATTAAAAAGTCATTGACGAGGGTTTATATAACCAAACACATTTTTAACAGTATGTATTTAAGTGTGGCAACATGAACGGTAGGGTTGTGAGTAATATTTCGAGGGTTTCAGTAAAAAATATGCCACTGATATCATTGACGGGAATATCCGACTCAGTAAAGCGTAATCAAAGATCCCTTTTATCTGTTACCCGTGTGTGCCGCCCTTAACCCGTCACGTGCCTACAGCTCGAGTTTATTTGATATGTAATTTACTTTTGAAATATTTGAAAAGATTATTACTTTTTTGTTGTTGAACGTTGGTACTGTTTCAATATTTACTGCGAGACCCGAGGGACTCTTGTTATAAGAAATTATGCTAGCGTAGATTTGTGGAGGGCTTGATTTATGGATTTAATATTGTATATTTTATATGTGAGTGGCTGAAATATTGGCTGAGGGGCTTGGGGAAGGATGCTCTCCGTCATACCGTTTGCTTGAGTTTCGTTTGCGTTATCTTATTTTCCTATGTTCTGATTTTGACGTCGCGTTTACGTGCAGTTTTCCTAACATACAAATTTAGAGTTGAAAAATCGCAGTTATTAGTTTAAGAACATTCACACATTTTAGCATTTTATTTTGAAACGGAACTATTTCCTTTCAATTTTCACTAACTGAATATAACTCTCTCAGCTTATGGGTAAACAAAATGCTAAAATCAGCGAATGCATTGTCACACAAACAAAAAAGCCGTTACTGTAAACAGTTGAACAACGATCCGAAACAGCCGAATGATAGCTGATATTAAGGGGCAAGAACATCACTGTTCACAGCCACTCGTGCGCAGCGTGGCCGTGGGTCGCAGTGGACGATCCAGCTAACATCTTCACTCAAAGCGAAGCTGCGTGCGTAGCGAACTTATCCGTGTGCTGCTGGAGAGCGGCACCGTTATTCCTGCGAAAATAATCCCAGATAGTCGACTATAATAAAGAACAGCGACTATAAACCCATCTCCACGCTCACCTACCCGACTACCGTCTATTTAGCTAAATGTCCACAATTCCGCAGTAATGCACCAACACGCTCCGCTTTTTACGACTACCCTCACGGAAACACTAAAATGCCCCTCTTTTATATCCACTAACATCTTTACAGTTCTAAATCGGATCACTAAAACTAAATCCGACTTAGATTTAGAAAATTATTCGGAAAACAATTGGAGACGGCGTATCTGCTATCTACTGCGGCAGGAAATTGGTGGTAAGTGCCAGGTGAACGTATTTCTCGTAAGTAATTTAAAAATCTATTTATTATCAAAGCCAAAGCTAGCATTGAAATCGCCGATTTTCGTTCGCTGTGAAAAAATTACAATTCATTATCACATTTAGCCAGTGACAGCATGGCACTCCATTAAAGCATTCAATAATTTATCATTAAACGTTGTATACGCTTGATTTATTTATTTTTATTTGTCGAATATATTATATTATATTATATTATATTATATTATATTATATTATATTATATTATATTATTATACGCGGACCATTAGATATGAAGCTCCGGGTTGTGACAGCAATCTCATTAAAATCCTTTCAAACATATTTACCTAAAACATATTTACGCGAATCCGTAATAAAAGTGAGCCAGAACCAAATAAACGCTGTTTAGGAAAATATTCCACATCATATTTTAAACGTAATGAAAAGACCGCTTAAAAATATTTATTTTTCCAACAAAATTTTCTTTTCGCTGTGCTCATGCTCGTATAAATTTTGTGCTTACACTCAGCCAATAACCGCTCAGTACTATTTACGTAATGGAGACCAGGCTTTTTGGTCTCTAAACCTATTTATGGCTTCAGACTTCCCACAGACGAAATAGTGCCGTCATTAGCAAGGCAAACTCATAAATCGGACGGACGTAATTACTAGTCGGATACTCGGTGTTTGTTGAATATCCCTATCAAATATTCAGCTATTCACAAACGGTAAACACTTACTGCTTCCTTATTGTTGACGCCGACGCCGCATGAATTATTCATAAATATCACTCGTGAAGGTTTTTCTACTCAAACAGATACCTACTAGCTGTTATAATGCGTGCTTAGTAGTGACGTGCTCCACTCGTGAGTAATGACTATCCGGCTGCCGAGGCGAGGAATCTGTCGGCGCTTGTTATGAATATAATAACTGGACGTGTGCACTGTGTGCAGATGTGAGAGATAGATTATGTGAGGGTATTAAAGAGTTGTGGCTTGAAGTTGGTAAATGCTTTAATTCTCAGTAAGTAGAGTTCTCAATGGCATTCATTATTTATTTGCATTGCATGCATGTTATGATTTTCTATAGTTTTACAAGATACTAGCTGCGCCTCGCGGTTTCACCCGCATAATTGTCGATCCCGTGGGAATATTCCCCAGCCAGCAATGTGAAATTCATCCAGCCGTTTGAGCGTGAAGAAGTAACAAACATATAAACACACACACACACACACAAATTTTGCCTTTATAATCATCATCATCATTTCAGCCGAAAGACGTCCACTGCTGGACATAGGCCTCCCCCAAGCACCGCCACTTCGACCGGTCCTGTGCTTCCCACATCCAACGGGTTCCTGCGGCCTTCACAAGGTCATCGGTCCACCTTGTGGGAGGCCTTCCAACGCTACGTCTTCCGCCTTTATAATATTAGTGTGATTTTCGGATGGAAAAGCATAATATCCACTGGTCAGCCCTTTTAGTCCACTACTATGAAGTTAATTTACGAAAAAGAACCGATCGGTGGTAATCAAACCTTGTTTTTCGTACACATTCTATATAGATAAATCACTATCAAAGGGTAGAAACAAGGACACCAGTGATGATGACAGACAAATCATCTCAGCCAAAATATGCTATACCTACCTACTACTACTACTTTTAATATTCATGCCAAGAGTATGTATCACAAAACTATCACATTAAGCTCAACATTTGGCAGACTTTATTCCTATCCATCCATTCAATTTCTGGTAAACGAAACACAACAAATCCGCCCTCTAATACGATCACTGTGAATCGTTCGCACTTTTTATCCAGTAAACCAGATTACCAAACAACACATAGTACCAATATCCGATTAACTTAAGCCGGATAGTTTTCGGCGTACATTCGGTGGTTGCGCATCACTACGCGACTACGCGTACAATATTTAAAATAACGTGAAGCTGGTGTGACGTTTTGTTGGACAAATCCAGATGTATCGAGGATGGCACTTTGTTCCGAGTATTCATGAGTAGAGTCTGGGTAACACTTGGTTTTAGTAGGTTTTTATTATTATTTTTCTTTTTTTATTATCTATCCTTTTGATAGATTCTTATTTTGTAAATGTGAGGACTTTGTAGGCCTTATAGACTTTAGATCTGTAGACCATTTTCTATTTTATCAAGTACTTGGTACTTGTTGACAGGCCTGCGCTGTCCTTCCATACCTACTTACTGTAATCTGGAAACATTGTAAAAGCCAATTATTTTTAAAAAGAGTAACTATGGAGTTTCTTGCCGGTTCTTCTCCATAGGAAACGACCAATTGGAACCGTGCACCTAGCTTCTGACGTTTCATAAGTGCCCATGTAGGTTTATGTGAAATAAAACATTTTGATTTTGATTTTTTGATTTTGGTAAACACGAGTGTTTCTTGTGTTGTGGATGTTATGGATGATACTGTGCGATGTGTGGATGTGGATGCTGGCAATCAATCACTCGTTGTGCCGCTGTAATGCAATATACTATGAATAAGCGATGGTTGTGGTACTGAGTAAGGAAAAATAAGAACGTATATTACATATGTTTATATTTTCGTAAAGATCAATCCTTTTATTTCGTCTAGAAGTCAACAACATCAGTTACATTAAAAAACAAAAAAAAAATTCTAGCAGCACAATAACAACCTATAGCACAACAAAAGCCTATAGAAATAAAAATATAATAAACACAAAATAATGTTTAGACTGATCGTAGTGTTGTCGTATGTCAAATTGTAGTTTAGTTAATATGGAATTAGAAAGTACTATTGGCATATAGAAATATACATTAGTTCAGTGAGAATCCGCAATAATAGAACGCCAATTAGGGTATTTTCCGTTTGGTCTCGGAAGGGACCACGGACAATTTAAGGTGAATGCGCAGTGGTCGCATTAGTCTGCCCATTAGAAAAGATTATTTTCTCAAGAACCTATATTTTGAAATCTCGTTCAATGGAGATATCAAATTGACTTTCAAACGTCTTTTAGACTATAAATCTGAATATAATATTATATGTACGAAAATATTATGAAATTCTTAAGACATTTATGTATTTTGACAGTATTCCTTAACGTTATGCCTTTGTTTATATACCTAGTTACCTAACTATGTGGGATCAATGTTACCTACGCATTCAATGCTATCATGCTACACAGACAGTAGATAAACCTCCGCAATTACTTGCGGATGCATGACTAACGACTTCTGGATATCTGATCATTGATAGTCCTATGAAGCACGAAGCACCGTCGTCGTCGAGTTAAAGGCACATTATATCATGTTACATGACGTATACCTGTAACTCGATGATGCAAGGTACCTGACTCATGTACAGTCACGACCATATAAATACCTTATACTCACGCAAGACTCAAAAACGATTTTCTCCTAAACTATTGACAGAAATTGTATGGTGATACGAATACAGTATTTTCATAACCATAATATTATATAAAAACTTTTTTACAAAAAAAACAACCGACTTCCAAAAACACTATAAATAAAGAGAAAAATAACTGTAATTTCGGAAGTCGGTGTCTTTGGATTTGTATTTTAGTTTTTGCCACCGACTTCCGAAATTAAAGTTATTTTTCTCTTTATTTATGTTATAATAGCCTAATGTCAACTGCTTATCACCTTTTACAAAATATTGCTTTTCCCGATGCATGGACGTTAATTGTTGAGGAGTTCTCCTAGTAAGAACCAGGAGAACTGGAGCTGATTGAGAAGTCACCATCAGCTCCACTTCCCCATACGCATTGTAATGAGCATAAATTGCTTAGCAGCCATATTAAAGTAATCGAATCGCAACCCGTGAAATATTTGTCATGGAGTAGTGCCATTTGTGGTCTTCATCATCAGCTCCACTTTACTAAATCATAATTTCCGAGAGCTGAATGCTCAAGTTACTTTAATAATAGACTTAGGCAAGAAAAAATTTGCTAAGGGCCAAGTTTATGTTACGCTTAGTCGTGTAAAGACTGTGACGTTGCAAAATAGATACGTTGGTTGTCGTTCTGTGCAGGCTCGTGGAGCGTAGTCTCCGCGTCACTAGATGGCGTTAGGGTCGTGGTCTATCATGAACATTTATAGTAAAGTCACAAATCGATAAGATTTATTTAGTCTGTGGAGGAATATTCTGGAGTTCGAACTGACAGATAGGTTTGAAAAGCAAAAGGAGGTTTCCGTTATTTGCGACTCTTTACTCGAGCGAAAAGGCTGATTGAGCAAATTGAGTGGGACTTATTCCTGGTGGAACCTGAACCCCAAATAACCCGATGGGGTTTTGTTAGGAGTGCTTGAAGCTGAATCCTGTGAGTATTCAACCATTTTCTTTGTTCTTGCTGGATAGCCTGTAGCCTAGGTTTTACATGTTGTGTTCTGACACTAGGACGTTGTTACAGGTCTGGCTGTTAAGCTAGCCTTTTAATTTTCCGGTCGGTGCTATGCGCGACTAAGTCGTGTAGCCTTGGAGCAGCCCTGAGATCAGGAGATTGGAAATTGATCCGGGCGCCGGCAACTTTAAGGGTGTCCCTTGTGGTGTGGTCCTCTGTTCACGAGGAAGGCCTTACCTAGCCGAATCCAGGCGAAGAGGGAAGTTCGCCGCTCCAGGTAACGCAAGCGTCACCATTTATGCCCGTAGGCCACGTTCTACGTGTGTTCGCAGGTTTATCCTGCGAGCGACGCTAAGGGCCGGAAAGCCGTCAACTGAGGGGGTCTGAGAGCGTTAACTGACGGTTTAATTTATACTGAGAGAACATTTAGTTGATCTATAGTGTCATAATTTAATCTATGAGAGAGTTAGGCCTTTTGTAGGAACTAGGTGATAAGACCAGTTGTTATAAAGTATTGTGTCTCGGGTTTGCTTTGCATAATCTTTATTTTCCCTATATGAGCACAATCCTATAGGTTGATACTTGTACGGTTGAGCTAAAGTTATTAAGTGGTTCATCTCACGGACTCGATATAGCGATTCTGAGAATTTGTCATTGTCTCATGCAGGCGTACACTCCGGTACGACCAGGTACGGAGACTGGTTGTATGGGAGTGAATGCCCAGGTGTTTGGGGAAAGATAGTTATTACCTTGGTGGCTCGCCACATTCTTTATAAATGTACCTTCATTTGTGTTTTGTTACAATAAACTTTGTATTGTGTAATTAGGTACTTGTTTAATTGAATCTTTCCCTAACCGATTATATACCTTATAAATTTACTGAAGCGTGGCCAGCGCAGTAGGTAGAGCAAAAGCTCTTTCATCCTGTAAAGGTCGGGTTACAAGACGCTGTATGACATTGTATTATGCGACTTGGAACCTACCAAATTGCTAAATAGACCACATGACGAAAAGGCATTGCGTGAAATGCAACGATTGAGGCTTTTATAAATCATCATCAGCCAATTGCAGTTCACTGCTGGACGTAGACCTCCCGAAGTTTGCGCCAACGTTCGCGATCCTCCGCTTCTCTCATCTAGCCACTACCGGCAACCTTTGTTAGGATAATTATACAGAAGAAAAACTCGCAAAAGTATTTCACTTTAAGAAGTATTTATTAGTTTTTAGACTAGATGCTGATAATCCTGGCTGCAGCATCAGGCCAGACTTATGTCAACATTGCATTGAACTTAAAATTTAGTCCTGTTTAAAATGAGCCCAAACACGACTACGGTGCTGTAATTTCGAGGTTTGTACTTTTTCTGATGCTCGACTGGCTTCAGCATCAGGTCTCTATGTACTTCGGTGTTCCTCATTAACAGTACGTTTATCCACACATCGAGCCCTTTTCAATGAGCCTAAACACGATATATCTGCTGTTAGTTGTCGAGGAGTTAGGTACTCTGCAGACTATCCTGACTGCAGCATCAGGTCATAACTTGATGATCATAAGACCAAATGTTGCAAATGCCCTATCAAACATCAAAACAATTTACTAAAACATTCCTTGCCTGTTCGAGTAATTTCTTACTGTTAAGGAGTTGAACCTTCCATCATTAGCCCAGCTACCTGAGATGGTGACAACCGTACGCAAATACACAAGATAATTCATAAAATATGCGAAAAACAATAAGTGAGCCTATAAAATTTGAGGGTTGCTCTCGATTTCTCTAAGATCCCATCATCAGATCCTAACTTGGTGACAATGGGACCACCTCCAAACTATCTACTTTCGAACAAAAAAAGAATTTTGAAAATCCGTCGACAATTGGCGGAGTAATCGATGAACAAACAAACAAAAAAAAAAAAAAAAAAAAAACATACTAACATCCGAACATAGTACCTCCTCGTCTTTCCTCAAAGTTGCAATCGTTATTTGACAAGAAACCGCTTTTAATTTTTGCGTAAGCGTAATACGCGCATTGACGTGGAATTGCGGACACCAGCCCGTATTACTTATTTATGCTCATGAGTGTACCTCAGCTTAGTCATAGCTAACTGGTGAGTACCTATGCGAGCCTTAAGTTCACAAACCGATCAATCTATGTCCAAATAGCCAGTCCTTTAAAATTGAAAACGAAGCATAATAAACAACCAAAAAACCCATTTATCATTTCGCTTTCATAAATAATCCTATCGTCTAAAACGAGCTAAACGATCAAAATGATAAAAACATTAATTTAAAAACTGGCCAAATGCGCATGAAGGGTTCCGTACCACAAGGCAAAAACGCTGGAAAAAAGACGTTAGTTGTCTGAGAGCCCCCCTTAAATATTTATTTTATTCTGTTTTTAGTATTTGTTGTTATAGCGGCAACAGAAATACATCATCTGTGATTTCAACTGTCTAGCTATCACGGTTCATGAGAAACTGCCTGGTGACAGACGGACAGACGGACAGTGGAGTCTTAGTAATAGGATCCCGTTTTTACCCTTTGGGTACGGAACCCTAAAAACCAGCACATTCAATTTGAACAAGGAGAGTAAATATAAACGGGGTGAAGCCAATGAATTTCGATAACAGTTAAAGTACCGCTGGCTGGGGGGCTGCTGCCAGCAGCACCTACCACCTGCGGGTGGTACCTAAGTGTTTGTTTAGTTACAATATGGCCAGCCACGATATAATTGCTACACCAGTGTTTACAAGACTGCTCGACCTTGTTATCTGGTGGTTGAACATATGTTCTGTTCAGGTGGATTGTAGAACGGATGGTAATTATAAGCTAACTTTTACTCCCGGCTTAGCTCGTGTAGATGGGGGTTTTACCAACTCGGAAACTTTTGCGAGCGTGCACTCCACAACGTATTAAAGTTTAATCGAAATCATATGAATAGTTTAGACACGCTTAAGAGGAAAACCAAGGAAGCATTCATTTTTATTGATATTTAAATATAATTATAGATCAATGGATACGATAGAAGAGATGGCTGTTGGGTTAAGCGAATGCGGTAATGGGGGATTTACAACAGGTCGATTTTCGCCGTGCGGGCTGGCTGGTCGCTTATACCAAATCGCCAACCCATTTACATGTGTCATACTGACGTCACGCAAAATCCTGCATCTGCGAAGCAGAGTTTACCACGCATCTAGCATATATACAACGGCCCGACATGAATCATCGGGCAGTTGCCCGCCTGACACAACACCCGTCTGGTCGGAGTATTAACGGACTTCAACGGGTATCCTGACCACCAGCATGCAGCGTCCACGCAAACCTAGTCATCACCCTCAGCCTCATCAGCAACCTCGGCACAGCACACTGCACTTTCGGCCGGTCCACAAGCAAAGCTCTTAAAAACCCTCCCCTGGTCGACGCCGGCAGTAGCCTCAACCGGGCGCTGTATCACATCTGACGCACTGAGCATAACGCAGCGCCACCATGACTCACAAGGGACATCTTCACAGACAGTTATCGTGAATTCTGCGGCAACCGATTCCGATTCACTGGGACATCAGCTGGCCTGGCAAGCATCGCAAGATACAAGACTCAGCCCACTATCGACCTCCGGTCTCCGGTAGCGGTATCTACAACGCCACATGCGAACAACGCGTTATTCTGACGTCACGCAAAATCCTGCGTCTCGCAAGCAGAATTTACCGCGCAACTAGTATACACATATATACAACGGCCCGACATGAATTATCGGGCAGTTATCCGCCAGACAGAACACCCGTCTGGTCGGAGGATCCTCCCTTTTCTATAGAGTATGAGTAAACTTTACTCCCTGTTCCTCATACCTCTATATACACAAGTCGATAAAAATCGCCGGTGACTTATTTTGCATCAAAATGTCAACCTTCATGCGGCGGGCGATCGCCTGGGGCTGAGCATTATTACGGTCGATTTTAGTCACCAGGCATGCGACCCGTCGCCGCACGACAAAAGTCAAAACCTACTCTACTTTGGAACTTGCGATTTTAGTCACCTGCGGCCTAGCCGAATTACCATTTAGATAACGTGCAGCGATAGTCACCTGTGTAATATATAGGTGTACTCGTATAATATAGCTGTGTAATATACAATAACAAAAATGTATTCAATTAAATAAGACAGACCTGAAAATTCCAGCTCTGTAGTAGGTCGTATGCTGGTTGATTAAAAGACAATTAGATGAAATGTTATTCGCAAAATTATTGATAATTATATTTACCTACAGATTAATGATCATTGTAACAATTAGCGTAACTCCTATAAAATACATTCGGAGAAACGTCGCGTTTACGTGAAATATGGCTAATATTTCGAGAGATCGGTTTTAATAGACATCGATAACAAATTCAGCTGGAGTAAACATATAGAGCATGTTTATAATAAGTTAAGACAATTTTTAGCTAATATAATAATTCTGAAAAACCGCATCCTTTCAAAGTAAAACTTATGTTATACAACTCATTAGCAGAATCATACGTTCAATATGGACTCAGTAGTTACGGTCGAACATTCAAATCTTATCTCAGTAAAATATATAAACTCCAACGAAAAATACTAAAGAATATCGTATCTAAAAAAAACTAAATACCAATTTCAAAACAATGAGCATCGGGCCGTCCAGTCTGTCAAGACCCTTTTTCTCAGGACCGCGTGGAGGTATCAAGTTGAACTTAATATCAAATTTTGACGTTCAAATGTGCCTTTAATGTAATAAATGAAATAAATGATTTGACTTTGAAATATGTACGTAGGTCTACGGTTCCTTGGAGCTCTACGACCATTTATGCGACATATTTTGATACTAGCAAGTAGATCAAGGATCACTTCGTTATCTGTCTGTCGGTCTGTTTGTCTGTGAAGGCCCTTTTACTCGCAAATAAATCAAAACCTTTAAGGTACTTCCCGTTGACCTAGAAACATGAAATTTGGAAGAAGCAAGGTCTCACAGCATAAATAAAGAAAAAGTCCGAAAATTTTCCTGATAATTTCTTACATCGGACTTTACACTTTCTATTCGATTTTTAACTCCCGACGCAAAAACGACGGGGTGTTATAAGTTTGACGTGTCTGTGTGTGTGTGTGTGTGTGTGTGTGTCTGTCTGTGGCATCGTAGCTCCCGAACGGATGAACCGATTTTGATTTGTTTTTTTTTGTTTGAAAGGTGAATTAGTCGGGAGTGTTCTTAGCTATGTTTGATGAAAATCGGTCCAAGATGGCCGCCGCCACAAAATGGCGGATTACATATTTTTTCACAACTCTCTTAATATGGGTATCAAATGAAAGGGCTTGAATAGTACAATACTATACACTATGATAAATTTCAAATCCAAGATGGCCGCTACCACAAAGTGGCGAACTACATTTTTTTTTTCAACAACTCCCTCAATATGGGTATCAAATGAAAGGGCTTGACTAGTAGAATACTATACGCTCCTACAAGTTTCAAATCCAAGATGGCCGCCACCACAAAATGGCGAATTAAGTATATATTTTTTTCATAATTCCTTCAATATAGGTAGGTATCAAATGCAAGAGCTTACCAAATAGAATAATGTACACTATATTGAAAGGGAATGAAGAATATTAACTAACGAAATGTGAAAACTAAAAACTTGAACTAAAATTTTTTGTCAAATCAATGTTCTAGAATGATGAGGAAAGTGGAGTGATGACTGGTACCTACGACCACTGAGCTTGACTATTTTTATTACGAATGGAATTATCCTACTTAAAGAGCGTAGGTATTTCTACATCAGATAGTGTCACAGTCCCATTTTATAAACTAGATCTGAAATACCTAAGATATGTAATAGCTATGAAATACTTGTACGAAAGTTGAATAACTAAAGGAAGAACTAGAAAAAGGATATAATAAACCAAAAAATCTGTTTAATCTTAAAAATTATTCTTCAACTATAAATTAATAATTATTTTTTGACGGATAAAAAACCTGATTAAACACCAAATTACCTGAATCTAACGCAAGAAAATAAAAGAAATGAAATACAAAAATTAAGGAGTCCCTACAAAAAGCATGAAATAAAAAAATAAATTAAAAATTAAAAAAACCCCGACACAAAAAAAATAAAATTAAATGTATGTACCTAAATAATTGGAAAAGGATGAAATAGATTAAAAAACCCCCAACTTAAAGAATCTAGGTAACGAGATTAAAACAGATAAATTCATATGGAAGTCGGGGGACCGTTCTGTGGAACACCTTCTATTCTAAGAGGTCCACCGACTGCCATATGAATTTATCTGTTTTAGTCTCGTTACCTAGATTCTTTAAGTTGGGGGTTTTTAAATTATTTGATCCTTTTCCAATTATTTAGGTACATTTAATTTTTTTTTTTTTGTGTCGGGGGTTTTTTTAATTTTTTATGTGGTTTTATCTGATGCTAATGTATGTACCTATCTGGTGTATTGTGTGTCTTTTAGTCTGTGGTAAATAAATGTATTTTCTTTCTTTCAAAATCGTATATTTGTGGTTTTATCACATTTTTTTTTTGCGATAACAAACTTACATATGCAATTAGAGAATTGATCGTAAAGTATGTCAATGTACGGGAGAACATTTTTTCAACTACATAGTTAAAAAGTTTGTTCTTGGGATGAATTCATACCAACTAGAACCCTTTACACACTCTTGGCAAGTTTTTTCATATAATCCTTCATATGATTACAGTGTACACGAGGTCGAGGTATTTTTTATTCGATTACGGTTTTAATTGAATGTTATTATATACCTGCCTAAAGCGGATTACACAGGTATAACCAAGCTACGACGAAATATATTAAAATTTTAAAACCCTGGTACCTATTACGTAATATATTCAGGTTTTTAGGGTTTCGTATGTAAATTTATTATAAATGGGACATTACTACAAACGCCAAAGCTAAAGGAAAGTTTCGAATACCTATTAATGTTAGGTATGTAGAAGACCAAAAAAACCATGGATGGATTGTGTAAAAGATAATATGGATAGAAAGGGGAGACTGCTCAGATGACGACTAATAGAGATGTATGGGAGTTCAAGACATACTGCGCCGATCCCAAATAAATTGGTATAAGGGCAGGCAGAAGATGACCGCATTTGTTACACGAATTGGTGATCGCCGTCGTAAGGTGTCATTAGATGTGAGACAAAAAAAGGAATTCTAGGTACAGCTGATCCTCCTCATTTAATAGGTACTGTGAAACATACATAGTTGTAAAAGGGAAGGCATATTCTCTGCTAGGTATGTGTAAAAAACTATCCAAAATTAAGAGAAAATTCAATTTCGGCCTACAGACTTAAGGGTAGGGTAATGCCTAGTAAGAATATAATATAACTAACCAAACCAAAGTTAACTGTTACCTAAGTACTTGAAAATAAGACTGGGTAAGTTAGACGTCGAATAAGTTTTGGAATTGAGGTCTTGTGACCTTGGGGACTCATTTAAGTTGAACTAAAGTAATTATCATACACGCTAACTGATGTACTTTACATTTATGGTATTTAAATTACTCAGCCTTAATTCATACTAATTACATAGTTAGAGGCTTCCAGTTATATTGAGGGACTTGTACTTTTTTAGACTTAAGGTCAGGACACCTCGTGAAATTATAATTTTCATTCATTTTTTTAACCCCCGACGCAAAAACGACGTGGTGTTATAAGTCTGACGTGTCTGTGGGTGTGTCATCGTAGCTCCCGAACGGATGAACCGATTTTGATATTGTTTTTTTTGTTTGAAAGGTGAATTAGTCGGGAGTGTTCTTAGCTATGGTTGATGAAAATCCGTCCAAGATGGCCACCGCCACAAAATGGTGGATTACATATTTTTTTCACAACTCCCTCAATATGGGTATCAAATGAAAGGGCTTGACTAGGAGAATAATGTACACTATATTGAAACTTAATGAGGAAAATAACTAACGAAATGAAAACTAAAAACTTGAAAATTATTTTTTTGTCTGATCAATGCCCTAGATTGATGAGGAAAGTAATAATAATAATAATAACTTTATTTCCAATTTTACAATTTGCGGCAATAAGTTAATTCTATGACAATATTCTTGCATAAATCACTAATTACTCCACTGGCACCCAAGCTAAGATTAAACTTGTGTTATGGGTGCCAGGACTCTCTCTGTTAATAGATTTCTCAATTTATACAAAACTAGTACGGAGTTCCATTGGGTAAGTAGCTATCGATTGAGTACAAAAAGAAAACAAAGTTATAAAACAAAGAAACAAACGATAGAAAAGATTAAATATAAAAGATAAATAAAAATGTATAGCCTCTCTATAGTGTGAATTAGGTGAGGTTTGTGGTGTAAAGTGTAAGTGTATGACTATATGTGTATGTGTCGTGTGTATGCTTTATGTATATGTTTCGTGTGTGTGTGTGATGTATGCGCTTGTGGTATGTTAGAGTTGTTTGAAAAAGCAGAAACTTTTCAGAAAAGCTTTCCGAGTAACTTTTCTGTCTCCTCATACGTAAGAGTTGTGAGCCATTGACTCACTTTCTTTTTACATTCGAATTTATTTAAGCCATAAATATTACATTGTTTGTTAACTGTATTGTAAATTCGACTACCTAATACTCGAAAGTGTCTTTCGGCCAATTTAGTTTTGTAGCGTTCTATAGGACAGACATATTTTGATCTCATATTTGCCAGACGACCAGTCATGTATTTCAGAGAACCGTGCCTGCGCAAGATGGTATTGAGCACAAAGAGCTGCCTAACAGTCATAACTTTGCAGTCTTTAAACAATTGTATGGTTCTATACCGGAAATGTTTAAAAGTCATGACCTTGAGTACAGCTCGTTGCGCTCTTTCCAGTTTAAGGAAACAAGTTTTTGGAGCACCTCCCCAAGTCGTTATCCCAAATGCAAGTACTGACTGACAGAGTGAGAAGTAGACCATCCGAAGTGTACCTAAGTCTGCACTATGGCGCAGACTCTTGAAAATCGCTATGAGTTTTCTCACTCTGCCGGACGCTCCATCAATTTGCACTTTCCAGGACATCAGGTTGTCTATCATCATACCGAGGTACCTGACTTGTGTTGTCCTGACTAGGGGAATTGGTCTAACTGTTCATCACAAGTGTGGGCCCTGACAACAAACGAGTCTTCCGGCTGCGTACAAGATCTAATTGAAAACGGGATATATTTAGTTTTATCGATGTTTAATGTAAGAATATTAGCTCCCAACCACGACATCACGATGCCCAGCGCAAACTCCGCTCGTTTCCGAACTTCTCCCCAGTCCAGCCCATGCACGAGCAAAGCTGTATCGTCCGCGTAAGTATATATGCTACAGTATGGGATGGATAAGTTGCAGAGGCTGTTAACATATATCAAGAAGAGGGTAGGTCCTAAAATTGAGCCCTGGGGAACTCCAAATGACAATAAGTGATCGTCACTGACGTATGAGCCGATTTTGACAAATTGTGTCCTTTCAGAGAGGTAGCCCTTAAAGATCGCCAGTGCTGTGGAGTGATGACTGGTACCTACGACCACTGAGTTTGACCATTTTTACGAATGGAATTATCCTACTTATCGAACGTATTTCTACATCAGATAGTGTCGCAGTCCCATTTTATAAACAAGATCTGAAATACCTAAGTCATCTAATAGCTACGAAATACTTATACGAAAGCTGAATAACTAAAGGAAGAACTAGAAAAAGGATACAAAAAAATCGGTTCAGTCTGAAAAATTATTCTTCAACTAATATATTAATAATTATTTTTTGACGGACAAAAAAACTGATTAAACACCAAATTACCTGAATCTTAAAACGCAAGAAAATAAAAGAAATGAAATACAAAAATTAAGAAGTCCCTACAAAAAGCATG
The DNA here is from genome assembly GCA_916614155.1 of Mesoligia furuncula. Lineage (NCBI taxonomy): Eukaryota > Metazoa > Arthropoda > Insecta > Lepidoptera > Noctuidae > Mesoligia > Mesoligia furuncula. The sequence goes on along the minus strand of OU744802.1, from coordinate 29,666,402 downwards.
AAATAAAAAATTTAATAAAAAATTAAAAAAAAACCCCGACACAAAATAATAATAAAATTAAATGTAATTGGAAAAGGATAAAATAATTTATAAACCCTCGACTTAAAGAATTTATGTAACGAGACTAAACAGATAAATTCATATGGAAGTCGGGGGACCGTTCTGTGGAACACCTTCTATTCTAAGAGGTCTCGTTACATAAATTCTTTAAGTCGGTTTTCCAATTACATTTAATTTTATTATTATTTTGTGTCGGGGGTTTTTTTAAATTTTTAATTTAATTTTTTGCAATTTAGAAATCACTATTAGGTTGTATGTTGATCGTCATATGATTCGCGGCCCTTATAAATATATATTTATAGAATTATAATCATAAATACAACTCTCACTCAAGATCATATTACCCTGTTGAATGACTATTTTATGAAATCATGATATTTGAGGTCATTTCCAACTCAATGAGATGTATTGCTGATTCTAATGATTATAATTCTGTAAAGCCATATTTGTTACGGTCATACAACCTGACACTGACCTGCAAGTTGCAAAAACCTAAGAAAATTTGAATTTAGTGAGCTACCGGAAATGTTTCACTTTTTTAACTGACTTCAAAAAGGAGGAGGTTCTCAATTCGTCGGATTTTTTTTTTTAATGTATGTTCCCCGATTACTCAAAGATGGCTGGACCGATTCCAAAAAATCTTTTTTTATTTGAAAGGGTATGGTCTCAAGGTGGTTTTATTATCACCAAGTCGGAATCTGATGAGGGAATCCCATGGAAATCGAGGGTACCCCTCAAATTTTATAGGCACACCTATAGCGATTTGAGTATTTTTTATAGGAACTCGTGCATTTGCTCTCGGAAAGCACCATTTGGTGAAGTGGAACTGATGATGAAGACTACTGATGGCCATCGGAACTACACAATAATAAGTATTTCATGGGTTGCGATTCGATTAGGTACTTTAATGTGGTTACTAAGCATTTATGCTTGTTACAATGCGTATTTTGAAGTGGAGCTGATGGTGACTTCTCAATCAGCTCCAGTTCTCCTGGTTCTTACTAGGCGAACCTCTCAACAATTAACGTCCCTGCATAGGGAAAAGCAATATTTTGTAAAAGGCGATGAGTAGTTGACATTAGGCTATTGTAACTTAGATTACTTAATTACAAACTGACCCACTAAAATTTTTTTACAAAAAAAAAAACAACCGACTTCCAAAAAACACTACAAAGTGAAAATAACTTTAATTTCGGAAGTTGGTGGCAAAAAACTAAATTACAGATCCATAGACACCGACTTCCGAAATTAAAGTTATTTTTCACTTTGTAGTGTTTTTTGGAAGTCGGTTGTTTTTTTGTGTATGAGTCTATCCGTGACCTTGTATTTTTACTTTTTGATGAATAAACATATTATTACTTAGTTACATAGTTTATAAACTTAAAATAAACATTTTTATGACCTGTACTTAACTTTGCAATTAGTATGAGTACTGGCAGATTTCACTGATTTCAAATCAAACCCTAAAATCAAAAATAATGGTGACGTTCCGCTCTAAAATAGGGACAGGCCTTACACTAACGTTATTTTATTACAAGAAGTTTAGTTTAACTGATTAATAAATAATTGAAACTAAGTACATGAGTATTTCATAAACAATCCTACAACGCAACGAGAATTCCCCTTCAATTTCCCACCACAGTTCGCTGTATCTCCCGCAATGGGCGATTGTCTCCCGAACTCGAACCCGTAATGACGTCACTTTAAATGCAAACAGAGCTTCCCGCTAATGAGCTTAGGGGACTAAAAATACCTAATTCTGAAGCAGAATGTGTCAATTTGTTGTCATAATGGTCAGTAGATGGGGTCAGAGGTTTCATGGCTGTGTTTGAGTTAAGTGAGGTGAGTCTGGATTGGTTTTACTGTATTAGAAAGAAAGAATAAAGGAGATGTTTCAAAACGGGCCCAGTATATGTACAGTACCTCGAAAAATCGGGGAAAATCCCTGGAATTCGGGAAAAATACAGATAAATTGCATAATTGCATATTTTTCTTGTAATCATTCGATATTTATGAATTATTTTTATCGACTTTCAATATGGCGTCTCTCCAATTTAGTTGCTCTGTAGTTAAAAAACAATGACGTTAAACCGTAGATCGACCATTGATCATAGATCGTGAACTGTCTACTGTCACTTTCGTCGCTTTGACAATGTAATATGACAGAAATAAACATGTCAAACGTCAATAATCAATCAACATGACAGCTTACCGCCATGACGGGTTTTTGTTGTGTGTTGCAATTTCAAGTGTACATTCTTGTGCTTTACTACCAAACAAAGCAAATTTATAGAAATTGGATGATTGAAAACTGTTTTAATTGTGTTTGCCCATTTTTAAGTATGTGTACAAAGATCTGGCCGGGGCTCCATACATTTTGAAACATCTCCCGTTCGTGAAACACAAAATACATTATAACAAAATAAAAAGTGAAAGTAATCTTTTGTTAAATTATAAATATAGAATAGGAAATCGTATCGAGTTAGGTATTGTTGGTTGAATGTGGGTTGAAATTATTAACGAAGCATAAAACTGGACTAAAAAAATGTAGGGAATCCCAGTCTAACGGATAATATTACGTTACCTGAAAGTTGAAGAATGTTACCCGCAACACATAAAAACCTTGCGGGTAGCATTCTTCTACTTTTATTATTGCTCTCTAGATTCGGGCAATATGTACCCGAGGCTTTTTTAAATCTTGACGTTCCAAATACAGTAGTATATTTACTACCAGACAGCCAGGAAGGAGGCGTACTCTACTTGTCGCGGAAACTAGAGAAGGAAACATGTGGGAGGCAGCCTGGCGACCGCACACAGCACAACAATATCAAATTCAAATAGCCTTTATTAACAAAGTTATAACTACATAATTTTACATTAAACATTTCGTACTTGTACATAATTTAAGACATCGGTAGTGAGTTTGTTTTGCTTTTCAGCAAATGTCTCCTCCAGATCCTTTCACAGTGGTCGATCCTGAGCTTTTCTTGTCCACGTCGCACCCGCTGTCGATCTCAGCTCATCCTCCCATCTATGCATCGGTCTTCCTCTTTTTCTCTTTCCCTCTCTCGAAAACCATTCAGTGACATTTTTGGCCCATTTTTCTATTTTACTTCTGACAATAACATCACTGGCAATAAAATGCAAACTCTATTTCAACGCTATTTCTATAAATAATATTGTGCACTTGCCACACGGGCGCGCCGTGCGATTTATACCCGTGACAAAATAAACGCAGCGCCCGTCTGTCGCAAATTTTCGCAGATTTTTATCGCTTGTTTATTCAATGGAACGCTGAGCTTGCGCCAGTTTTAGCTATGAAATTATATTTTTAGTACCTGTCCTGTCCCGTGTTTGTTTATGATTTAATTTGCTTTTGTATTGCTGTTTCATGTCACTTGGTGGTGTGCTAAACAAGCAAGTAGCCCACCTGATGGTGTAAGTTGTTAGCGTCGCCTATGAACATTACCAGGACGCAGATGATGTACAGTCTTGATCCCCGACCTTTAGAAATTGCTAAGGACCATACAGTTCCGAGCTATTCGGCATCATTCATCATCATCATTCTCTCGCCCTTATCCCAATTCATTTGGGGTCAAAATCAAAAATGAAAATATTTTATTTCACAAAAACCTACACTTATGAAACGTCAGCAGCTGAACGCTGAAGGTGGTCGGCGCAGCATGTTTTCATCTTCCATACTTCTTCTTCGTCATCTTAGTAGTCACCCCTTTCTAGCCATATTATCATCTTTTACACAGTCTTGCCTTTGCTACATAAAACTTAAGATAACCTCCTCGATACCTCATCAACTTTACGACGCGATCGATTAAGTTTCGCGATCGACAAAGTGTCGAGTAAGTTGCAGTCGCAAATCGAACGCTCGTAATCTCGTATGCAAACTTGTGCCGGATTACGACAACTTGAGACCTTGTTCAACAACTTTAATGTATGTACTTTAGTTTAACGCTTAAATATTCTGAATATTGTACTAGTTGGTAAACTTGTCGGGTTGGAGGCTGGGTAGCGGGTACTTAGGTGACAATGTATTGTGATGTGTTTGGAAACGGGCCTGCCAACTTCAATTTAGTTTAATGTCTCGAGTTTAGAGTATTTTAGGAGTACAAGGTCACAACTTTGACGCGTGATTAACCCTTGATTTCTAAATAATGCTTTTGGAAATAACCAGGCAACTAAAGTTTATCCGGGTAGTGAACTTTAATTAAGGGGAAAGCGCCGGGTAGCCGCAATTTGCAGGTTGATTGATATTTTATGAAATAGTCATTCAATAGGGTTAAAGAACTTAAGGTCTTGTTGATGATTTTAATGATTATTTATTATTATTTATTACTTCAAGCACATAAATGTATATATAGGCATAGGCATTTTCTATCAGTCAACCTTTGGGTGATGCAGAGACAAACAGTGGTAGGTGCAATCATGAAAATTGAGTAATATATATTTTAAATATAAAGATACGCATAAACCTATTAAAACTATGAATATAATATATACCTAATTATAATTCTAATTCTTATTAATCTTCTTATCAATTATAATTCTGTAAATACATACTTGTACGGTCGCGAATCATATTTTATTCAACATACAACCTAACACTAACCTGTAAGTTGCAAAAAACGTAAGAGAATTTGAATATCGCCGGTTACCCTGGAGTTTCCCTCTTAAGGTCACAGCTCATTAAAGCCACCCGGCACCCACCCCGCACCGCCTCGTCGCGCGGCGTCCACTCGTTGTCGACAGGTGGTCCACGGGTGGACGCCGCGTTATCACCAATAAACGTCGCGCGGTCAACCAGTGGACCTCGCGTCGCGTATAGCATTATCACATTGGCAATGCGCAGTCAACGCAAAGCAAGCATGCGAGCAGTAAGTTGTCACCGAGTGGTCCACCCGCCGCCCGCGCGTGGAGGGCTTACGACCGAGGCGATCCGGTGACGCTACGGAGTTGATGTAGTGAGCGCATACCCATACAAGTCCATATAAAGAATACTAGCCGCAGGAGGCGAGGCGGTGCGGAGTGGGTGCCGGGTGGCTCTAATGAGCTGTGACCTTTAAGTCCAAATCAGTTAAGAAGGGTAGTGGTACAACCAAAACTACTTACATAACTTCTTTTTTATTAAGCAACGTTAATGGGTAATGTTTTTAATTGTACGTGCGTATGACCCACCCTATAACTGTAGCCTCATCGTGGAACCTACAGTTATACGTAGATATTCTCTGAACATTTCAACTGGCTACTTATTACAGTTAATAAGCTACAGCCTTGTGATAGACTGACGGAAAGATAGTGTAGGCTTAGTAATAGCACCTTTTGGGTACACAACCCTAAAAAAGCTGATAAAACTCTTTAAATAAAATACCCAACACAAATAAAACAATCAAAACTAACTCAAAGAAGTTAAATCAGCAAACTTCTGAAAACAAAAGTATGTAACAACTAGGTACTTCCACAGGCGACTTTTATCCGCAGATCGCAATAGTTCAAAACTAAAGGATCAGACGTGATCTATCCTTTGATCCCTTTCTCTCGTACAGCGGCGGATTCCGAGGATACCTCCACCTGGAACTGTTACAACTGTATCTGTTGGTCGAAGGTATGTGGATGTATTTTTTCTGCATGTATAGGTACCTAGGTTTATCAACTGTTGAGATTATAAAAAAACTGCTGTTCTATACACATGACTGTGTATGTATTGGACTATTTTATGAAACAGCTGAGTATTTGTATAGGAACCCTTCGTGTGCAAATACGACTCGCACTTGGCTGCTTTTTTCATCCGTGCCGTGCATAGAAGTTTCAGTTACATTTTTAACTTTGTTTGGTACTGAAACTAACTTATTACTACTAGTACTTTTAAATTTTGGCAGTAATTAAACAATAAAATTAGTAAAACGATGAAAAGTAAAAAATTACTAGAGTACACAAATAATTTTAAAAGGATGTGTTTTTTTTCGGCCAAATTTATACCAAGGTACAAATTACATGTGAAATTCCTTGCAATAAATTGTGTTATTAACAGTATTTAAAATCATCCAATATTCGACAGATTAAGAAATAAAAGAATATAAAAAAATCACTACCTCACATCGTATCTGTGTTCAACGAAACGTTCATAACAGCGGTGACAGCTGTCAAACTAAACTAAATAAGTGTCAAGTCTAAACGGGTTAGCCAGGTCGTCAAGATGTAAGAAATCAATCGAAAGTCCAGGGAAGAATAGCCAAATCAACTATTCTGAAATCACGCAGAAAATAGCACATTTATCGGCCTGGGGCCACAGTCTTTTGGCCTTTTAGAAAGCTAACCAAACGCATACAATAATCTGAAAAAATAAATGTGTTTTTTTAACTCTTGTTCGCCAAATGTTTCAAAAAAATAATGTCTTCTCTATGCAAAAAAACCTTTTTTAAAACAAAGATAAGATAATAATCAGTATATTTTCAGGATAAAGTTCTTTATGTTACATTTCTAAAATGAAGTAACGAAACCCATCATCGGAAGAATGTATCATGAGATTGCCAAATTAATTCATGGGTTGCAAGTTATTAACATCGTTGACAATTTCATGTGGTACAAATGTATAAATCCAATATATTATATTTTTTCAGAATCTGCGAGTTTTTCCTGTATTTCAGTACTTTTGTTCATAAGGTACATTATTTGGCCACAAATGTATGAAAAAAAACACCTAAGTACTTTTATTGTACGTTTTTTTGTTTCCCTAATTATGTAGGTACAGTCTACAAAAGAGATGAGTATGCAGGATCGTCGGATATAGTTGAAGTTTAGTAAGCAACTGATGGAGGTTCTCGAATAAAATTCAATTTTATGAATAGAAAACAAACATCTCATTTATCAAATTAATTCAGTCAACAACATCCATCGGTTTCTTACTAAACTTCAACTGTAACCGACGATCCTGCATACTTATCTCTTTTATTGACAGTACCTAACCAAAACGCTTCCGTTATTTATTTCAAAATATTAAAAACAAAAAAAAAGTTAATTTTAAAGTTAAACTTTGAGAATCAGTCTATGTAATTTGATTTAAAAGAGTGAGATTTTTTGCGAGTGAGATCTTTCTGACAGACTCGTTGACCATCCAAAAGTGCCGTAATTAGTTTATTTGAACTATATGCTGAATGTTTGAGATTGAGCTGACATTTTACTGGCATCTGAAAAGACTATTGCCACCTTCGGCTACAACTTAATGTCTTGGTAAAAATAAAAAATTCAGGCGCCATTTTTGCCTCTGCATAAAAAGAACATAAATAAATAAAAATAAGCATTTCAGTTAAGACCCTTTCACAATATTAAAAGCTGAAACCGATGAATGGTGTAGGTTGGGGAGTCGTGTGGCCTTGAGGCAAGTTTAAATGGGCCGCCGTAATTAAGAGCGGCCTGGCGCGGATCAAATTACGACAGCACAGTATTTAACGAGCTTTTAAAATACAAAACTGGGCACTGCGGGCCGGTGTGCGGATGATGGCAGGTTCAGCTGAAGTTTAGTGCTTTAATGGTTTTGAAGAAGGGGGTTTAAATCTTCTTGAGTTGATTACGGTATAAAGCAGGGCTTTTCAAACTTATTTTTACTATGACGCCATTGAAAATCTGCTTTTTTTTTGGCGACGCCCCCCCTCCCTAGCCAAAAATAATATTACGTGTTAGGTAGTTGTAGTTCTAGTAGCCTAATAACAAATTATCAGAAAAAAACTACAAATGGCTTATATATTTTTATTAGAAAATAAGAAAAAAAAAACAAAATTAGTAAGAACAAAATTAATAAAAGAGATATTTATTTTTCTTTGTTAGCTGACTAATGAGAAGGATGAGCTTGCTTTTCTGAGCGCTTCTCAAAACGGGGTTCAAGTTTAGATATTGTCACTCTCATCTACGACTTTTCGACCTCTACCTACTTGTTCTTTATAACTGCTACTGCAGAAAAACCTGTTTCGTACAAGTATGTTGTGAAAGGTAAAAGGACCTTCAATGCTGCAGTGCTGATGGCATGCTATTCGTAATAAATCGAGCTCCAAAATTCAAGCAGTTTATCTTTGTGGTACTGGAGCTTGAGGTTGGGGTCACAGGACAATTCTATGAATTGTACTTCTTCCACTGTCGAAACTGTTGATGGTGAGGTCGACTGGAAAGGGTTTCTAATCCAGTCATATTGCTCCAGATATTCACACATTGTGTTGACACATAAAGCCAATCTAATCTATGTAGATCGCCTCACGACGCCCCTGGAATACGTCGCGATGCACAGTTAGGGAAGCCTTGGTATAAAGAATACCAGCACGTCAGGTACACTATTATAATAAAAGTATAGTTTGTACCAAAAGTGTAAACAAAAGACACGGCCGGAATTCGTAGAGAGCTGTGCCCTAACAAAAAATATTCATGTACACTAACATACAGTACATCATATTAAAGCTTACAGGTATGTCTTGACAATTGTTTAAGTTTTATGATCAGAGAAGAAGCGAGAGAAACTATAAATAGGATACAAAAAAAGTGCCTAGACGTTTTGAATAGCAATGATCAATCATTCCGAGTTTTATAGACGAAACAATACGAGAAATACAATATTATCATTGGATATAACGGCCCTTTCTTCACTAGTTGACGTGACATTTATTCACATCGATATCTGTGAATATCTAATTCTATGCAAATCTATGGAATACTCTAAATGTCGGTGTTCCATACATATTATTTTAGTCTGAGCTTCAAGCGTGCTACAGATACAGTGTTTGTCTTATGCATGTATCTAAAAGCAAATGCAATTTGTATTGCATTACTAAAACCACAAAAAATCAATTACCACACATATTTTTTTGCCATTTGTTGTCGCCTGTTCTAGAGAAATGTAATTGCTTCGATTAATTTTAGTATATTTAAGAAGTAATTTTCATATATTAATAATTGCTGTACATTGATGTATTCCGATTGATTCTAAGACAGGATCCGGCCATGTCCTTTGTTCAGGGTATTTTTTACGATAGTAACACATTCATCTGTAGGTATTTAGAAGGTTTCGACTTTATATCTCAGCAGATTTTTCAAACAATTGTTGTTTGAATCAAATGATTAAATAGTGATTGAAAAATAAGCGACGAAAATAAAGGTTATAAAATTAACCTTAATGCTTACTAACATATCAAATAATTAAAATTAAATTTTAGGATGTAAGTAAGTATTCAAATCACTCAATTTACCTATCACTAGACTACAAATTAGCATCCACAGGTACGTTTTCTGACCCATTTGTTTACCTACTGTTTTTGCTCCAAGATTACTCAGCACGATTGGTACAGTCTTCATGACTCGCTACAGAGGGTAATATTCATCATAGAAATGTGCTTCAGTGAATAAAAGAAAGAAAAAGTGAAATGCGTTTATTGGCAAACCAATCTACTAGAAAACAGCTAAACTATGTATTATAAACTAAACTATTATATTTTTTTAAAGAATAGGAGTCCAGTGCCTGGTTTTCATTAATGACTTAAAATCGACTAGTTCGTTATACAACTATAAAACGTATTAAAATAAACACAAACATTCTATGCTAACTACATTACTTTTAAAGCACCGTTTCAAATTGTAATTACTTATTCTGATGCCGTTATTGCACAACTTCCACACCATAACACCCACGATAGATATAATAACAAAGTTATGTATTACAATACCTAACTATTTTGGAAGGTAAGCAGGTGCGGCTAGTGATTTTTTTAATACCTACTTATCAAAGAAGGTAAGCAACTATAAGTCTGCAATCGCCGACCTGCCTGGAGCAAACGGCTGGTGATCAATGCCCGTACCTTCTCTGTGTAAGAAGAGGCGTTTACCCTGCAGTGGGACAGTAATGGACTGGTACTGTAAGCAGCCCTATTATAAGCAACCATATTTTTGTCAATGAATATACTTACTTACCTTTCACTTACCGTATCACCCATATGCACCGAATGACAAACGAGATCAGAAAGTCCATTCATTTTGCGCTCGGCACGCAAATTATTCGTTATTTATCACAAACCACTTTATCAACAGTCAGTTTAAAATATAATAACAGCAGCGACGTGTGACAGTTAAATTAAAAAAACTCACAACTTTGTCCGCTCCGTTACACGACGCGCCGCGATTAAGCTGCCAGCCGCACTATGCAAATTATGTATTTCCAACGCGCAACGTACTGTTTATTTATTAAAAATTGCCTGCGTTTATTTGCATAAAGAATTTTGTTTGCAATTGTACTTATAATTTGTGGTTTTGAAAACAATGTTTTGGGGATTTATTTTGCTTTGACATAGCGGTTGGTACAAGCGATTACAATGGAGCCAAATAGCTTTTGTTGTTGGCTTGCATTATAAAAGAGCCCATTCAATTGCATTTGTTCATAAATGGTAATTAAATTAAACTTTTTTACAATGGCCACTGCAAAGATAAATTTAATTTGTATTCTTTCGGTAAAGTCTAGACTAAAGTAATGAAGGTTTCTGAATTGAGA